>JAHLSL010000017.1:10102775-10131742 GCA_025920805.1 Petroica traversi
AGGTGCGGTCGCGGTGCCGGGCACGGCGCGGCGGAGGTGCCGAGGTTTCCCTACCCGAGCCCCTGAGCCTCGCCCCGCCTGGGCCCGCGATGGGCTTTCCCCAGGAAAAGACAAAGTTTCCCGGGCGGTGAGTTCCGCCCCGGGAAGCGCCGCTGTGTGACCGCCTCGCCCCGCAGGGACAGCATGGTGCTGAGCCTGGAGCAGGTCGGCCTCATCGGGCAGGTGTTCGAGTCCTACGTGCTGGAGCACCACAGGGACGACATCCTGGCCATCCTCAGGGAGGCGGACGACCAGGCGCACTACCCCGTCGTCGTCGACGCCTTGACGCTCTTCGAGACCAACATGGAGATCGGGGAGTTCTTCAACGCCTTCCCCAGCGAGGTGCTCCCGATTTTCGACAGCGCGCTGCGCCGGGCTGCGCTGGCAGCGCTGCAGGACAGCGCGGAGCCGGCTCAGCTCAGCCTCAAGCAGAACCTCCACGCCAGGGTCTCGGGTGAGTGGCTGCGCCTCCCAGCCGGGACTGCCAGCAATTCCTGGCTCTCCAGGGAAACTGCCTGAATTTCCTTTCTATTGGGGCGCCACGGAATGAGCAGGTTTAATTCTTCCTGTTTCCGTGTTTGAAGCAGTAGGGAATCCGTAGTTAATTAAGCAGCAGTTTATTAAGTGCAAACTCGTGGGTATGTACAGACCAGCTCCCAAAAGAAAAGCCGTGGCCATCCACACTGGCCCGCTTGCAGTGGTTGGCTGGCGTCTCTCGCTGGGTCAGGACTTACACCAAAGCCTTTCCAGGGCAAAGACTCCTCAAAGCAGCAGCTGGTGTTACATTATTTCACCCTTAGACAGAAGATCTAGAGAGAGGAAAAAGAAACAAGGCAAAAAAGTCCAGGAAAAAAAAAAGTTTTAGGAGAAGATACGGAGTTCCTAAGTTTTACTCAGGTTGACTTCCCTACTGTGCCAGTTGGGACCTAGTCCTTATTGGCTCCAGCCATCTTCCAGAACAGGCGAAGTCTAAATTTTGAATGGTCTTGTAACAGTTTAATCTGAAACTGTTGAATTTTATGCTTAAATGTTATAAAATTGCTTGTCATAAAATTGGGATGAGCTGTTGGAAGGTGTGATCATTAATAGAGGATTCAGTAATTTTTTCACTGCAAGATGATATATCATTATTACTTATTATTAGGAAACTTCTAGTAGCTTTGAGGTTTGGTAAATGTGGAGTGCGGGTTCTGAGGTTGAAATGTCTTTTTTGCCTGTTGTAGGAAACTGGGTCAGCAGTGGCACCGTCCCTTCTGGTCATTTCTGATCATAACAATTTGGAGCAATAGTCTGCAAAGCCAAGGACTGGCAGTCTGTGTTTCCCTCCCCTGCCCTCTTGTGGGGTGACTTATGATCATTCAATCTTTTGGCAGCTCGAATTTGGATAAATCACAGTTGTTAAATAGGTCTGTGTTTCATCCCAGTGAGTTTCCATAAAAAGGTTTTAATGACAATGCATACATGAGAAATATATTCAGCCTGTGGTATTCAGGTGCTTAGGAACTTGTACACAGCTGCTGAGTATGTGAGGTAAGAGAATGGCCTCTGTGTAGTCCTGAAATTTGACCTCGGGCACCTCCCTGGACCTGTGAAAGCAGGAATGAGGTAAAACATTCCTCCTGGTGTCCTGAGATGTATTTACATCATTCAGAGCTTCAGCATGAGAAAAGACTCCAAGCATGATTATTTGAAGAGCTGCCAGGAAATATTAGTATTAGTAGGAATACATCAAGGGGAGATGACTTGTCCTCTTATCAGCCAGCCTCTTGCTGGAGCTGATCATTCTTCCCACAGTGATGTTTTGTCTAAATATCCTCCAACAAAACTAGCCCCCTTGATCAAATAGTTTTAATAACTGATAAAAGAAAGCCTAACTGATCATTGATGGAAAAGTTCAGTCAGCAGACTCACATATAATTCCATCCCTAAGCTGGTAAGAAATTGGTGAAGAACAAGGGGGAGTTATCCTTGAGAGGTCCAGCTGGATCAAAATAACATCTGTCCATGGAATTTGGATAATGTTCTGTACCACCAAAAGGCTTGCTGCAGAAGAAACAAAAGAAATAACCTAAATTTTCTATAGCCTTTTTTTCCAGCCAAATTTTCCCATTATTACTGTCACCTTTTAAGTGGATGCTATGTTCTGATTACCTTCAGGATTCTTATCTTGGAGTGCCACTTCCCATTCACATACCCATGTCACATAAGGAGGGATGAGAATGTGGTGCACTATTCTTGGTGGGAGCAGCAGGCAACTACCAGGAGTGTGGGTGATGATGTCTGTGATCAGGCTTGGAATTAAGTGGGGAAAAGTGATTTTGCTTACACCAGGTGCAAGAAACAATCTCAACACGTTCTACCAATATGGGCAGGGGCACCAAGGGGTTCAAAAAAAGGATTGAAGGAGTGTGGATATGATTAATAATGGATGATTTCCTTGAGTTCACTGAAGAAAGTAAAATATAAAGTTCTTTATCTGAATTTCAGCATTGTAGGAATTTGATTGTGTAACTTTTACTTTTGCTACAAATCCATGAAAGGATTTTTCTTACTTATCATTAGCCTGAGCACCACTGTCTGTTACTGAAGGCCAACCTGCTTCTTATATTTTCTAATAGCTTTTTTGTGACTACTACAGAAAAGTTGATTCAAAGAGGCACAAAATTAAACAGTTTGTCAAGCAGTCTAGTGTGATCAGAATGAAGGCTCTTTTGTCACATTTAGACTCTTGTCTCTTCAAAATTCACAGAGACAACGTTCATATATCCTGACAACAGTGCTGCAGCTCTCTCTAGTGTAAGATGTGATGCATTTTGCAAAGCTTTTTCAGAGGCAGCAATACTGAACTAAGAAAAAAATGCCAAAACAGGTGGAGAAATAACGGATTTCTTTTTCCCCTGAACTGAGTAGAAATGCAAATCTGTGGTAGAATGAAAATTTCAACAGGCTCAGTAGAACATTTAAATAGCTTTATTAGAGTCAAACAGAAAAAATTATTTGCAGTTTTACAAAATACTTCTTTTCCTGATTATTTAATTCTACTTTTTCTACTTTATTCTCTTACCCTTTAAAATTAGTTCATTAATTAAAAATATTTTCTTTGAACAAAAGCAGAAGGTCAAGTGTTGCTTAAAAGCATCAAACTAGAATGTTTCTGCATGTCTGAAATAAGGCATTTGAGTTTGAAAACACTGAAATAAATATGCCTTTTTTTTTAGCAGTCAAAGCTACTGAGAAGATTTGTCGTAAATGCACAAATAGTTTCAGCCCCATTAGAAACATTGTGTCCTATCAAATTTGTGGTTTCCTGGCTCTGTTTTGGAAGTAAAGCTAAGAAATCAATCTAAGCTTATAATTATTTGTATCTTGTAGTTCATTATTAATTTCTGAATAGGAAATATTTTGCTCAGGTGAACATTTCAGGGACCATTTATTTTTACAAAGACTTTGTAGGTTGTTGAGAGAGATCAATCTTCCTGAGGATTTCAGCCACTCTGGTGCCAAGTGATGGGTGAGCACTGCAGTGGGATCAGCACATGACTGAACTGGCTGCTGGGGTGGAATTAAAGGAGAGCAAGTGGGAAGCATCCTGTCACTATGCATTTGAATGTAACATTAATTTCCTTTGGCTGTGTTCATAACCCCTTTACATTCTTTTTATCCTGTCGTCCTTGTGCTCGAAGTTAACTGGTGTGCAATGTGGATTTAAGGTCAAATGCTCTCCGATTATGATTTTGCTTGGACTTGGGAATTACACAAGATTAGGAGCTACACCTGTTTAACTGCAGGAATAACACTGAACCACAATTAAGTAGCATAACTAAAAATTTGTAATTCAGAAAAACCAGTTTTAGAATAAATGGCATCTGCAAAAAGAACGTGTAAATTAATACAGATATGAGAACTTAAGGATCTGTTTCCATGAATGGAAACTGTTCATGACTATTTACCCCTTGGCAAGAGTGGGAGAGTAAAATGGCAATATTTTCAGCTAGTGCTCAGTGTCTGATAGTTTTCACCATCTGAGGACAATGAGTCAGATTTATGGTACAACAGATGAATAGTTGAATCAGATGAAACAGATGAATAGTTTATGAAACAGTAACAACAATGGCTACTGTTCATATGTCTGCTGTGTTTTTTAGTCTTTCTGTTTACCAGCATTGTAAGCCCTTGTTTTATAAACTTAGCCTTATGCTGCACATATTTTTGTCTAACAGGTTTGCCTGTTTGCCCAGAGCTGACTCGAGAGCACATTCCTAAATCCAAGGATGTGGGACACTTTTTGTCTGTCACTGGGACTGTCATACGCACCAGCTCAGTGAAGGTTTTGGAGTTTGAGCGGAGTTACATTTGCAACAAGTGCAAGCACGTGTTTGCTGTCCAGGCTGACTTTGAGCAGTACTATGCGTTCTGTCGTCCAGCAGCCTGTCTCAATGAAGAAGGCTGCAACTCAACCAAGTTCATGTGTCTCTCTGGAACAGCCTCTTCTCCTACCTGCTGCAGGGACTATCAAGAAATCAAAATTCAGGAACAGGTAAGGAAAAAGAAACCCCACAGACAAAAAGGGGAAGGTGTTAAAGGATCGATGTCTACTGTTGATTAAAACAAATGCCTGAGAGGGCTGAAAGAAGCCAGGCAACCCATTGGTCAGAGATTTCCAGTCAAAGAGTTAAAAATGGAGCCAACATGTAGGCGAGACTTCTGTTATTGGGTAATTCTATTTGATATTGTACCAAAGACCAGTGGTCAGTGAATAGATGAAATTTCCATAGATGAAATTCCATTCCACACTGAATTCCTGTAACACCAAGTGAGTATTGTTTCTCTAAGCACTTCCTGTACATCATGCTGATGTTCAACACTTCTTCTGAGGACTAAAGCTAGCCCAGTGTTGGCCAGGGCCAGCTGTAGCTGTGCCGTGTGGTCAAACCATGGTGCCTGCAAATGTCTCTTCCCTTCAGCCAATATTGAATTCAACAGTTACTGCATATGTGATCCTTAGAGAACTTGCATAGAGAATTTGCGTCTGTTTTCTGATAGTAGGCCTGGATGGAAGTTCAGGAGAAATGTATGAAATTAGAAATTAAGGTCTTAAAAGTTCAGAATACCAAAAAAAGTAAGAGAATAAAAATTTCTAGGAAATAAGCCAGGTATTGCATGTATATATAATGATTGTTTCTTGGCATGGGAAATCTCTATTACTTTTTTTTTTTCCTACTGTATGACGCACAGATGTCTCTGGTAGGAAGGATTTTCAGCAACATGGGCTTATTAAAAACAGTAAAGTTAAACTAGGAGTGAATTTCCCTAGTGTTTCCTACTGAGCTCTGCAAATAACTGTGCATGTGCCACCAGTGCTGACAGTGATGTGAACTGCCTGTGGCCATTTAGATAATACACAAGGGGGAATTAACCTTCCAAGCACCAGAGAGTGAATACCTTAGAATTCTAGCATGTATGACCTGTGCTGTAGAATGAAAAAGTACTTCTGACTGTTGTTCTTGTGCAGCGGATACTCTCAAAACTATTGCAAGCTCTAAGTGTAAATGGAAAGATTGCTGGTTAGAAATGGACTGTGACAGGAATGCACAGACTTTGCCCTGGAGAAAAGAAAAAGAATTACAGGAGTCACTGGCACATTTGTCAATACATATTTGGGTTTTCCTCATTTTGATTTAATCCTTGGCAACTAGGTGAAAGCTTAATCTCAAACTGTCAAGTCACAGCAAAATACCAGAAAAATACAGAGAATATTCTCTCAGAATGTACTTCAGCTAAGGGTTGTCTGATCCGTGCACATGCTTCAGTACTCAAAGTCAACTTTACATACCGAAGAAGTATCTTGTAATAACTCAAATTATAATAAAAAAAAAGATCAGCTTTTTCAAATGACCTCTTTTAGTGAGCTTTCTTCAGCAAGGTATTGAAATCACACATCTCCCAGCACCAAGCACCTTCTGCTAATTTAATACCCAATCCCATTTCCATTATTAATGGAATTAATCATCATTAAACTTTCATTGTTAAGTTCGGGCAGCAGTGGCATCCTTACTGTAAGTTTTGTGATAAAAAGTAGGAGCTGACCTCAGTTCCAGAAAAGGACCCTTAAGCCAGAGCAGCTGTAAATTAAAAGCTTTTGAAAAGTGCTGTTCTTAAGAAGTGCTTTTCTTTCCCATCACCTAGGTTCAGAGGCTGTCTGTTGGAAGCATCCCTCGCTGCATGGTGGTTGTTCTGGAAGATGATTTGGTGGACAGTTGCAAGTCTGGTGAGGATACAGCATAAATTACATATGTTTGTACCCACATGCATTTTTAGTTTTCCATTTGAGATGAGTCTCTGTCAAGTGGCTGTTAGTGCTGGGGGCTCCTGGAATGAGGTGTGTTCATCTGTCACGTTGTTGTTTCAGGCTGAAGGTTAGCATGGCAGCTGATAATCATTCTAGAAAATGTCATGCCCCCCCCAGGGTACACCTTGATCAGTTTCAATAAGTAATGTGTTGTGACATACAGAAAGTACATTAAATCTTGTTAGTGCAGGACACCAAAGCTCCCCAGGACATAGGGCCACACAGTGTGAGGTGCCCCTCCATAGATTTGGAGAGCCAGGAAACCTGACCTCCTGTAAGGAGTACTGCAGGGGAAAAAAGCTGCTTGGCATTCAAAGAAGAAGCTAGTTGGCAAGAGGATGAATGAAGAGTGGACTAAAAATTCTCAGCTAGGCACATTCCCACAAGAAATTAATTTATGGTTACACTTTCTCAGAAGAACACTCAGAATGTTAACAAGTGATTCTGGGTTTCATCACAAAAGTTACCAGAAGCCAAATAAACTTTCATTAATTTTTTTTGTGTATGATCAATCTAAAAGAAAGAGCTTCTACAGTTTACCAGGAATTTCTCTCTTGTAGAAGAGGAAACAAGAAGAGGTATATCTTTAAGAATTCACCTCCTTTAAACAGAGGTAGAAAGACGTAACAACTTCCTACCACAGACTTGAGCAATCTACCTTATCTTTGTTTTAGACTCAGTAACTGCAGGAGGTTTTGCTTTTTGTTGTTAGATTTTTTTTTTAACCTTATTAACTGTAACACAGGATCTAGGTCACATTAATGTGCATTGCAGCTAGCTGAAGTGTCTGCATTCCTCAAGTCAGATGCTATTTTACTAATTTTTGTTGTTACCTCTAGGAGATGACATCACAGTGTATGGAGTGGTAATGCAGAGGTGGAAACCTTTCCACGAGGGTGCACGCTGTGACTTGGAGCTTGTTTTGAAAGCCAACTATGTTAAAGTGAACAATGAGCAGCTAGCAGGGGTTGTAATTGATGAAGAAGTTCGCAAGGAATTTGAAGACTTCTGGGAAAGGCATAGGAATGATCCCTTAGCAGGTTAGTAGTTGAAAGCTTTTAAGTAGGGTACTTGCTTGGATGGAGATGAAATCAGGAGTGAAAATACAGTGACTGAACACGTTTTCCCACCATTGTCCTATCTCACTAGCCATTCATCAAGAATATATTTTTTCCGCTACAAGAATATGAAATTCTTACTTTAATATTTCTAGGGGAGGGGCGGAAGAAAGTACCAAACCTACTGCATTGATCTTCATTCTTTGAGTTTTCTATTCAAATCTTTTTTGGAACATTTATTAACAAGAAATGAGGAAGAATATAAGTATCAGAGGAAAAAAAGAAAAGTGTTTTATAATAAAAAAAAGAAGCAGCATTCTTAGAAGAAATAGTGTGGACCAGATCTGCCTTTAGTCAGCACAGCTGTTGTCTCTGGGGCGAGAGAGCTGACACACAGTCTCTGCATCCCAAATTAAGCTCTGAATCTTTACCATGGGGATTATCACATCCTATCTTTAACATAACTCTTGGATACTTAGGCCCTTGAGTTAGGTGCAGGGGAGCCTCCCAATTCACACTGGCTTCCAGAACAGTCAGTGTTCATTTTGCTGGATCCTAAACTTACCATGGTCTGCAGTCAACCACTTTGAAATTGCCAGGAGTTCTGCCTGGAACTCCGTCCCTCTCCATAATCTGAGTGCCATCTCCTCAGCTCTGCAAGACGCTCAATGGACTCTTTAGGGTCTCCATCACTGAACTTTATTAGGCTGACACTCTGTCTTGTAAAACCCTGGAAAAGGCTTAGTCTCTCTTGTTTAAAGACAAACAGGAGGAAAAGCAGGTGGAAATCTCCCTCAAATGAGCCTGCTCACAATAAGAAAGTGTAGATCCTGTCATTGTCAAAGATTCTTCAGAACTGCATTTCCTGGAAAGCAATTTAATTGCTAGCTTCTTGTTGTTTGGAATGAAAACATTTCTTCCTCTGCTGTTTGGAATTAGAATATTTCTTATCACTCTCATTAGAACTGTTCAGAAAGTAACTTCTTCTTTTAATCTTTCATTCTCTCTACAATTTTTGGAAGCCTGAAGGGAGCAACGTGATTTTATGTAATATTACCCGTTCTGAATAAATAAATATGAAGTGACTACAAGAAAGTTGGGGTGGAAATTAGAAGAACCCTGACTGACCAAGATGTCTGTTTCAGGCTGTTTGTCTGAATGTGAGTTGAAATTGAGGGCAGAGATCAAATCTGTCTAAGGAGTCTGAGGCCATTTCACAACAGAATGTGTGTGTGTACCTGTACTGTTTTTCAAGAGATAATGGTAGCTACTACAGCATTTTATGTCAGCCACTTACTGATGCTAGCTCCTAACTGTGGAGTTAAATCTTGAGGTTTGCGATAGCTGAACAACATTCTTAAAATTTCACTTTTTGATGAATAAAGATGTGCTAATTCCTTCAGACCTCCAAATGAAACACTTATACCTTTAGTCAGCCATTAGGTGCCTATATTTTGCCAGTACCATGTACTTACATCTAAATTTAAAACATGAAGTTAAGCTCTCAAAATGAGTCACTCTCTTTTATTTCCTAGCAGTGGAATTAACACATGGCACATACCCTGAGACCCCTTATGTGCTGGTAAAGTCAGAATCTCAAAGGATAGAATTAATTCTGTTACAAATCTTCCACACCATCAGCATTTTCAGCGCAGATTGAAATACTCTGCTGCTGGAAAGAGACTATAGTAGGGAGGAGGAGAGGGACCTGTGACACAGAAGGATCAAGGAGATGGATTGTGACACTGAGAAAATGAGCACACTATGTGTGCACAGGTTTAAGTGTTAGAAGTTTCCTTAAATTTGAAGTCTGAAAACTTCTAGGTTTCATAGCTTCTACACTTGTAAATGTGGAACAAAAGAATTTGCATTAGTGCCTTTTTTCTTGCTATCCACACCATCATTCCTTAAATTGCAGTAGGATTGGCTTTGCTGCTTGTGATTGTGACTTGCCTAACTTCTCTATAACAAAGGAAGTTTGGATCAAACAACTGCTCTAGGTTCCATTTTAAATAAAAAAAATTAAAATCTCCTTCCTACCCTACTCTTCTGACCCAAATTATTTGTAGGTGCACGTGGGAGTCCATGGGAAGCCAAGTTTTAACACTGCTGAATGCCATTTTTGCTCCTGTTTTAGGGAGGAATGAAATTTTGGCTAGCTTATGTCCTCAAGTCTTTGGATTGTACCTGGTGAAGCTGGCTGTAGCCATGGTGCTTGCTGGTGGTGTACAGAGGACTGATTCTGCTGGAACTCGAACCAGAGGTTTGTATTGTTTCTAACAGTATCTCATCCTTTGTAACAGCCCTTATCCCTGTCCTCACCCACATCCTCCCCACCACTCCAAAATCAAACCAGTAAGATCTTGGAAGCATAATCATCCCATTTTCTTGAGTGAGAGCAAGTTTTAATCAGTTCTAACTGTTCTTCCAAAATCTCAGACAAGTTAAAGTGGGTGTCTAGACTTCCTCTTTTTAATTCTTTCCGCATAAAACCCAATAGGAGCAGAATTTAAGCTTTCCATTAGGTAGAATATTAAAGGCAGCTGTTTTATCTAAAACAAACTCACTTTTATTGTAAAAGTGACATTTAAAAATTATTTGTGGTAGAATATTCCCAGCAGTATTTGGCATCAAAGGGTGGAATCTTATTGTTTCCTTAATGCAGATCACTATAGTACATTAAAAGGAAAAATTAAAGGATTCATTTTACTTCCTAACACCAGACTTTTCCATCTATGATTGTCAGCACATCTCACTTAGTCTTGTAACTCCAAGTTACCTGCCTGCTGATTCTCCTTCTGTTGTTATTAGATGGCAAATATGCCATGTGCCAGGTGGTATACAGGTCATAATCTATGTAGGTCATAATAATTTTTAGAAGTATGTTCCTGTATACAAATACAGGATTTTCTTAATGCTCCAACAGCTAAAGAAAGCAATAGACTCTGTATTTGGAGTTGTGTTTTGTAGAAAACAGTGAAAAAATTTTAAAGCACTTTACTGAGATTGTAGCAGCCAAATTATTTATTTCTGTAATTTGATTGTTTTGAAATAACCAAGTTGTGTAACTGTTGGCAAAGAATTAATTAAGCAAAACAACCTGCTGATTGTATTAGTCCATTTTGCAATAATTTCAATAACTGAATAGTGGAATGATAACTAAAACCTGGTACCCTTCTGTTTCATGTTCAAGAATGAGCTGTCTGAGAAATGAGCATTCAAAATATAAGAACTCATGTTACAGGAAGTGTGTCAAATACCTGCTAATACTTCACAAATACTTCATTGTAAATATTTGTCTCTAGATGACTTTATTAAAAATGTATTTATCACATCTAATAAATAGGGTGGAATTACACATTTTAATGTTTATATAGTGCTAAATTTTAGATGAATACGACAAGTATTATTTAATCTGAGCATTTTGTGTCAATGTTTGTCTGTATATGAACTGTCTACTCCTACATCCCTATTTTCCCCCAAGGTGAATCCCATCTTCTGTTGGTTGGAGACCCAGGTACAGGGAAATCTCAGTTCCTCAAGTATGCAGTTAAGATTATGCCACGCTCTGTGCTTACAGCAGGAATTGGATCTACCAGTGCAGGTATGTGCTTCTTCAGCTGGAACAGGTTATCTCATCTTCCTCTCTATATAAACATTCAAGGATGTTTATATAGAAGCCTTCTATGTATGTGAACATACGTGCTCAGGTTGTATGAGCACAGTTGAACTGCAGTGGAGGCATATGAAGCCTGATCTGAGTCTCTGCAGTCCTGCCCCTTTGTCTGTATCCATGAAGGACTGTGATGAGCTTCTAGCAGGGAACCTTACAAGCCTCACCAAGGCACCTCTCAGTGCTTTGCTAGTGGAGAGTGATCTGGACCTGTATTTTTAGCACTTTCCAACTATGACAAATACATCTTTCCAGAGCACACGCTGTGTGATGGGCTAGCATCATTTGATTTCTCCCGAACAGATAATCTCCTCTCTTCTGTTCTTATATGTGTTCTTTCTGGGTGCCAGCTTGATTTTTGTTTGCTTTCTGGAAATTCACCCCTGTGTTGAGGAATTATTTCTTACTCATGAAGATGGTTTTAAGATGGTTTCAGAGAGCAAGTGGGTTTTTTTCTGTTTTTCTTTTTTTCCTCTTTCTTTTGTTTAATTTAGGTATGTCCCAGCTCTAAATGCCAGGCATCTTTGCAAGCTCTTCTGGGGACAATGTACAGGGTCAGATTATCTCTGCCAATGACTATATTTGAACAAATTAATATGCTTCTTATATGTTCAAAACCACAAAATAATTAGGGTCAAATCCCAGTGTCTCAGCTAGCATGTGAAACTTGAATATTTCTCAGGGAGTGCTGCTTATCCTTTTATGTCTGGGGAAATAGCATTATTGGTACATGGTAGAACCAGAGGGCAAATCTTTCCCAGTTCCATAGCTATGTATGTACTGAGATGTCCATAGCTGTGGAAGCAGAACATGATATTGGACCTAAACACTCCTGTGTCCAGGGAACCTGTTATGAAACACATATGCCTCTGACTTTCCATTCAAACTGATAAAAAATAGGTCTGGAGTGAAGCCAGAGAGAAAGTTTTGGCTTAGCATAACCTTTTCTCCACTTTTTATTCTGTGTTAAGAATAGAGAATAGTCTGGATAATTTCAGATTTGCTAGGGGACTTGCAGCGACCTGGAGTGAAATTTTGCCATGTATTTCAATGTGACTTTGCCCATTTTTGAAAGTAGTGGTTTCCTGTGTCAGTTGCTCTCAGACTCTGATGTTGCTGTTGCTTTCTTTCCCACATTTCCCTCCCATGCTTCAGCTTCCATATGATCTGATTTCCAGCTCAGCCATGATGGCTAGGTTCAAAGACATTCCCCTGAAAGCAAATATTGCAGTTCATAAGCTTACTGTGGTATATGTGCACTAATGATGTGTGGAGATGAAGTTTCATCTCATCAAAAGATTGTCTTTCAATCCTTCAGATCATCTGTATTTCACTTAAATATTCCTTATTTTAAAAAACCTCTCTCTCAGTCCCTTTTTTTCAAAATCTGACAGCAGCACCAAATTTCTACTTTAGAATCGTTCAGGACTCTCATCACAAGTGGAACTTGAGTGCCTAGCACGGAATCTTACTAACTCTAGTTTAATTTCGGGGAGCCTTTCCATGGCTAGAACTGATGGACTAAAGTATTAATTTCTAGACCAGGAGTTTGGGTGCTGTTCAAATTTTCTTTGCCTTTCCTGTGCAAGGAGTGTCTTACTTACAAATTTGCTTGTAGCTACCTGTACCTAACATTGATTTTTGTCAACTTGCTCTCTGTGCAAAAGCTTCAAATTAGTTTGGAGAACTATTAGACTGCTTTACTTTCCTTGCCATAATTGAACACTTTGAATTACCAGTTTCTGCTTTCCCGTGAGAGGACAGTCCTAATGCACATTTTTCCCTCCAGTGTTTGAATATTAAATCTTTAAGTTTCACTTTCAGCTAGTTCCTTACTGTATATAAAAAGCAGTCTGAACTGTATTTAATTTAATGGCCTATGTGGATTACAGTCCACATAGGCCAAAAGAGACACACCTGAGACTGGATAAACCCTGAATAACTCCTAAAAGTTGGATCCCTCTTTTAGAGAAAACTGCCAGTACCTAACCAGCTTATAGCATGCATTGACATATCTTGTGTCCTTTGCCCATCTTGTACTGTTTTAGGACACAAGCTATTTAACAAGCACTGAATTGGAATTCTGCATCCCAAACTGTCATACCAGTTTCACTTGGTTTTCTGCACAAGCATATATTTGTACCAGGACAGTGTACTGGGTCATTAACTTTCTCCTAGTGCCAAAATTCCCTTTCTTTCCTGGTCTGCCTTAGGTATCATGTGCTCTGAGGTCCACTGTGATACTCTGTGCCCCTGCAGTATCATGTGCCTGCTGCAGCCCATTAACCCAAACAGACGTGACTGGAATTGGCTTGCAGAAGTTCAGAAAACAGTGACCTAACTCCTGCAACTTCATTTGCTGTTGGGCCTCAGCTCTTTCAGTCAGGTTTCTGCCTTCCCTGCACTTTCTTAACAAAGTCTGTGCTGTTTTACCTGATTCAGAAAGTGCGACCCAGGAGAAAACCCTGCTTTCTTGCTGAAGGTTTGGAAGACCATCAACTTTCTATCTTACCCACAGGGTTAAGCTGCCTGCTTGTTGCAAACAGCCCTTACAAATGACCAATAATTTGTTCTCTGTTTTGAAAAATGCAGAACTTTGTTGCCCTCAGTGCATAAGTTTCTGAGCTTACTTTATTAAGTTGCCTTTCTTGCAAACACTTAGCAGAAATATTCTGTTGCGAATTCTCTACAAGTTTAGGACTTTTATGGGGAACCAGGGTTTGTTCCTCCCACATCTCTTTAATGACAGTTGGCAGGCAGATCAGCCCACACGCAACAACTCAAAGGCAGAAATTTATTTGACCACTGTAGGATTTTGTGATCTGTAAATGAAAGATGGGGGAACCATCTGTCCCACTGCTTCATTCTGTCTACACTTTTTTTTTACAGGCCCAGTTCATTTTCCCTGACTGTCTCTCATCTGAGAATCACAGGGAGTCATTCAGCTACCTTTTATTTTTAGAAATTGATACACAGTTTTCCATAAAGATAGAGACTTAGGGAGGCTTAACAAGATCTCTCTGGGGGTTCTCACCTTACTACTGAGTTAAATAAACTGTTTTGCAGTCCCCAGAGCCACAGTGCCGTTTATGCATATTTGGATGAGATAATGACTAGTAAGAAAATATTACATTTACCTCTGGAGTTTGAGATTTGCAGTGATCAAGTGGTGCGCAGCAGGAATCAACACATGCCAGCTGCTGGCAGGTCTGGAGCTCATGGACATCCAGCCCAGAGTCATTCTGCTGCTTGCTGGTGCATATTTGACTGTTCACATTTCTGAAAGTTCTGTTTGGTGTTGCGTCGCTCCGCAGATGGATTGCTTAAAGAATCTTGTGAACTTTATTTAGAACAGCTTGCCTAAAAATCTGGGAGACTATCAGCTGTTTCTCCAGCTCTCCAGTTCTGTATAACATGCCTTTCTGAGCTGTATGACATGCACCCTTCTTGCCTCTCAAAGCCTCTGCAAAGCCTTGTAAGTACTCCCTTTTAGCTGGTATTTTGCCACGTCTAACATTGTCCATATCATGCCAACAGCAATTTGCTACTGATTTTTTTTTTCTTTTCATTTAAGAGAACTGACTCAAGGGGAAACCCCTCTTTTCTTCTTTCATAGTAAGCCTTCGCCTGCTAGGCAGGCTTCAGGTGCTAACAGCTGCCTCTCTTCTGATCCAATAGAAACCAATCCAAAGTCACTGACATGAGCCATCCAGCTGTGGTTATAAATAGAGTACGTGGTGTCAGTATCCTGAGGTATGCAAGACTCTGAAACTGGAGATATTTTCCCTCTGTGTACATCTCCAAACTGCCCCTGTACCTTCCGTAGTTGATATAAGCCAAAGTAGTGCCTGGAAACCATTTTCCACCATGGATTCATACCCTGGCTCCTGATAAAGTTATTAATGCAGATGCAGCCTTTAGGCTTTTCTCTGATCATCACTTCTACCAAGGGATTGTTTCCCTGAATACTTATAATTGTACCTGAACATGAAGCATTTTCTATCAATATGTAACCTGAAAAAATTTTCTTGAGAGCATGGCTTCACTGACTGTTCCTTCAGCAGCTGAGCCTCAAGTTGGAAAGGCCTTAGCTCTATAGGAATTTTACTACACTTCTTGAAGGAATGAAATTTGAAGCTGTAATCAAACATTGTCAGACATGCCTCATCTGTAACTCTTCTTAAGTTTCCCTAATTTCTTCTCAATAATGCTGTTCCAAAATGGCTTTGCCCTGACGGAGCTTACCCTGACTATTGGCATGCCAAAGATTATTTTGCCAAGCAGATACCTGTCTTCAAAAATTTTGGTTTATTCAAACATTTTCATATCTGAAGATCCATAGTTAGGTTGGATGGGAAGTACTGCAGGAACAATATCTTACATTGTTTGTTGAATGTTTCAGGTCTTACACGCTTCTAACATCTCCAGGTGAGCCTTCATCAGACTTCGTCATCCTGCTGTTGCAATGGCAGGCATTTCAGTCAGTTGATTCTTGGATAACAGATGTCTTCAGTATTTCCTTAAACATACTTCTGTGAAGCCCCTCTTTCTTTAAGTGTAAGTCTGCCCCACCCTCCTAGTGAAATAGGACAAATTGGAGGATGCCCTTATTTTGAAAGATTGGCCTTCTTATCTCATGGTCCAAGGGAGACCAAAGAATTCCTTAAAAGTTTCTGCCAGTTCAGTTCAGTCAGTTCTTAACACTGCTGGTGAAATGTAGCTGTTTCCTCTTGCATCTGGTGTAACACACACACCTCCTTCCTCTGACTTCCCTTGTCTGCAGTCACACCCCTCGGGCCATGGACAGTGAGTACCCAGCCATGCCTCCAAAACTGCATTATCTAAAGCTGAAAACGTTTAAGTGAATCCTGCCTCCAACTCCTCCTTAAATGACCTAAGTTGCATGTAAAAGCCTGGGGTTTGTCTTTAAGAAAACTTTGCTAGTGCCTCCAGCTGGTTCTTCCTTATACCATCTTTGCCTAGACCAGAAATCAAGGAAAAAGCCCTCCATCCATCTTCTCCATCCCTGCTCTCATATCACACTCTATAAGGCCAGCTTTAAAGATGCAGAACTATACTGGAAACAGAAATGGGAGTGCCTAGGAAAAAGAGCTACACACACACTGCTAGCCCTTTCACACAGTTGTCAGTTTTGCTGCATCTTCCTGGCTGGCACTTAGCAGAGCTCCACAGCAACAATTAACTCTTCATCTCCTGACCATACTTCTGTAGCTTTCAAAATAAATGAGACAATCTGTACTCTTGCAGCCCACTGTGCTATGGGTGAGGAGTAGGGTAGTTAAATTCCGTACGTGAAGGATTTGCAGCTGTCTAGACAGAAGCCAGAAGATTTAGTTAACTGCCCTTTTTCTGTCTCTGTAAATGAGAATTTGCTAGGAGTATATGTGCATATAGCACATTCAGGGTTTTTCCTTTTTCCTTCCTACCAGCATTTTCAGATGTCAGTGGATAATCAGTCTAGCCCCAAGTGGCTACCTTTCAGTCTGAGCTGGCTTCCAGAAAACCAGCAGCTGAGGCACTACAAAGAAAATAATGGACTGTCAGATCACCAGATTTCTTTGTGACTTTGTCACTCACATATCAAGAATATAGAGTGTCTGGCAAGCTACAAACTTACTGTGGTTAGTGTAGCAAAGTTCCAAGGTGCTTCATTGTTGAAGACTGATAATAAGGGTTGGCTTTTCCAGTGGAGCTTTGTACAGCCACTGGAAAGATTACATTTCACTAGTCTCAATTTTGATGGAGCTGGAACCATTTTACTTCCTTCAAATTTAAGTGTCATATTAATTCAGATTGAAGGTGATGCCTGAATAAATCAGTGACTGTAAGCTGAGGGGCAACTTTTTTTCAAGCTAGACATAAAAACCACACACATTTTTCATCCACGATGTTACCTTTTGATCCACTTATTTCTCTATACACCAGTAATCTCTGATAAGCATTATGACAGTCTTCTAATGGTCTGAGATAAAATCTCAGTGAGATGCATCACCAGTCCAGCAAAATCTGTAGCATTTCTCTGCATCTTGGTGGCCTCTGCAAGTAAAGTTTTATGGGAAGGTGAATATTATCTTCAACCTTGAAATTGTAATGCTTTGATGTCAACACTGGTTGGCTGTGTCATATGCACAGTCCTGCTGTTCTAAAATGTTCAGAGATCAGGGACAAGTCTTTACAGATGCCCCAAATGCATTCCATCTTTTGATACCACTAAGTTTGTGCTGTGATATTGCCTGAAGTCTCTGGGGGACTGCTAGTTGGTTTCTCAAATTCTGTGTCTCTGGAATGTGATTTTGTCAGGAAATGCAATACTCAGAAGGCAAGGTGTATGCATTGCTAAGATCTGAACAAACTGCCAAGACCTGAGGCACCCAGCCTTTCAAAAAGCATAGAAATACTATTTGTCTTGCAAAAATCATGAGGTAGGGTTGTTAGTCTCCAGTTTTCACCAGGCACAGTATTCTTTCCTGCTAGTGATGGGTCAGCTCTATCCAGGCCAAGTGAGTGTATTGGGGAAGTGGCAACAAACTCTACTCTAGCATCCTGCCACAGTTGAGCCTGAAGTTTATTGCATCCAAGTTCTCATGCACAGATGACTTTTTAGACTGACAACAGAGCTTCACCTTCCCATTCCTCTACATTAACTGGTTTGCCAGGTGACATTGTTTTGCTGACTGAATTTTGTAGTTGGTTTTGCAATAGCAGCAATAATGGTGTGCTTCTATCACTTTGTGGCATATGCTTCTAAAAAGCCTTCATGCTACCACTGGATGGATTCTGGTTACAGCTTGGACTTGGATCACGTTTTCATTTGAATATTCAATTGAGGCAAGAGTCTGAGATACTACTACAGTAGCCTTAATTCAAGGCAGACTTCCCAAGCCTGTCAATCCTTCAGCAGAAAACTAAGTTATTTACATGCTTACATTCATGAGATATCTTAAATAGACTTATAAATAGAACATACAGTGCATGAAAAATCTCCAAATGTCACTGCAGACCTAAAAGGTGCAATATAATTGAAAATCAAAGAAAGTTCACAGAATTTCAGCCCTCAAGTGAAGTAACTGCTAATTCAGGGAACCAGTTCTTTGTGTTAAGTCATACTAATAAATGTTAACATTTTTAGATTGCTGGTTATCACTGTAAACAATTAAGAGATTTTTAAGAGCACATATTAGGAACAGGCCTCCAACTATTAATGGATTTCATTAATTCATTCATCTACCGTAGATGAGTACTGCTGAGTTTCCATACATGAAAAACATTCAGATCAGGTCATTCCTTTCCAGTTTAAAAACCAGACATTTGAAATGCAGACACTTTCACTGATGATGTGGAAAGACAGAAGCACTAACCATCTGGGACATCTTCATCCCCATTAGAGAATGCAGAAAGAGAACAGAAAGCATTCTATTTTTATTCAGAGCTACACTGTCAATCATCATAAAAGCTACCTTTTTTTGAAGGGCCCAGAACCTACAAGGGTTCATAATTTGGGCAGTGACTAGTAAATAGTAGAATTATATTCCTGTAATCTGGCATGACAGATTACAATTCAACTGCACATACAGGCACAGTAAATAGATAAAGCTAATGAAGATTGGAAGGAATAACTAAATTCTAAGGTGTCAGAATAATGTCTTAAGTCTTTACAGTTTACTGCTTAGTTCCTTTTATCTTCAGGGATGTCTCAGGTAATAGGGATGTCTCAGTGCAAGAGCTTCAGGGCAAGTAATGTATTCTTGAGTGTGTGCCTGCCACAACAAGGTTTGTACCAGTGAACAGGATTGCCTTAAAGGCTAGAGAAAAAACAGAGAAGTTTAAAATTCCAGGCATTTTCAAAAAATTAAAGAAAACATCTAAACTCCTTACTACCAGTAAAAAATATTACAATAAAGCATGCCTGAGAAAAAACATACTAACCAGTACTGATACATAATCTTGCAGAAAAGCATTTTTGGGATATTCACACTATTGCTTTTGGGACTTAGAATTTTCTAGTAATTGCTTGCATCCTTCCAACCACTTGTGCATGCTATTAGGGTGTCTGAAAAAGGTTTCTTTCCTGAGGTACCCACCCCAATCCACATGAAACACTGTCCTGAACAAACCACAGTTTGACTAAACAGCAGCAGCAGGAGATTTAAAATAAAAGTCCTAAAATCCTAGATAGCAGATGGTAAATCTCAAATTGCATGTTTTAAGTAACAAGTATGTGCCTTGAAAGGAAAAGAAGCTTGCACCTAAAATTATACTGTGCTGTCTGCTTTGAGAGCAAAAGGACATTTTTGGACTTCTTTGTTTGTTAATAAGAGATACTTTTTTCTTTGCACTTAATCTAATGACAGTTTTTTTCTTAAGATGCTATTAAAGTACACTTTATATTTGGCAATCTGGATAGCAGAGATGAGGACATGGCATTATTCCTTCATTTTGCCTGAATGTTTTAACTTTTAAACTTTTTTTAGCTTTTAATAGTGCTTACAAAGGGGGAAGGGAGAGAATACATATACTTTAATCAGGTTTGGCTTAGACCACATAGAATAACACATTAGAAAAAAAAAGGCAATTACTTAAAAATAGTTGTATTTATATTTCACAATCTGCTCAAATACTGTTTGTTTGTTGGGTTTTTTGTTTTTTTTATATAAACTTTCTACAGGATGTTTTAAAACAAGTTCTTCACATTGCTTCAACTATGTACTCATGGAATTTGAGGGAAATAGTTCTGGTTGTTTTTACAGTTTAACACATATACAGTACCAAAAGGATGGTGGTTAGTCACATGCAGTCCATATGAGATTCTAACATAACATTTAGAGAATTTTCTGATGTTGACCACCCCTTTGATGCTGAAGGTAATGCATCTGTGGAAAGCAGGGACTGTAGATTTGGGTTACTGCTCTCTGCATCTTCCAGTTTTTCAGTGTTGTCCTCCCAATTAATGTGGAATCTTGTGACTCTGGGATTAGATGCCAAAATATTCCTCTGAAGCTGGGAAAGAAGAAAATATATGGATTGTAATGTGTACATCTCAAACGAGTTCATACGCATATAGATTTTTGCCTTCTAGTTCCTGTAGCCTTGTTTGTGTAAAACAATTTGTTTAAAAATGGAATTCACATCAATGTGAATCCATGGCTATGGATTCACTACCTATGGATCAGAAATGTGCTTACAGTACACGATTTATTCATTTTCCCTAACATTCTACTCAGCAAAACAACTACATTTTCTCAAGTGAATATTTTAACTGTTCCACAAGGTCAAGGCTGTGAAAGAGATCCACGAGTAAAGTGTAAGTGTTTATTATTTTATCCAGCTTTAGTAAAGCAAGTAACTTCTACCCCCTGCGGGGATTTTGCAAACCACAGTACCTCATCAAATTTTGCATCAACTTTATGGTATTTGCAATACCTATCAATTCCAGCAACTTCTCATCTTCATTTAAAAGTACAACTTTATCCTTAAGCTACCAAACTTTGGACTGATTTCACTAAGAGGATTTATCTACTAAAGTTTTAAAATACAAACACTTATATTTGGAAGATACTAACACTGTGGCAGTGGACATGATTAGGTATCTTATTCTCATGACTGGCCTTCATTTTTCTTTGAAAACATGTTGTATTTGTTTATGTATGCAGCAAAAAACGTGCACATTTTCTCTTTATTTTGAAAAGGCAGGAAAGATTATATAGAATGACCTGGAGGATGGCAACTTAGTGCCAGTGGACACTCACTATGACAGTTAAGACTGATCACAGGAAAGGTTTTCCCTTATGCAAACTAAAAACACTCTTCTTCTATAGAACCCAGTAAAGCTTATTATCCATTAATTAATCACTTAAATAACCTCCTACTTGTGCATTCCTATTTTATCCTGAAGTCACATTAAGCACTCTGTATACAAATATAGCTTTTGCTGCTCCTTTTCATAGGAGCAAAGTTAGCTTTTTATATAAACAGAGAATTAAGTAGTTCTAGGCATTATAAATTTAAGTGCTTAAAGGGAGCCATCATTTTGGCATTGATAAGCAACATAAGTAACTTACGTTTTAAATTAAAGAAATGAAGAAAGGAACATACCCAAAGTTTAAGAATCCTCAAACTTAAATGTAATTTTCAGAACGTATTTAGTATCTGATCACTGAAAATTAAGTTAAGCATAGAAAAATATACTATTTCACTTCATTTTTTAATTCTAATTGTTTAATTGTTACCATGAAGGATATATGTTTTTACAACTTAATCCATGTACTTCCTTTGTCAAATTAACCATTCATCAGATAATCATCCAACCAGGTCACTCACGTTCTCTCATTTTACAACTAACTTATTCCTCAGATTGTTTGTTAAAAGTTTTGCAGAAACTATAGCTTTGACACTAGAACAGCTGAGTAACAACTGTAGTAAATTAATATCTACAACTTAGTTCCAGGGTGATGGGCCTAGAAAAAGCATTGTTTTTCTGAAGAACAGAGCCACTCTGTAAACAGTGGTGCAGGTGGAAATAAATCCAACAGTTTATTGCACAGTCAGTGTGAAAGTACAGCCAAGTCTCCAAGATGGTGGAAACTTCTGATGGTTTCTCATTATAATCTAAATTTATGACAACTACATGACACAGTTTGTCCCCCCCCAAGTATTTTCTATTATTTGATGCCTCATTCCATGCACTTTATGAAATCATTTGGGGTTTGGGTTTGTTTCTTAAAAACCACTATCTATAAGCATACTTGTGATACATGACTAAAACAAAACATGCCTTACCTTAGAAAAATCTGGCTTTACTGGTGGATTCTCTCTCAGTTCTGTTTCAGTATATTCATTGTTTACATAGTAGCCGACTCTAATAAATTCTTGACCTCGGTATGTGCATGTAATTAGCACAACTGTTACACCTACTGCATCTGCATCTGGAATAAGCCCTGGGTTAGGTGCATCAGCCTAAATGTGAAAGGGAAAGATAAATTAAAATTGATAGCACATGTCTACCTAGCAGGGGAATCTCAAGTAGTGTGTTTCAGTGCAAAGAAGTGACTATTTTTAAAATTGTTCAAGTTAACCAGAAAACTGCTTTCACAACATCAACCCTTGATTTAGAACTCCATCCTCTAAAAGACAGAATTAGAATACAGTAAAATCATTTGCTGACATTTTTCATGGGCAATTGGCCAAGTTTGATCCAAAACTGCTTTTAAATATATGACCAGCTGAACTATTGTTCAAATAGGGATACCAGTATCACTCCAGTTCTACACTGTCACAGTTCTCCAGCCTATCTTGGTAATTTAGTAAAACAAGATTATTTTCCCACACACCCTTTAAGGTTGACTTGGTCTGTATGTGTGCTCTTAAACAAGACTAAATCCTCAAAACTACAGACTGCAAGTTATACTTCAGCAAGACAAGTATGGGCTATAGTAAGGTTTGAGCTGTTCCAGAGATTTCTAGAGAAGGAATGAAGTATTTTCTCTGGCTTCATTCCTAATACCTACGTTTGTTAAAATTTATGCAGTTAAATGCATCATCTCTCTAAGACACCTGAACACTTTCAGCTAGTATGCCAAGCTAATTAATAAGCAACTGATATAATCTTCCTCAGTGTCCTGACTTATCATGGCTCTGCAGTTACTTATAGTATTTGCCTCGTAAAATGTGGCTCACATCAGTCCCTTAAAATGCCTCCTAACTACCACATCTATTAATAAAATGTGATTCTGCTGCAGGATTTAAAGTAACAGCAATCCAGGCATAGTAAACAGCTTCATATTTACAATTCCACTTGAACATCTGAAGTCAACTGTGAACACCCTTGTTGTGAGAACAAGCTGGTATTAGAAATGTGTGTTCAGATGGTTTGGGTGTAACAAACTTTGTCTAAGGACAGAGGATGAATGGAATTAAGTCCTATGTCCCTCTCATCCCTACTTTTCTGTAATATTTATAAGTTCCAGCATGGTTAAATTTGGGAGCTACTGCTCATGCAGCATTGGCCTCTACTCTTTACCACTTCAGTTCTAAGCCTTCAAAGCAGTCTAGCCTTTTGTGAGAAGCTGTAGGCACTCTGCACAAGAATTAGATGAGTCAGACCTCTCAGGTAACAAATACACCAGAGGGAGGAGAAGAAACTAGGGAATCAGGTAGAACTCCTCTTCCTCCAGCCCTGAAGGAAATAGAAAATGATTGAATGGCTTTACAACTAGCATAGGAGAATGGAAACAAGAACAAGTGCAGAAACTTGATGAAATCACAAGAACTGCCAACACAGATTAAATGAGTACTCTTGATCTATCAGTGCCCAGAACTATTTCATCACTTTAAGTTTCACAGTAATGGGCAACAAAAGGACCATGCTCCATTTAACTCCCTATTAAACTCAACTCATATTCTAATGTCAGATCTTAGTTTTCCAGGTTCCCACTTTCATTTTCTGTATTGTAATACCCTATTCACTTCTGAACCTAAGGAAATACACTGTTCTAATCCTACCATTGTTTTGCTGCATGAAAAAGATCACTGGACTGTTTTTTAAAACAGTTCTCAAATTTTCAACTTCCTGTTTTTATCAAACCTCTTAATTACTCAGGAACCAAAGATCCTATACAGGTGGAAGAAAAGAAGAGCTTGGTATGACCAAATTATAAACAAGCAGATTATCTGTAAACAGATAGTCTGGTGAGCAGAGGCAGTAGACTGATTTTTGCATAAAAATCACTGTCTTAATATGCTACTCTTATGCTATGAATTACTTCAGAATTTTATTAAATCAGCCCGTGTGTATGTTGCCTTGAATTGCTTTTCCATGTGATACTTATTCACATAGCTCTTACTGCAGAGTAGGTAGCAAAGGTTATATGCCCACTTAAGGACAGTAAATTATTTATGTGCTTACATGCTCAAAAAGAAGTTTCTGTGATTTTATTACAAATTCCCAAGAGACTAAAAAAGGAATCAGGTTTCACTACGTGTATCTTCAGCATTTAGAAACAAACAGGCCAAGCTGTGGGCCTTTACTGTTGAAACCCTTTAAAGTGTAATGTTTTGGGGTTTTAAAACAAAAAGCTGCTTTTATAAATCTAGAAAGCATAATAATTGTCCATCTTTTTGTAATGCTGAATTCCAACTAGATCCACATCTTCTTTTCATCTAAGCTATTTTTATCATCCTTGGTGATCTATCTGTGTGGTACTCCATTTTAGTTGCTATTTCAGCCATTTTCCTATCAAGAGAAAGCTACAGAAGGTTATCTGAAAATTTTATGCACCTCTGCAAAGATCCTTTCCTTATGCTATTCCTCATGAACACAATCTCTTTTCTTTGTATCACATCCCTCCTGTAGTTCTGTGCTTTGCCCCATTCTTGCCTTCCCTTGCTTGTTTTCTCCAAATCCCAGGCTACTTCAGCTTGGTGAATAAAACTGCTTCAGTCTTCAGCAAAGGCTTCTTGCAGCACTTTTGGTTTTGGTGTGATCCTGTGTGCACATGAGCTGAGTCCTACCCTCACCTGAAATCCAGAGCCTTTGAAGCATAATACAATACAGACCCAACACTAATTCCGTAAGAAATAAAAAAGATGTTTTATCAGAAGGAGTCTCTTATGTGACCCACTCCAATGTAAGCAAAATCTCGACACATCTCCTCCTAATTTAGCTGCAGTGTCATTTAAACCAGGATAAAATTGCTGACTCCATTCTACAGAGTCTGCAAGACCAGTAAATTTAATTTGAGACCTGCTAATCATACAACCAAAACATGCCTTTTGAGGCACCTGCTTCTTGGTCCTTCCCATCACCATCAACAATGAATCTTCAGACCTTTGACTGAGAACAGTGAATCTTTTAAATCAGAAATGTAAATGCCAGCTGATTTCCCCTCATGCAAACACAAGGTACCCCCTTTGAGAGCAATAGAGGATCACCTATTTCTGACCAATTAATGCCACAGACTATAATGGCTTGATAATGGAAAAACTGTTAATAAATGATGCATTGGTAACACATCTGCTTTATTTGTAGTGTGGAAAAATTAGGCCTAGCTCCAAAACCAAACAGAAACGTTTCAACGTTGATTTGCAGCTATGCAGTTGATAAATGCAATCTCCAGTCTAATTCTATTCCTTAAGCCTGTCCTTTAAGGGCAAAACAAAAAACGCCCAGAATAAACGAAGACACCCAAAATACCAAACAAACCACTTTTCCTGGAACTTACAGGATTAATCAGGATGCCTCACAAATGCTGATATTATTTTAAACCAGTTACAGTAACCATGAGAAATAAGGGAGTATATTCATCAGCACTTTGGGGTTTTTTAATGTTCATAGTTCAGCATGCATTTGTCCTATGTTAAGTGAATTTATGGTATTTGGGAAAATAGCAGGATTCTTACACAATAAGACAATACTTAATTTCTCTGTGATTTTTCATCCAATGGATTTTGCTCTCTATTTACAAGAAAAATTCTAGTATTTCACAGACCAAAATGTGTTAATTTTAATGAAAGTTATAGTTTTGAACAAAAAAAAGAACAAAACTCCTACCACCACAAAATAAATTATTCCAAACAACCAAAAAAGCTTCCGTAGGAATTCAGGCAAGTCCACTTCAGGTTTTCCCCCCCCACCTCTCACTGAGTTAAAATGGAAACAAGACTAGGCCAGTAAGCCATCTTAGTGCTGCTCTTTTCCCGTTTTCTCTTCCTTCATTATTCCTTGTCAACTATTGGGACAGTACTCTGGACTTTTCTGCGCAGTCTTGATCTACCCACTTGTGTCCTAAATACCCCCATTTACTATTGAATTTCTGTCTTTAATTTAGAAAACACTGTATTTTGTTATGATTTAGCATGTCTAGCCAAATAACACAGCTGAGCATGTGTCTGGCCAAACAGAAAAAAACTTCTTGATTGTTCTGGCTGAGTTTCACAATTAGTTTGTTGACCCTATCCTCTGAAGGCGTTGTCTACACTAACCCAGTGCTCCTGATTGTCTGAAACTGCCACCAGTGGCAGAAGAGGTGACCCTGGTGGTGCTGGTGTAAACCAGGCAACTGGCACTGCTGATTATGAACCCGACTGGTTAAAATTATCAGTAGCTTTGGGAACTGGGCTTTTGTCACTTACTACTGATACCACAAATAAAAAATATAGCCAAGAAATATCAGGGGCAAGAAGTAAAAGCTCAAGAACAGACTTTAAAGGAAAGTATATCACACCTGAGGAGCTCACTGCAATATTTTTTCCTAGCTCACCATTATTTTTCAAATGCCTCTTAGTTCAATACAGTTACCCCTAAACAAATTCACACAACTCTTTTAGAAGCAGTTAAATCAAACTTACCTGAAATACAAACATGTGTCTGCCTGCAGGAACAGGTCCAACTAAAACAGAGTCTAACACCTGATCATACTCTTCACTTTCAGCTGAACCCACGTAAATTATTTTCCATTCCAAATCTACAGGGGAAAAAAAGAATTAAACAACAAACATTATTTATATTTACAGTTAGGGGTCTTCCACTCTTGCCCATCTACAATTTTGCATAGCCTAAAACTGCTTCTTTGGCAGCAGGCCTAAAATAACAAGGATCTGTCTTCATCAGGGAAAGTCACTGATGCCTGACCCCTGTCCTCATGAACTAGATCATCCCACTTTCTCTCTCCAATCAGTTGTACCACAGGAATCCCTCTATTTTCACAGTGAGGTTAATTTTCAAATTTTATACAGAGATCAGGGCCTTTTTACTGATTAGAGAATCTTCTCAAAGTCAGTCAGAATGGCTGCAGCAGATGCCTATAACTCATCACATCCTTGAATACTTGACTAACCTGCCAAAACCAAAATTGCCACCTTCCACATACACACCTCACAGCTTAAATTACACAGATCATGGAAAGTAGTTAACTGAGTAAGAAGCCCACGGAGTAAGCTCCAGGCACATCAACTGTATGCCCCCATTCCTTCACATGGCACTTGTGTTACCTGGGAAGTACATAAAATTGTGACAGCATGACTAGTGGTCATGCTAAGACAGTGGTGCTTAGATATTATTGACATCATGAAATGGAATCGTAGGTGAAAAAAAACCTTCAAAAAAAAAACCAACAGTGTAGCATTTTCCTTCTTAAAGCAATGCACTAAACCCCATCATTTACTACAATTCAGTTTTTTCTTACTCAGTCTCTCCCCCACAGGTGTTTTAAAGTTAAAACTGCAAATTGGCCCAAATTAGCTCTTTCTGGGTCAGCTTTTCACCTTCCCTTTTTGATTCAAAAACAATATTATTCACACGTATATAACTAATCGTGCAGTACAGATTTTGGGGTTTTTAAAACAAGAGAAAAAAGACCACTGTTACAAAAAAACTATAACCAACACTTCTTTTCTTGAATAAGCTGTTGTTTCAGATCAGTAGTTAAAAAATTTACATGGAACATTTCTTTTTTTCCCCCCTTGTGAACAATGCCCTGATTGCCTTTGCAAAAGCACAAACCTGAACCCTCTTACATTAACCTGATTAGTACCCTTGGCAGAATCCAAAGGTCTGCCTCATGGTTTCTGGATGCAGGAATGAATTTAAGCAGAGAAAAAGAAACAGCACTTGAACAAAACTTGACTGCTTTAAGATTGCAACTCTCTTCATTAGTGAATTCTTCTAGCTTATTTTGTTTACCATCAATGTAGGTTTTGCAGGTTTAACTATCATCATAACAGGGCTGGGGAAGGGATTTTACTCCTCTGTACAACACAGCACAGTTGCTCAGGTACAGTAGCAGAGGTTTTATGTACCTTGTATGCATGAAGTACTAGCTGTTGCCAGTATTGTAGGATACTCATCCAGGATAATTAAGGAGCTTTCTTGTCTGCATCCTAGGACAAATTACTATGCACTAGAAGTGAGGACTTTTAGGCTAACTGTGTAAGATTA
The DNA here is from genome assembly GCA_025920805.1 of Petroica traversi. Taxonomy (NCBI): domain Eukaryota; kingdom Metazoa; phylum Chordata; class Aves; order Passeriformes; family Petroicidae; genus Petroica; species Petroica traversi. The sequence continues at coordinate 10,130,846 of JAHLSL010000017.1, forward strand.
TCACACTATCCTGTGCCATTATTCTAGGAGAACAGCATAAAGCTTATTCTAAACAACTAGTAGTATTTAATACTAAGCCCAGACTTAAAAAAATAAGTTTAAAATGTGACATTATTTAAGTGTCTTGATACAGAACAATAACTTTAAGAAAGAGAGGGCTGGAGCTCATGAATTTAATTTTAGGATCAATGTTGCAGAGGACAGGCTGAAAACAGCACAGTAAACAGACATATTAGCACAGGAAAGCTAAGGCAATGACTTTTCATTAAGTATACAATCGCTGTATTTAATCTTATTTTTAAATGTGAAAAATAGTAGTGCTTATCCTTAATTTATCCTGTAGTCCAACTTGCATGTTTGTCGGGGAAGGGAGCTGAGAATTCTGCACTGGACCATCTATAATTCTTCTCATCACGACTGTCCAGGATTAACTTTAACATAAACCCAGAGTGTAAGGACTGTGTTCGTGTGCACACAGAACTGCACACAACCGGGAGGAAGAGCCTAATATCCAGCACGGAGCCCCTGTGCCGGGCACTGCCACCTGCCATAGCAGTTGCCAGGGAGGGGGTGATGCTGCACCAGGCTGGCCGGAGAGCTCCAGCCAGCAACGTGGCGGCGGGCATGGAGCAGAGCTCCAGCTACGGCCGGTCAGTTGCACGAAGGCAGGAGACAGGCAGGAGGCCTAGAGGAAATCCCTGGCTCAGACGAGACTTCCTCTAAAGTTCCCGCCACGGCGGCCGTCCCTCCCTCCCGCGCTGTCACCATCCCGCCGGCACGCTCGAGTACGCGCCGCTGCAGGGGCAGGCGGGCTGGGGAGAGTTAACCCTCAGCGACAGCGAGTCTGCCGGGGCACCCCAGCCGGGACAGCACCCAGCTCCCCATCTCCTCAGCCCT
>JAHLSL010000017.1:10136742-10146762 GCA_025920805.1 Petroica traversi
AAGAGGAAAGATCTTGCCGTGCAACCAGTCAGATCTTCATTCACGACCGAGAGGGACTCTGTACATTAGCTCGAAAGCTGTTGCCATGCAATGATTTTCTTCAAAAAGAAATAATTAAATCCTAAGTTGTGACTTTATTTCAATTGTTGGCATGTAGTTTATAGGACTGTAATCCTGCCCACCACAAAAACTTTTATTAAAATTGATAAATAAGGTTTAGATTCATATATAGGAGATCCTTCATTTATCAGTATATTATTCCTATATAGGAGATGCTTAATTTGTCAGTGTATTATATTTAAAGTTGTGAACCATATGAGCTGAAGAAGAAATTAATTTCCTTTCAAAATGTTCATCCTCTGCAAGTTGCAAACAATGTAAGACCACATCCAGCTTGGAAAGTGCCCTAAGCTGAAAGCTCGAAGAATAGAAGGGCAAAATATCATAACTAAATTAGAACCATGGGTAGAACAGGGACAAAACTAATCTTTTGTCTTTCATTTCAGTCAAAATGTTAAGCATTGTATCTCAACGAGACAAAAAAACTGCTTGCAACTAGAGCTCATTTTAAAGTTATATTTAACCTTATTTATAAAAGGGAAGATTCACAAGTATTTAAAAGAATCCTAAGTGGGTTTTTATATGCTAAGAGTGTGCAGTATTGTATAAACAGCAACTGCAATGCTGGCTGCTTGGGAAGAGTGAAAAATTAATCTCAGTCCAGCACTCATGACAAAATTGTTCCCAACACCTCCCAGAACAAGAATTTTTGCTGTCAGAATGCACAAAACCAGTCTAATGAACCAGGAAGGTGCATTAAGCTTTCAACATCTCCTAATAAGAATGAGAGCAGTGATTCATTTACAGGCTAAACCACCTTGCCTGTGGGACTCCATGTGCTTGGGGTGCTTTCAGCTTGGGGCCATTTCAGCTCTTTGGTTTTATGTTGTGTTTTGTTTGGTGGTTTTTTTTTTTCTTGTGTCAGTGCTGATTGTGCTGGGTGCTGCTGGGGTCCCTGGTGCCAGGAGCACCCCCGGCTCAGGGCAAAGGGGCTGGGCAGCAGTGCAGCCCGACCCTGCAGCCCATGGTGATGCTGGAATGATTTTTGTCTTTTCTTTTATATACCTCTTACACAGTTCTCTGTATCCACAAGTATTAGCAGTATGCACACTTGCAACCTTTTACTTAGTTTAGTGCTTAGTGTTTTGTAAGTGTTCTGCAGGCCTGAGACTGAACACCCCAGAACTGCAGAGCCAGGGAGACCAAACATTCCTACTATCTCAGGAACCCAAGGTCTCCTGACAGGAGGATTCTGTAAACTAGGGGTTAGCCCACCCCAACCTCATTATTGGGCCCCCTTGTTAGATATGCTGATGTGTAAAGTCTGTCACTGGTGTGTGTGATTGACAGGGGGTGTGCATTTTGTCAGGATCCTGATTAAAATACTGAGGTAATGACCCCAACCCCTTTAACCGTGTCTAGCTTCATTTTCCTAACACCAGGAAAAAGGCATCAATGGCAGTGACCTCTTGGCTGATGGCAAGGGATATCCGTGCTCCCACAGCACCTTGCTGGCTGGGGAGCCCCTGAGCAAAGCAGGGTTTGCTGGTGGGGTGCTGGGAGCCCCGGGTGGGACAGGCTCTCTGCATGGCCCCGAGTGCTGCTGCTGGAGAGGCCACCAGAGAGGGGCTGTGAAAGGATCCCAGTGTGCCTGTCACACAGATGTGCTGTCAGGAAGCCATCCCCTTCCTCTGTAGAGGGCTTGAGTACCCTGAAGAGCTTCAAGATGGGTCATTTTGGCTGTGCAGCAGCATTGCCAGTGAGAGGGCCCTGTGTGCAGCAGGGAAGCCATTTTGTGTGGCAGCAGAGGCCATCTCATGGCTCTGTGCACAGGGGACAGCGCAGAGTGACACAGCACTGTGTGCCAGCGATGTCCCTCACAGCTCCAGGGGGAGAGCAGAAAGAGCCCATGGGTTCGGGAGGCAAGATGTGTAGCTCCACCACAGAATATTCAGAGATAAATGCACAGCCAGGCTCTTGTACTGCCTAGCACTTTGGTGTTTCTGTAATTCTGCATGATTGACTGCCCACGTTGTTCAGCACACAGTCAAGGAAACCAAGGAAGATTGGACATGGCTGAGCAGGTTCCTTACTACAAGCTGAACTACATATCATAGTATCAGGAAGCATTTAATTCCATTAACTTTTTGCTGGCCATTTGCAAACAAATGGGTGCTGCGGTGGGCTCCACAATGATGACAAGGTCTTTTCAGCCTTGAACCAAATGGTGAGGCAGGGGGGATTCTTGTGTGGGTTTTGCCATAGAATTCCAGGAGATTTTAGGCTGGTTGCAGCTTGTCAACTACTAGGATATTTTGAGCAGAACACTGGAGTGAAAAAGAAGGGCTAAAGATAGAGAAGAAGCTGGGAAACAGAACTGAAGGACTGGGGGGAGCTGCACATACTTGGTGATGAGTGGCCATTTCCACAGTTCAGCCGGGGTTTCGCTATCTGCCCAGCATTGTATCATGTGTAGATTTAGTGGAAAACTTTTCTATTTCTGCCCCCATTTCATCCTTGGTCATCTTTGGATCTTCATTTTTGCTTAATTCTTGGAGGAAACAAAAAAACTCATAAAGAAATTTATTTTCCCTAGTTTAAGGGAAGAATTTGACTCACTTTCTGGGGTGAATTAAATGACAATTGAATTTTTTTTTCCAAATTTTGCTTTGCAGCTCCAAAATTTCTGTCCGTTTTAGTAGTTAATGAGGAAGAGGACATGAATGGGTCCATTCCATAATTTTGCAATCTTTGCATTTGCCCCAATTTTCTGTATGATCTGCCAGATCTAGTGTTCGTACCCTAGTCCCTTTTGTTCATTTAACAAAGTCCTAAAATAAGTCACAATCCAAACATGAGAAGCCTAACAGAGTCTGCTCCTCAGCTCCAGGCTAACCAGCCTCACTGCTAGTGGGATTGCTTGCTGGAGGCTGTAAAGTGAGTTCTGTGTTAGAGGTACATGATGGAGCTTCCCTGCTGGTTTGTCCTCTGTCCATGGCCCAAGCCACTCTGCTGGGTCCCTTACTTTCACTCAAGTTCACTCCTGCATATTAAGGGAGAGACTGACTGAAGTATTTGATTCTTCAGGTTTGACAGTGACTGCTGTGAAGGAATTTGGGGAGTGGAATTTGGAAGCTGGAGCACTGGTGCTTGCAGATGGAGGCCTTTGTTGCATTGATGAGTTCAGTAGTATCAAGGAACATGACAGAACCAGTATCCATGAGGCAATGGAGCAACAAACCATCAGTGTTGCAAAGGCAGGGTAAGTGGCATGTTAGCATACGTGAGAAAACAACATGAGATTTTTCTCTTGTACTTACAAGTTGGGTGGCTGCTGATTAAATATATCTGTTTTCGTCATTGTACATAATAGTTTTGTTCTCGGCAGCATTCTTAAACTAGACGAGTCAGCATTTCAAAGAACAGTGCACTGAACCAGAGGTTGCAAGCAATAGATACAATACATACCCTATTCAGTGCTGGGTTTTCAGTCTTGTAGGCAAGGGCACTTTCCTACAAAGACTTGGCATACTTTTTCTTGTCTTTGCTGCAAGTGGTCATAATAATCCTATGTGAAATGAGGAGCTTTGTGACTTTTTTTGTTGCAACTCAGAAAGTGGGGCTTCATTTTTCCAAACCTGCAAAATCATGGAATCATTAAGTTTGGAGAAGACCTCAAAAATCATCAAGTCCAGCCTATGGCTGATCACCACTTTGTCCACTAAGTGTCCACTCAATTCTTGAGCACCTTCAGGGATGGTGACTACACCTCCTCCCTGGGCAGCCCGTTCCAATGCCTGACTACTCTTTTAGTGAAGAAATTCTTCCTGATGTCCAACCTGAAACTCTCCTGGCACAGCTTGAGGTTATGTCCTCTTGCCCTGTAAAATCCAGTGATATTGCTTGGTAACCAAAGCACATCAAAAGATTTTCAGGCTGCTATATTTTATATGTTGGGTGTGCCATAAATATAAACTCCTGCTTACTTTAAGTTCCTCCTTTCTTTTTTCAAAGTAGTGTGTGTTCGAATCTGCTATTCCCCCCACTACCCCCACCCACCACTTGGATCTTTGAGCTCTTATTTCAGTTTTTGAGTCATATGCAGCTCTTGTCCAGGCCCAAATTATTTCCTGGCTGATACCGCTGAAATCTCTGCTACTCAAAAGGCATCAGCCTTTCCATATTCCTTCTTGTCACCATCACCTCAGCTCTTGCTCCAACACATCTTGGCTCCTCTAGCTGATCATGTCCTTTCCTTGTTCTGAGCATCTCCATCCTCTTTGTCAGACAGCAGACAAGTAATCACAGAATATTCTGAGTTGAAGGGAACCCACAAGGATTATCAAATCCAGTTCTTAAGTGCATCGCCTATATGCAATTGAACTCACAACTCTGGTGTTTTTAGCACTGTGCTGTTACCAACTGAGTTAATCTCTGGCTGATTTTGCTCTCACCTGGGTGATCACCAGCTTTTGCTAGCTGGGCACAAATACTTGGAATCCATTTACTCCTGTGTCCTCGGTAAGACAGGGACATAGTTCAGCTGAATTCCTTGTTGCAGTTGTTTGGGTTTCAAAGACCCAAACACAGTTTGGTAACTTGCACATATTTGCTCATTGCTCACTTTTAAGGACTACCTATGATGAGGATTTTTTGAGTAATAACTTCGCACACGTAGGTTAAGCACTTTGTTAATTTAGGTCTTATTTTGGTGCATGGGAGAATAAGTTTTTTCCTGTTGGGTGTAAGCTAGGGAAAGATCTGTGGACCTTCCTCTCAGTTACAGAAGAACTTTGGACGTGAGGCAGCAGTTACTCAGGAGCTGACTAGAAATAGCTCAGTGACAAACCAAAGTTAGAATACTTCTGCTGCTGCATTACCCAAAAAGAGTGCATTTGGACTACTAGAGTAAAAATAATCTGTCTCCACATCTATAAGCACATGCTAGGACACCATGGTTAAAGAGATGAAAATGGCTGTTTCAGTTAATATGTCTGCCATCACTGTTTACTTGGGTTCATATTCATATTTATACACAGGAATAAAACATACATTTATGTCACATTTTATTTTGCTCTTCTGAAAGGTGAATTAAGCAAAAGTGTTGCTTTCCGCATTCAAAAGTGTTTCTATATTGTATAAATCCCCAAAGTAATATTTATTTCTGAAAAGTAGTGTTGGTTTTCACTATTTAATGATCTAGCTGTACACAGAGATTATTTGTGGCAACATTGGTTGGTGACTTTTGGTATCCAGATCACTGTCTGTCTAGTTGCTATTCTCTGACTGAAAAATGCTGTACATATAATAAATATTAATACAATAATTGTGTACATTGTTTAGCTCTTAATGGTCTTTCAAGATAAGATGTGCTCTTTGTAGCATAAAACCACAAAAGGTTTTAAGCACTTTGGAATAATTTTCCATACCAAATTTAATTCAACCATAATGTTTACCATACCTTTCTCTAGCTTGGTGTGCAAGCTTAGCACAAGGACAACTATCCTGGCAGCAACAAACCCAAAAGGCCATTATGACCCCAATGAATCTGTCTCTGTCAACATAGCTCTTGGCAGTCCCCTGTTGAGCAGATTTGACCTGGTCTTAGTATTGTTAGATACGAAGAATGAGGAATGGGACCACATAATTTCATCCTTCATCTTGCAAAATAAAGGTAAGAGCAGTCTTTTTAAATCATAAAGGGTTTTGTTGGGGTTTTGTTTGTTTGTTTGTTTTGGTTGGTTGGTTTCTGGTTTTGTTGTTTGTTTGTTTGTTTGAGTTTTCTTGGTTTTTGGGTTTTTTTAAATTTCCTTCCATTTTTTTAGTTTGATGTTCTTGAATGTTTCAGATTAGTCAGTGTTTACATTTTTGTCTTCAAGTGGGGGTAAGACAGAAATCACTAATTAAGAAGGGTGAGCTGAGAACACTGCTTTTACTCTGAGATCATTTATGAGGGATTTCAGCCCAGGCTGCTCAGTAAGTGGCTTGTTTCCATCTCACACCTTTACGGTGTTTGATCTGCGGATCCTGCATGCCTTGCAATTGTACATGCTGTTAATCACAAACTTAATTCAGGCAGAACAAATCAGAGATGCACATGTTGCAGGGCTCAAAGAATGAGCAGTAGCATTCCCCATGTGGATCTTTGTGCTCTGGAATGAGGGAAGGCAATGAGATTTGATTTTTATCAGCCCGTTCCCCATACACATCAAGGAACATGACTTTGATCCCCTTTGCAGAAGAAGTGGTTAGAGGAGGCATCTTCAGCTAGTTTATTTCCCTTTCCAAAATATTTCCCTACAAAAAATGTTGAGAATATGGCAGGTAGCTGTTGGCTCCAACAGAGTAGGCAACACAGCCAGAGGAGGTGCATACACTCATGTAGCATTTTTTCATTTTAAGGCATTCCAAAGCACTTGGCACTGCCTGTACCATCTGGTGGGCAGTGAGGCTGACAGCAGTTCTATAGAAATTACTGGAGGGATGGGATGGTGTGTAAAATTTTGCCCTGGAATTTGACCAAGTCCTTGAGGACTACTGTACAGGCAGCCAGTATGCCCCAAAAGTGCAGTACTGTGTCTTTTGCAATCACCTGTCTATTTAACAGAAGTTCTTGGGAAGCAGCTTGGTGTCTGTTATAGAATTTACTGACAAGGATGTTGTAACACAGGCTGCCCAAGCAAATCAGAAAAGCTCTGGAGCATGGAAAGGATGAAAACCTACTTCTGCCTTATAAAAAGCATACAGCCAAAATTGTCTGATGAGAGCAACCTGATCCTTGTTCGCTACTACCAAATGCAGCGTCAGAGCGACTGCAGGAATGCTGCCCGCACCACCATCCGCCTGCTGGAGAGCCTGATACGCCTTGCAGAAGGTGAGGCCCTGGCTTTTTTATTTTTAGGCTAACAATTAACCTTTATGAAATGAATAGAACAGTATAATTATAGCCAGGAGTTATAGAGTTATAGTTATAGAGCAGCAGCTTTTCCACGGAGGTGCGGATAGGTGATTCTGGTATTGTTTTATCCTTCTCAGCTAAAGAGGAGGTTGGAGATTTTGAATGGGAAAAGGGTGTTACCTTTAGCTATCAAAACCAGTTTTAATTTTAACATTCTCACTTATATAATAAATATTAAAACCTCTGGGAGAAGTCACATTCAATAGAAAAATCTCAGAAATTATGTGTCTTTATGAAAGGCAGTCTCAGGATATATTTGGCTCCATTTGGCTTCTACTCTGAAATTAATATGACATTAAATTAGCATATCCTTTCTTTTGTATCAATAATTCTAAAATTATTATAACATAAAAGATAACATATTTTTTGTTTCCTGAAGTATTAGTAATCAATTCCATATTTTGCCATACAACTTAAAAATTTCCAACTCTGAGCTGAAGTCATACTTCATTTATAAGAAAAAACCCAAAGGAAGCAGTATGTCTTTGTCTTAACATGGTTTTATTTTATAAAATGGTATATCATATATTTTCAGGATGAATTTAAAAGAATGTGCTGTATTTTGTATAGCAAGCATAAATGGCAGTTTGGTGCCTCCTACTTCAGATGTTTGTTTTGTTCTCCATTTTGGTGGAAAAACATTCTCCATTTAACTGAAAGACATTCCTGACTTTTAGAGATTCACATGTAATTTTTCACATTCAGAGTTTCTTCCCTTCTTATCTGTTCATGAGATTGGGGCTTTTAGTAGGATTTTGGTCTCTCAAAGTATTATTTAGATGGTGTTAACTAACCTGTCTTTCTCTTGCTGAATAAGAACTGGCCATGTTTCCATGGCCAATTAGGAAATGGCTTCATGTGGTAAATTATTTGCATTATATCTATTTACAAAAATCTCTTTCATTTTGCTGTTTGAAGAAAAGGAAGGAAGAAAAAGTAAAACTATTGTAGAGAAAAGCATTTTAAATAATACCAAATCTGTGAGACAGACCAGGTAGAGAAATAAATTTTTTTCTGACCTGTGATGAAAATTAGACCTTATTTTTTATTTGGTGATGACATGAGCCTATGTAGATAAAGATGTTTAATATCACACTCTTTGTAGTCATATCCAGCACTTTACATTTTTAACTGTAGAATTTTAAGCATCTTTATTGTCACTGTAACTGCAATTTGAAAATTACACCCCATTGTTCACTTGAAAAACTAATTCTTCCAGTTTCTGTTGAAATTGACCTTGAAATCAAAATTATAATATTTATTTTTAAGTGATGCATGAGTTTTGAGGGCTGAAGAAATGTGAATATCTTGTTTCTTCTTGTATAAAAACAAAAAAATTGTTTTTTGGCTTTGGTAACACTTGCACCCATTTATTTTTGATAGCTCATGCCCGGTTGATGTTTAGGAATACTGTGACTTTGGAAGATGCTGTAACTGTGGTATCAGTGATGGAATCATCTATGCAGGTAAGGTTTCTTGCAGACATTGCCATTGCTGCAATTCCACATTTAAGGGATTCAGTTTTACATATAGACATGTGCCAGCTCCCTTCTTGTCTTTGGAAAGGATTTTATAGGCTTATGCAATGTAGGTAATCAGAGACCTTGACCAGTCTTTTTTAGTCCATCTTGATTGTTAAAATTCATAATACAGCTTATATTGAAATATCTGGATTAGGATAAAGGCCTGCTACCTTTTTTATAGACTTTGCAGTCTAAGTGAAGTTTTGGCATACTATTGGCTTTTGGTAATCTATATTTTAAAGACATTTTGAGGCAGAAATTGTGTGTATATCACCGTGTTTAACAGCCTCTGATGGGTTTTTCTTTGATGATGTTATATAGTCACTCATTAATTAGGTATGAGAGAACCAAATCATTTTTTGGAGCAAGTTCAAACAGTTGCCAAGGCCTACAATTTATTTTACCATTAAGTAATTTTAAACTGTGTTGGTAGTAATAGTAAAACTTAGAACATTTAGAAGACTAATTTTATTCTTAGAAACCTTAAAATTCCAGAACTTTGCTTGGGCTGAAAATTGCGCATTCCAATTATCACATGGATTTACGTAATGTTTCTATTTAAAAAGGCATTGAAAAAATGTGAAAGGTTAGATTTTAGTTTACTGTAATAATATTAGTAGGATGTTGAAAAAGCAGCACATTTAGAATTAGTAAAACCAATATGGTAGAATCTGATAGGAGGGGGTTTTTAGCAGAAATGTGGAAAATTCCTTCAGACAGAATAAGGTAAATAAATCTTCATGCTTGAAAAAAATTACCATAAGCAGATTATCCAAAATTTTATGCATGGGGGGTTTTAGCACATCTGAAATGTTTGGGTATCTCTCTGTCAGAGATGGTTTGCTCTTCTAGTCAGCTGACTGATCTGACCCAAAATGGCATTTCCTATGTTCCTGTATAGGTTCATTTGAATATTTTCAGATTAAAACACTTTTATATAGCACCTATTAGTTCAATAGGCCTGAAGACCTTTGCAGAAGTAGATATGCTCCTTTTTTGGGAGACAAAGCTCTTCAGGATAGATGCACAAAGTCACATATGGCAAGTAGGCGCTTGTGATCTCCCTTGTCCTTTCAGTGAGGGTGAGAGACTAATTGCAGTTTGTGCCACTGATAATCTATTGCACAGCGTTGCAAATGGAATTTATCTCAAAAATACTACAGGGCCTGACCTTGTTAAGTAGGAGAAGATTATTTCACTGTCTGCTGCAATTCATCGTGCACTGTTTTGAAGAGCTCAGCTTTTCAATGACAGCTCTGCATCAAAGTTAAAATATGAAGCTGTAGAAGATACCATGTAGGTATACATTAACTGTAATTAAACCTGTAATTAACTAGATGGAAAATTCATGGGACAGTGGTTTCAAATTTTGATTATAAGAACTCTGAAATACTTTTTTTTCGTAGCAGATCAAAAAGTGAAATCTATGTATATAATAATAATAATAATAATAATAATAATAATAATAATAATAATAAT
>JAHLSL010000017.1:10146772-10211687 GCA_025920805.1 Petroica traversi
ATAATAATAATAATAATAATAATAATAATAATAATAATAATAATAATAATAATAATAATAATGAATGTGTATTGTCCCCTGTGTGTCTCCCAACTTGATCAGCACAAGTAAATGTAAAATAATTGTTTTAACTCTGGGTCACTTTTTCATTTTTACACAGTCTTGCTCTCAAGGGCTGCAGGTTGAGGTTGACCTGGCAAGGGTCAACCCACTAAGTGGAGTAACAAGTTTTTGTCTAGTAAGAGTCAGTGAGAAATTTGCCTGAATTACGATTGCAATAGATTACCTGGGAGTACTTGGTATGCTTTCCATCTTTGCTTCACTCTTAGCTTCTTATGAGCAAGTAGGCAAACATGTTCATTTTTGCTAGGAACATGCGAATTTGAGATTTGCTATTTAAGGTCAGATTTTACTTTCCTCCTGGAAAGTATAAATAATCACTGAAGTAGTTTCTTTTTGAAGGAAGTGGTTTATTTGTTTTATTTAAAAAAAAGATAGAAGTAGCATGTAAAAGTTTATTTTCAGAAACAGATTCTTTCTCTAGGAAAAAAACACAAAACATTTTGTACAGATGCATTCTGTTTCCTGCCTAATTGTCAGTCTCTAGAATGAGGTTGTAAATGAGGAAGTGCCAGTATCATTCTGGAAGGGCTGGCTGTCACCTTTTAGCTCAGCAAACTCCATCTTTGACACTGTCTTTGCAACTTACCAATGTCATGTACTTGCCAGTATAAAATTAAGGTTCACAGTTCTCCTGTGACTGGGTATTTCTTGTGAGCTCTATCACATTTTCATCACCAGCCTGCTTCATTAGAGTTTTGTGTTTTAGCCCTCTAATTCACCTTTATAGTTCTCTTTCCTACTTTGTCTTTGTGAACATATTCCAACCCCCCTGGCTTGATCTTTTCTTTGCCTCATTTTCACTTGCTAGCATTGTCTTCCTCCTTCCTTGTTTTATTCTCTTTCCAATCCCTCGCCTTCTTTTTATAATTTGTCTTGCCATCCCTAGGCATTTTGCACTTTTCCTTTCCACTACCTTTCCATGTAATACTTTCTCTCTCTGTTTTAGATCCTCTGCCCTTAGTTTGCAGTGGTTTTGTCATATGGTTGGTTTCCTTCCTCTACTCAAAATGCTATCTTCAGAATGTCAGAGGGGCAGATATCTCAGAGATGTGAGCATCAGCACAGGAATGAAACTTCACAAATACCTTAAATTCACTTAGCGTTTCCCATGCACACACTGTATTTAAAAGAAGCTCCCTGTGATGGCCAAGTAAAGGACTGAAATGCCAGTGAGGCAAAAACATTATTGCCATTATTGTCATGGCTGTAGTAGTCCTCTTTTTCCTCTGGGTACTTAGGCCACAGATTGGCAGAACTGAGTCTGAAAGCAACTCTCTTTTGTCAGTGTTTTCCTCAATATTTTGTTTATTACCTGCTGTTCTGAAGGTAACATTCTCAATTTCTTGAAGTAATTTTCTTTGGAATTCTTCTCCAGTGGCCTTGAATATTTCAGAAATATCAATTCACCTATCTTCACGCAGTCCTTGCGAAGTAATGGGACGGTGCTACTCCTCTTATCAGTATTATGCACAGTTCAGAAGAAATTGTCCACTAGAGCATAGCCTGAGAGATAGTTGGGGCCCCACTTTCAGAGTAGTAGCACTTTGAATGTTTGAGTACGTTTCCTGTTTCCTGCAATTTCCTTCTGTGCACACACCACATCAGGATCCCACTTAGAGATTTATTTTCTTTCTTTTCTTGACTGATTCTGAATCAAGAGAAATAGAACATAGAATCAGAATCTGGTCCTCCTTGTCTGCTTTTAATTGTTCTAACCAAGAGATTGAGTCCCTGCCTAATTGTCTGTGAACTTTCCAGTTCCTGAAGCAGATACAGCGGAGGGGTTCTGTAGAAGCCTTTTCCATACCAAGGGACTGGTGCTTCTATGTGGAACAGATCTATCCTGTTCCTGAAGTGATGGGTGAAAAAAACCCCCTAGTGGTAATGGGATGCATTAAAGGTTGCTGGACAGCCTTATTTTTAGCACATTGTAGTTTTAGGGAGCTTAAATTAGCCACTGAGTGATGTTTTTCAAAACATTATATTTTAAAAAATATAATATTTTAACATGACAGAACTGGAGAACCAAAAACAACCACAACTGAAGATGTGTAATCCATGTGATCCTATAGGCAGCAATTTCTGGATCTGGAGGCTTCATTGATTTTTGCTGCTGTGCCCATGGCACTTGATACACATCTTGTTCATTAGTTGTATTGAGCTTTATAGATTAGATAGGAGTGGTAAATGCTAACTAATCTGTGGCAAAATAGAGGACTTGTGGTGTGAGGTGGTTTTTTCCAAAGAGCAATTAACTACAGAGCTATTCTAGATTATTTGTTGTGGAACAAATCATTGTGCAGATGCTCTGTTCTAAATAAAAATGACTTCATTTTTACAAGGCACAGCAAAAATTGCCCCAGATTAAAATCACTTAAAATTCACTGGAATTATTCACAAATAGTAAGTTACTCTTAAAGTGCTATTCAGAAATATTTCTGCCCAACACTTTATCCTGTGTTGACAAGCCTTAATACCCAGGTCACTTCCTTTAAGAAATTAGGCAAAGCTAATGAAAACTTCTAGCAGTCAGAACTTCTTCAGTTAGAAAAGTTTCTCTCATCAGCACAATTTTTATAAGGTATTTGGAAAACATCTTTAATCCTAATTTTCATTTTCAGTCATGATGTTCTTAAGCTTTAGATGGACTTCCTATTTCATGTGTCAATAAGAATAAATAAGTATGAGTAAACTGCAGGCTTGATCACATAATTGCTTTATGTTTATGAGCAATTTTGACTGTGTGCGGAGTCAAAATCTAATACGATTATTTGTATAGATACAGCCAGTAAATATTTGCTACCTTAAGCTTTAAATATCTAAGGGAGAATTTCAGATAACATAGTCTCTGTTGCTTAAATTCAGTGCTTAATAATAAAGGTTTTTTTCCTATTTTTATTTTTTTCATCTCTTTGGTGCCATAGGGGGGTGCACTTCTTGGAGGCATCAATGCCTTACACACCTCATTTCCAGAAAACCCAATGGAACAGTACCGCACACAGTGTGAGATCATATTGGAGCGGCTGGAGCTGAAAGATCTTCTGCACAAAGAGCTACAAAGACTTGACAGGTTATAATACACAAAGTAACAAACTAATCCAAAAGGGAAACAGAATTTGTTTCATAATAATATCTGGAGAGTGTCTAAAAATAGTCTGACATTGGGAAGGGACTCCTTCTTTAGAGGACAGGGGTAATCAGGGAGATTGTTTTAAAGTAGCACACTGAGATCGTCACAAGATCATATCTGCCTCTGGGTTATGCAATTTACAAATATTTTAATGAGTTCCCAACTCACATCTTAATATTATGCTCACATAAGTTTCAAAAGTGCTTCTTAGAGTCAAAATTCTAGATTCTGTAGCTGAGCAAATAATTTTATATAGCCTTTTGTTACTTGTTTGGTAAAATACAGCAGAACTGCTTTATGATTTTTTTAAGACAACTTTTGTCTTGTGCTTGTCATGTCTTTCCCTCTGTTAGTAGAAAATGTAAGCCTGAATCAAAGTTCTTTCCTTTTGGGCAATTTTTCTTTTTTACATGCTGGATTTTTCACTATTGCATGTCTAGGTTTCAGCTCACTGCAATAATCTTTGGGAAACCTACTTGTTGTTTTTAATAGAAAACTTTTAATGCACTGAACCTGAGAGGAAGACCCTAGAATTGGAAGGAAATAAATTTTTACAAACTCCACACATTTTCTTCCTGAAATAAGATTAGGCTTTAAAGAAATTTGTACTTTCTTACTGTTAAAGGAAGATAAAAGATTAATGTTGTTTAAATTAATGGAAACAGCTGGGAGAATTTACTCTTCCTTTGAATATTTTTGAGACCTACTTTGTAATTTGTAGTAATCATGTGTTAAATAACCACCGAGTCAACAGAAGCAGGTGAAAGTGGGATATCTTCAACAGACAAACAAAAGCTAGTTTAAAAACAGAGGTGTTCATAGGGGATCATAGAAATGTAGGATGGGATGGGAGATCAAATACAAAGAGAGGATTGGGTCTGTGTTTGACCTTCCTGGCAGGAGCTCACTTTTTCTGCTCTGAAGCTTTCTAATGATGAGGATTTTCTACTGCCATTCTGTAGTCTGTTCCATGATTGCTCCATCCAGTGCCCATAAAGGTTTTCCCAAACTCCCACCGAATGCCCTCTGCTGCAAATTAAGCTGATTTCTTTTTCCCTCTCTTAAGCTTAGGGAATACTAATTTAATGTTCACTTTAAAACAACCCATTCTGTATTAGAAGACTTGTTCCAAGCATTCCCCCTGAACAATAAAACAAGCATATATCATGTATCTCATCCCTTCTTGATGAGTCATGTAATTTCTGCCACCCTCCTTTAAAAAATTAAAAATAAACATGTTAGTAAACAATTACAGTAATTATTCTAAAATATGCATGTCTATATAGTGCTGTCTCTCTCAAAGAGCAGAGAAACTGTTTATAATGCATAAGGATAATTTCTTCTAGATGAATGCAGTCACTTTTGGGATGGAAGGTGGCTGCTTTACACTCATGGTTTGTACCACTGTTTAGCAAAAACCAGAATGCTGTCTGCCTTGGAAAATATGTGTTTAGGTACAATAGACAGAACATCAGCTATTCTGGGATTGGAGGGAATCCTCACTCAAGCACTTCTGTTGTTTTGGAAGGCCTTGAGAATATTGATAGCCACAGACAGTGGTAATTAAGTTCTATAATGGAATTGAGATGCTTTCATTCTATCACCTTTTTGACATGTTGAGTACATAGTGATTATGAGACACCCACTATTCCAAGTAATATCTAGGTTTTCCATTCCAATAACTCATTTGAGACTTTACCTGGCTCAGGATAAGATTTAATTAAGTTCCTGTTCTAGATGATAGATTTATAGAATATGTAAAATCTGTAAGGGACTCTAGCAATGGTTGTAAGTTGTTTAAGCTGTTTGTTTAGTTTTTATGTTTTTTGTTTGGTTTCCCAAGGAAATTCAGTTTCGGTGGTTGCTTTCTCTGTCCATTTGCTTGTCTTCTATTTGGGACACTAAATTCTGCCACTTACTGTCAAAGGTGCTGAAAGATCACAGACTGCAACACCAGCTTTCAGAGCTGTATGTGAAACTTAATAATACACTTTTGTGACCTACATTATTTGTAGCTTTCCACCAGTCATGCATATTCTGTATCACTAATGCATGAAGAAAGAAAAAGGAAGAAAATTAATTTACTATTGTTTAATTTTTTTTTTTCATCATATAGATTGCAAAAGGAAAATTCATGCCAGCAGCAGCCTGAAGAAACAAATTACAGTACTACCACAAGGTGCTCGAATGAGGATGCATTTGTGCAGTCCAAGCAAAGGTCTCAGTCAGAACCTTCAAATGAAGAAGAGGATAACTCTGGACCACAGACACCTTTGCTTGAAGGCAGCTGTGAAGGGAATATTCATCCAGAACCCTTGTGCAACGCAGCACATGGCAATAACAAAAATACTAACAGCCTGGCATGGTTTGACAGCATGGAAGACAGCAGCATGGATGCTGAAGAAAATTCTCAGAAATCTTCAGTGCACAAGATATCTCCAAATAACTTGGCTTCAAAAACCTCAAGTTCTGAAGGAAGATCTGTTTCAATACCAAGGAAGCAAAATGGACTAAGAGAGTCACTAGCAGCTGTGGAACTGCATGCTCCTCTGAAACAAAAGGACAAAGTTTCCAAGTTAAGCATGAAAAGGACTGAAGAACACAACTGTTCTTCTTCAGAAGATAATATTGCAGGCCCAGCACCAAGTGCTGGCATGCAGGATTCAGTTATTAGACAGCATGCTTCTAGAAGCTGGCAGAGGCTGCACAGGGAGAAGTCACATGGATTCTTTACAAGTACACAGGACCCCGAGGCAAAGACCCCTCCTTCAGTGTTACCTGCCTCTGGCCTGCCAGATCTCTCAAGTGATGCAGATTCTGTGCTAGGAGAAGAGAACAGCATATCAGTAGCAGCAAATAATGCAGCAATTTCCATGAGAAAAAGAAGTAAAGACCAAGTGGTGAAGGAAACAAAGGTAGTAAATTCCCATGAGCAAGAAGGTGAAAATCCCCCAGCTGCTAAACTAGCTAAATTTTCTTTCAGACCAAGGACAAAACTTGGTCATTCTTCAGAGAAGACAAATGAAGAATCTTCTCTTTTTCAGAGTGAAACATTTTTTAAGCCAAGAGAGCAGCTCCAGGGAGAGCAGCTTCCAGAAGAATGCTGCCCACCTGAGAAAAGCAAGATGACATCGAGTCGCTTAGGAAAATGTAATTTGGAAAAAGAATCAATTGATAATAAAGGGAAAGAAGAGCAGCAGGGCCAGGCCTCAGGGAAAGAGATCAGAGAAAGTGCAACAATACGCTCTGATGTCAGTTTTGATGCTGTGTCACCTCCACTCACTGAGAAGAAAAGGGAGGGAGAGGAGAAACTTGGTGGTCCAAGCACAGGGAAGGTGCGCTCCAGCACATTAGCCAAGCTGTCAACGTTCTCCTTTGTATCACATCCTGAGGCAAAATCAGAAACCTCCACTGCCATTAAGAACGACACCAGCAAGGAAAGCCACATTCCATCACTGAAGGTGCACCTGAGCAATCCTAGCAAAAGGAAGAGTTTTGCATTGGGAAATTCTAGTAAAGCCAACATGGTCGCAAAGACATCTCTCTTCTCCATAGCAGAGCTGGATGATGCTTCATTAGATTTTGATTGGGATGAAGAAGTTAGGAAAAATCCAAGCACATAACATGTATATCCTCTCAATTATTTAACATGCAGTTCATCTGAATATTCACCTTCCTATCACTTCTATCACATGTATCAATGTATTTCAAAGCATTTCGTAGAGTCATCCTGGACATGTGAACGTACTTTCTTTAAGGGCCATTTACTTTACATAAGCAAGGATTATGTGTGCTGCAGGCCTGATTTGGCTTTTAGTTTTCTAAATTCTTCCCAAGACTGTTTATGTCAGTTCTCTATTTTGATTGAAGTGATGAGCCCTAAAGACTTGTATAGCTATGCTCATGTGTCTAGAGTGAGTGATCTTGCAGAAAAGCAGGTGTAATTGACGTAATCCTTTATTTCATGTAATGATTAGAATTACACGATTCAGATTGTCCTTCCAAGAGACTGTGCCACTTTAGAAAATGATGGTGCTCAACCTCTGTCATTATATTTTTTTCATCTCTACGTGCTTTATGTCTCAGCATAGTTACCAATATTGTGATCTATCATCATGCTATGGTGTTTCTGTATTATCAATATCATGAAAATTTTTTTTTCATCTCTGATTTCTGTGCTCCTTGTCACACAGCTGATGTTGAAAACATGGATCAAGATATTTTTGTTTCTGTTTTTTAATTTTGGGTTTAAATACACTGGTTCAGGTATCTGTGTCTGTATTCTGGATCATTTTTTCAAGACCAAACCTGTAATAAACACACAGTTCTCCACTGCAGAGACAACGAATTTCAGGTGATTGAATGGGAGTTGTCAGTAACCAGGGTAACTTTAATGCAGGCATTAAGCCCTGGCAGATAAACTACACTTCAAACCTAACAGCACGGTGAAGAGCTTCCCTAGTGTAGCTTGGTTCTGAGTCAGATAATGTTTACTTGGATCTTTTCATCATGATTAGAGTTTTACTGCATCTGATATGCAGTTTATCTCCTGCAGCATGCTGCATCCTATGTTGTTCATTTGTCTAATGGGAAGTTAATCTACTAATGCATTCCATGTTTGCAGAGAAAGGTAAGGCCTAATTTTCTTCTAGTGACTTGCTTGGTATATTTCTTCTGTGTTTGAATTCTCCACAGAATATTCTTGTTACTACCTGCAAGGTAAACAGAGAATAGGGTGGTTGCTTACAGCACAGTAAATCCCTTGGGAGACTTGCTAGCAGAAATATCTGATTCTCTCATGACTTGCTTAGAAGTAGCTCCTTTGAATCCAAGTGAGTTAAAATACTGCAGAATTTGGAGAACTGAGGGAATGTGAGGCCCAAGTACTTTGGAGTGGTGCAGTGAAATCACGAGAATACTAAGGATAGTGTTGGCTTCATGTTAAGAGTTCAGTAAAATGATAGAAACATTGCATTGCTGTCTATACTGATTGTGTGGTAGTTCCTTCACTGGAAACACGACATTGACCAAAACAAGTAGAATTTAATCCACCTCCCTCCCAAAGCACAGACCCACCCTGTCATGTTCCTTCTCACACCTGTGCCAGGGTGAAGATGACATGCACCCATGTCCTACTGCCTCTGAAAATCCAACATGTCCTACAGGGTGCTGTGTCTGCACTAAAGAAGGGTCAAGAATTCTGGAGCTATGAACATTAGTGATGGTCTTCCTACTTGAATTTTTTGCATCAGCTGCTTGCATGGTGGTCTCATTTACATCTCATTTTCATCTCCTCTTTCCTAGCTCTTTGGTTTGATGGATGTTACTGGCTGGCCAGTGCAAAACCAGAAAATAGCTACTGTCCTTACTAGCCAAGCCCTCAAACCAATATGTTTGAGCACATTAGGGCAAGTTTGATAATGCCCTGGAGACTTTCCAGACTTTCTGGAAAGAGTGTGGTTGGGTTGCTATCTGCCACTTAGATATGTTTTAGGCAGCTAAATCCAAACATAGACTGTAGAATTTAGGTAGAGTCAATTTGTCATTTTTGGTAGTGTCTTACTCATGATTAATTTTTGAGGGATAATATACTAGATAGTATATCAGTAAAAAAGAAAGTTTTCAGACTTCCCTGATTACAAGTAGTCAGTGTATTACTTTATTAAATGGAACAGTGATTCTTTACTGAGCAGAGGTTTTTGAGATTTTAGGGTTCTTCTTCTCCATTTTGTTTAATATGAGAAATGAAACAAAGGCCCAAAAGAATCAAAGGAGGAGATGGAAAAATCCAGTCACTCTGAGGTCATTCTGCTAGAAGGCCACTTGGGCCTTGTTTCCCAGTTAGAAGCAAAGGGACATCAGGGACATTCCACTGCACTTGCAGAAAGGCCCATTTTTTCTATAATATTGCAGGAAAAGTGCTGTTGCCTTTCCAAACTGGCTGCAAAGCCTTTCCAAACTGCCTGCAAACATGTCCTACTCACCTAAATGTTAGCAGTGAGTAACTAAAGAATAATTTTGGAAAAGCAGATACTACTGAGATTGTTCTTTACCAGACCGGTGGAAATAACTACTGTTGTTGTAGTGCTTCTGATTCATAGCATGAATTCTGAGCATCCAAGATAAGTGAGGAGCTCACAGTAATAAGAAAATGATACCTGCTGCTGATTTACTCTCTCCCTCACTGTTGCCATTGCTACAGATCCCATTTATCAGTGCTTTGGCAGGGAATATTGCTAACTTCTTTCCTTTCCCTTTATAAACCAACGTCCCCCACAAATAATCACAAGTTTTAATGTTTTTTGTGTGCTACAATAGCCCAGTGATTGGTGAATTTAAAGCACTGTGGCAGTGATAGTCTGCTTGGCTTACCTACAGATGAATTTTCTTTTTGAGTACTTTGTGCAGTCAATGGGCAGATGAGTCACTTCCTGTCAGCCTGTCTTCCTGAGCTATTATCTCTGTGTTTTAACACTTGCCTCTCTGAGTCTATGGTCTATCAAATCAATTCTTATTGAATACAGTAGTATTTTATTAAGCTGTGTACGTGAAGGTGAATATAAGTGTTGCTGTCTTAAAATCCAGCTGAATCAAACTTCAGAAGCCACTGGTTCTAGCAGTGTGTGAGAAGATCACGTCCCATAGTAGTGTTCTGTACAGCCCATGCAGACATGCTGGTGAATCAAAAGGGAGGTGGTAAGCAAAAAAAAAACCCCAACAATTTAATTATATATTAATTATATATTTTTTTAAAAAAAAAGTTTCATCATAATTTTTAAAATCCTTCCACATGCATGGTACTGAGAAAGGTACAACCACCTTGGCTAAAGCAAGACCAGACTTGAGACTCACACCACTCTGAATTAGGAGCTTGGGTATGATATTTCAGACTGTCATGAGGTAGCTCTGCTTAGTGCCTGAATCACTTCTCATTTGCCAGTACCTGGGAAGGAGAAGCTGTGAGTAATTGTTCTCTGTGATTACACATGGCCCTGGTTGATGTACAGGCCTCTCTGATGGGCTGTCTCTTTACTTCCTTCACAGCTGGAAAGTCCTGCTGAAAGAGGCTCCCTAAGGAGTCTTCGTTTCTGCTTCCCACTTACAGAAACATGGTTATCACCCATGCCTCAGGGTTGTTTGCTGGGTTAGATGCTATTGACCACAGTCGTCATAAAGATGACAAACTACAAAGCTGTTCCTGGTTATACAGCCAGAAGTTATTTCCAGATCTCTTCTGGGGCTTTCACCCAGTTTGTTTGTGATTTTCTAAAATTCCTTTATTTTTTAGAAAATCATTTTAGTCATTTTTTCATTTCACCCTAATTCATCTCTTCATTTATTGGTTACCTCACTTGTAGATGAGTCTCAGGATGCAGCAATCTAATCTTTGTCACTTGTTCATTGAAGCATCACTGCAAAACTGACATTTAAGACAGTGCAATCCAGAGACATTTATGTGAAACCTCCCCAAAATGAAAAGGCACTAAGACAGAAAGCAGCTGATTTTATATTCAATTTTCTTCTAATATTTTTTCTTCTTAAGTTGAAACAGTTATACTATTAAGTTACACTTAATCAGCTCTAATCCTTCAGGATCACCTGAAATTCTTCCTAGAGACAGCAGAATATGTGGGTATTTGTTACCTTTGAGGATCTGGTAGTGCTTAGGAAGACAAGGTTGTGCTTTATGTCCTTCTTATAGTCCAGTCTGGCTGGAGACCATTGTCAGACCTTATCAGACATGGCCTGTGACTGCTGCAACTGGTTCCTTACCCTCCCCTGGAGGTGCCTCCTCACATCCTTCCCTTCTTCCCGAACCCTTGTTGCCACCTTTCTCTGAAACTCAGGACTGTTGTCACTGCCTGGTGCTGCAATGTCTGTGCAGCTCCCTCCAAAGCCCCCCCTGGGAGCTATTGCCATCCTATTTAAGGCACTCCTGGGGTGGATACCTAGTTCTTAAGCTTGTAAAACAACCCAGAATAGGAATCACTTGCCATGTAAACATCTTGCAAAAACAGCCTTCAGTTCTTTCCAGCAGTATGAAAATTTTAAACTTGCCACAGGGAATGTGGCAGAAGTTGAACTGAAAATGGAGTGTGTGCCACGTGGCTGAGCTACTCTGCTAACATGTTCTTATGCTGACCTCCAGCCAGTCTTACTCTCCTTTGTGTGCTGCTTTCCATTCTAAATAACTGGCAAGCAGAAGAAAACCCTGAGTTTGCTTGTTGTTCATGTTATTCTTAAGTAGTCTGAATGTTGTGATTCTTGTTGGATGCATAAGTTAATGGGTTAAATGTCATAATGTGATGTGCACCAGGATTAAAAAACCAAGTGCACTAAAGCCAAAGACAATGCAAAGTCAAACTGAACTGAAACTTCTGATTAGTGAACAGATACCCCAAGTGAGGATATATAATCTCCCATTCTAAAGAGAATGTATTTATTGATGAGAAGATGAGGTAGATAGAGTATTAAGTGCTCTGTATTTCATGTGAATGAGGCAATAGTGTCATTAATAATTAATAATAATTATGTCATCTCCCTTAGGTATCTGGTGTGCCTTTGCTTATCAATACTTTTCTTCCCGTTAAGACAGAAGAATATTAATAGTTCCAAGGAATAACATTGTCCTTTACTTAATAAGGAGCACAGCTTTTAGAAAAGAGTGAAAATGTGTTTTTTTCCAGTTCGACTATTGAGCCAGTATGTGCAATTACAATTGTGCATATAATATTTCTATATATATCATATATATACATATACAAAAATATATGCATAACAAGGGCATACTGTTTAAAAATGCAGATGTTATTGTACAAATAAGATGATTGTTTCAATGCAGTTTGGAAAAGATGTCCTTTGGAGCAGTGACTTTTCAATCAGTAACAGTTCCTGACTTGAACTCAATAGTCATGAATAGTTACCACATGTAAAAAGGCAAGAGAAGAAGTTTGTGCCATCACAGTCCCCAATGGAAAAGCTCCTACAAGCAATACCTATATGACCATGATCACTCACCTGGTGTTGGCACCTTCTGTATAGCAGGTACCAAGTTCCAAATCATCCTGTTACTGCTGTCAACATAATTCTAATTCAGTCCTCCCTGGCAACTGAAAGCAGGGGTGAAGAACAGTGGGAGCTGCAAATTCCCTGGTGTAGTCATCTTCTGTGTTCAGCAGCATCCTTATGCTGCTTATGTTCATTGCCAAATCCTAGGTGAGTGCACCACATTTTTCCAGAAATGTTACTTGTCTTTCTCTGGAAGAGTTTTTTTTCTTCATTCAAGGCACCTACTTGGCACAAGCCACTGTTCATCTGTCAGAACAAAACAATACAAGGAAGAAAAGTGATGCTTCTGTAGCTTCAGCATGAGAGAGGCAGTCAGAAATTTGAGCAGCTGCACCTGCAGCTCTCCTTCTAGTCCATCTCAGTGGTCTGGAGGCACAGCTCCACTTGAAGGAATCATGCAGCTTCACCAGCTCCACTCCTACTCGACACTAGCAGGACAGCAGCTTTACTCCATTCTCACTTCCTTGGCGATGTGGAGGTGTAAAAATGTCTTTAAATGCAAAGGTCTGTATGCTTTACAGCCATGATTTTTAAGAGGTTCTTTTGGGTCACAGATTGATCTCAGAAACTTTTATAGTTAGAGGTAGAATAAATTTCCCCTAAACTATGGCAAGTTAACTTTTTTGAGTAAAAAATACTTTTACAGTGTCTGGCCTATAGTTTCTGTATATTTACACCTGCTATACTCTATAGCTACTGATTAAAAGTATCACTGAAAGATCTTTTCTTTGTTTAAATAAATAACAAAGACCCAAGCCAAAATTATTTTAAATATACATAAAATGCTGGGAAGATTGAAAACTTTAGAGTCATTGGTGGGTCATTCCATTCTTTGCCAGAATTGGAAGGAATATTTCCAGTGACCTCAGTGGGATGATTTTCTAACGACCTTCATAAGATTCAGCTCAACAGCATATATTTATGGTCCATTATCCAATTATCAATATTCAGAATTAAGTATCTTTCTAATCTTTTGAAAGAAATCTTTAAGAAAACTGGAACTGAAAATATACTGTTCTCTCAATGAACATAGAGAAGATAGAAGTTTTTTTTTCCTATATTAGTGATTAAATAAATGTACATTGTTGAAAGTTGGAAGTTGAAGTTCCATCTCTAATCACCTCTAAGTGGTGTCACTGAATTAGATTTGGAATTATCTTTTACTGTTAGTGCTATCTTGATTTAATCAGCTGTTCCTGTAATTACATTATTGCTCTGCCATTAGTATTTTATCAGCCTCACTGAGAACTGTATACCTCCACTGTTAATTTTTTTTTTTTAGGATACAGTTGATGTGCAGAGATCAGGTTGGTTGAAATTTATGACAGCTTAACTGTGAAACCTGTATGTCAGCTCCAAGGAAACAGGAAGAAAAGTTGTGCAATCTATTTTCAGACGCCATTCAGAATCCATTCAGAAAATATTTGGATATGAAAAAGTTTTACCTTTTAAAGGTAAGGACCCTGAGGTCTCTTTAAAGGTAATGAAGATGATGAAACCTGGGCAATACCTTGGAAAAACCCTGTTCCTGATGTCTATGTTCTGTCTGTTGTTTGGCTGGTTTTTAAACACATGCACATGAAATACTCAGGTGATTGTGTTGTGTGGTACAGGGATCTTAGAACAGCAAACTCTGAATTGAAACCCTTTAGTGCCATTTACATATGTGAAAGTAAGAAAAAAATTTTCTGCATGAAAATAAGGGAAATTCTCGACCATGTAACAGTTGAGTAAGGTGTATAAAGGATGAATTTGCACTGTTTTGTGCAGTGTTTTCATGAGTGCTGGCTTCCTGGTTTACCATGTTTGCCTTTAGTAAGGCACACTCTAACATGTATAAAAGCAGTCACATAACATGAATGCACACATATTAGGAACCTGTGAAAAAATGGAGTGATAGGGATTTATGCTTCCACTAAACACTTGCATGCATTGGACTATGTATTTGCAAGTTCTGAAATTAGACTTAAAAAAAAAAAAGAAACCTCTTCTCTCTTTGTTAGAAGAATGTCAGATTTTTCTCCAATATAACATCAACTACCATAAACACGTGCTCTGATAAGCAGTGTAGTAACTTTTTTTTTAATACAACAATGCCTGAAGTTAATTATTTAAATGATAATGAGCAATCGGAGAGAAGGGAAAGTGATTACCTGAAAGTTGCTATAGAACCAGCAGAGGGAGCTCCAAAATTTCAATTATTTTAGTAGAGGGAAACGTCCTTGGCGCTGACTGTTGTGAAAAATACTCGTTGCTCACTGAGCAGGGTGGCTATCTGCACTGCTCCTTCCCTGGTCCCAGCAAAATCATACCATGTTTCCTTGTGTAGGAATAGTCTCCTGACATGTTA
This sequence comes from Petroica traversi, assembly GCA_025920805.1. NCBI lineage: Eukaryota > Metazoa > Chordata > Aves > Passeriformes > Petroicidae > Petroica > Petroica traversi. Next base: position 10,161,445 of record JAHLSL010000017.1, read on the forward strand.
AAAATGTAATTTTAAAGATCTCTGAGTATCACTGTTTGTTGGAAGAAATAATTCTAGTGTAATTGTAAGATTCTCAATTTATCAAAGGATATGCTAAACTCTTTCTTAATATATTACATGTCAGCACTGCCCTTGTTACCTGAAACCATTGCACTTAACAGTAAGCCATGATGAAGAGTCAGACTTTGACCTTAAATACTCTTTTCCAGACTAAGGCATATGGTATTTAAACAGAGTGCCGTGACCTGGGTCACATCATGTTTTCTTATTTTTAGAATTCGTTCCAATATTATGAGTGCACTGAAGGAACACGGAGCATGAAGTCAGCCGTGGAGTGCTTTCTTCATGTGCTGCATCAAGAGCGGCCAGCAGGTGGAGGGAGGTGATGCTCCCTCCTCTCTTCACTCCGGTGAGACCTGGAGTTCTGCATCCAGCGCTGGGGTTCCCCAGCTTACAAAGCTTATGACCTGTTTGGAGCGGGTCCAGAGGAGGCCACAAAGGTGATTCGAGGACTGAAGTACCTGTCCTGTGAAGACAGGTAGAGAGAGTCCAGGTTGTTCAGTCTAGAGAAGAGGGGGCTCTGGGCAGACCTTATAGCACCTTCCAGTACTTAAAGGGGGCTGCAAAAGAGCTGGAAAGGGACTTGATACAAGGACAGTAGTGACAGGATGAAGGAGAAGGGCTTAAAGCTGAAAGATTATAGATTTAGATGAGGTATTAGGAAAAACTTCTTCACTGAAAGGATGATGAGCACAGATTGTCTAGAGAAGTTGGGGTGCCACTTCCATGGAATTGGCCAAGGCTAAGCTGGATGAGCTTTAAGGAACCTGAACTAGTGGACAATTATCCACTAAGAGATTGGAACTACAAGACACTTAAGGTATCTCCCAATCCAAACCATTTTATGGTGCCATATGGTTCTATAGTCTATAGGCCAAAAATCTAATATACCTCAGCAGTTTTCCCTGGCATGGACTCACACAGACCTGGACTTAAGGGCATTACACCTTCCTCAGCTTGGGACAAGGAACTGTCCTGAGCAAGGAGGAACATGACTGGAAATTATTTTACTGGTGTCCAGGTGTTACAGGTGTTCTCCAGACCTCTTTGCTAACGTAGTTTGAAAAGCGTATAAAACCAGCTCGTTTCTTGGAATAAATGATTCAGATTCCCTGCCCATCTGGGTCCGTGTCCAAGTCCTCACAGTTATGGACTGCTTCTATCCTTAATTATTTCTTTCAGGAAGAGGAACTGGAGAGAAAATAAATACTCACTCAGCAAAATGTACCATCACTGAGAGCTGCACAACTTAAAGTTCCTCGTCAGCAGTGTCCGAGGCAAGGATACCTTTGGTATCTCTCATCCCTTCCTCAATAACATGCTTGTGCATTAGCATGGTCATTAAGCTGATTAAAATTTGCTTAATTGGTAGCAATCCAGATTTGGGCTGAATGCTCTTGAAAACTCTTTCTCCTTGAATATTATGGTGAGAGACTCTTCCTCTCTCTGGGAGAAAAAAAAAGTTATTATTTTACTGATAGCAGCCCACAAAAGTTTCTGAGTTATCAAACAGCTTCAACCAGTACTATAACACAAGAAATTACCAATATCTTCCAAAAGACCTTTAGATATTTCTCTTTTCTGTTTCTCTGATCTCTAGAGGGGTATTGCCAACTTCCCTGTACCATATGACGGTTAACTTCCTTCTTTCGAATTAAGACAATAGTAACATGCGCTCTGAACCTGGTAATATTTGTATTTCTTTGCTCATGGTTTCTGGTGAAGTATCTGCCACTCCCCAGCTTTTTTTCTGGTGGCTCTTGAATCTTTCGGCTAAGGAGACTGTTCCTGAGCCCTGCCTTTCAAATGCTCGTTTGGTGGGTGATTAAAACTCCACAGAATTCAGCCAGTTTGCTCCCTACCACGTTTGTCCAACACACCCAGTAGTGATGACAGCCGGATCATCAGCAAGACTGGGCTGGGGCCTCTGGGATCTGGAGACAGAATTATCAGGGCTTTTGCCTTGCACTAATACGAGGTGTAAATTGAAACTCCAGCATCTGGATTGTATCTGTAATACAATCCTGATTTGCTTTTAACTGCACTTAAAAAGTTTTCAGCAGTTTCTTAATCAGTGGGCCTTCACTGCTTTGCTGGCAGTTCCTCGAAATAGTTCCTCCACCCTTCTGGCTGAGCCTGGCTCTCAGGCTCTGCTGGAATCAGCTGCCCCTGCTGCTTTGGGCACTGGTGTGGCCCAAGCAGGGGCAGGGCCTGGGGAGCCTGCCTGTATCTGACACTTCAGCACAGGTTCCAGACATTCAGGAGAGGTTGGACATCAGAAAGGGTGGTTAAGCACTGGAATTGGACTGTCCAGGGAAGTGGCAGGGTCACTACCCCTGGAAGAGTTCAAGAAATGACCAGATGTGACAGTGCCATGGTCCAGCTGATGTGGTGGTATTCAGTGAAAGGTTGGACTTGATGATCTCGGGGGTCCTTTCGAGCCTTAGTGACTCTGTTATCCTGTGTCACACCCAGGTTCAAGCCCGAGGACACTGCAGACCTGCCCACCAGCAGATCCCTGAGCAAAGCTTGTGCAGGTGCTTCCAATGAAGCGTTCAGTGACCATAGGGAGACTGTGGCACTGTCATCACTGGAGGCCTTACAGACAAATTAAACAAGCATTAACCTGTCTTGGGAGAGGACAGTGCACCGCTGGAGTCACTCCAGGGATTCCCTTCCTCTGATGAGGGAGAAGCCACATATATCACAGGTGCCTACAGATACAGAGGTATTCCAGTACAGACACAACTCCAGGTATTGTATCCCATTGTGCCCTGTATTTGCCAGCTGTGGGCCTTGTACAAAGACACACAAGTTGCAGATTTTAAACAGTTCATTATTCATTCACTGAACAATTCCCATTCTGAATCAATGAACTCTGTTTCTACTCACTGTTCAGGACTCAAGATAGCATGGTTTCTTTTGAGACTGTGAGTGAGTTAGTGTGCTTTATTTTAAACATATTCCTCATAAATCCAAGTTAAAATTATGTTCCCAAGAGGCTTTGTTATTAGTAGTTTATGAGTGATGGAGATGTTAACTTCAGATCTCTAACTAATTTGAAAAGATTAATTATAGGAAGCACCTTATCTAGTTTTTTTGAGAAATTCCAGGGATTTAATCTAAACATCACACACGTTTTAAAAATCCATATATAATCTGTATTTTTAGTCTTAAAATGCTGAACTCCTATCAGGGAAGCTAAACCACATAAAAACAATTTCTTGAACTCACAGTGTCCCCAGGTTGATATTGCTGATAGACTCTCAGTCTAATTAAATTTTACTTCTTCATCCAAACTGCCACTGTTGGAGCCTCTTAACTGTTCTATTTGAGATGTCTAAGCCAGGCAAACAATACAAGCAATATCTGGTTCCTATTACTGTCATAGAATCACCACCCTCCCTAAACTGAGAGTGTTTGTGATGCCAAAAAGCTTAATTGGGTCATGGTGTCGGTTTAAATTGTACCAAAGATGAGCATTACATGTTTATTAAATTTAACTGACTGTTTCTGGATCTGGAGTGTCTGTTTGCTATGAGAGAGCAGAAGCAGAGACACTGGGTTTTAAGTTAATCAAAACCAGTATGCTGAAATTCGTGCAGAAAATGAAGTGGCAGTCAGAATTAGAGTATTTATTTTATTATCTGAATTTTAAGACCAAACAAAAGCTGAAGAAAGGGATGGCTTTCAAAACTGTTATGCTGCAAGCCTATAGATGGCTTGTTCTGCTGCAATTTAGAACAACTGACTAGATAGATCATAAACAAGTCATGTGAAGGAATATATTTGAGGTGCATGCAATATGAGTTTGCAGGTGTTACTTAGGTACTTTCAGCTGTATCTAAATAATAGGACTTTCTATGTCCTGGAACATAGGCATCCCATATTTGTCCTGTTTAGATGTTAGCATCATCTATCTCTTTTCATTAGTCCATATGCTTGCATACCTGGGAAAAATCTGGGTGCACCCCAGAAGGCAGCCCTGCAAGCTTCTGTCAGGAATTCACCTATGAAATCCCCTGAAACCTGGGGTTAGAGCACTCCTTCATAAAGTGAGACCTTGATTAATAATACTGATTCTTAAAATTATTCTTATGCGGTCCCTGACATGTTCACCATCATTTTTTGCTTTTGCGGGAGGTAAATTTGACACTTAACAGTGTCAAACAGCCTTTCTGCCCCAATATGGGTGAAGTATGATGAGAGAATCAAGGGGAAAGCAACTCCACTAGGAACTTTTTCGTTCATTATATTGTAAGGGTGGGTCACAGGGAGCCTGTTTCCTTCACTGTGGCTCATATCATCTTGGGATGTGAAAACTTTATGCTTTCTCTGTTGGATCAGGTTGCAGAATGTTCTGGTGATGAGGCTGGAGATCTGTGGAGAAAATAGAAGAGGACTTGTGATAAATAGACAGGAAAAGATAAGTAACTCAAACCTAGCTAAGTTTAGTTTTAAAAGCTTGATGGGAACAGTAAGAATAGCAGTTAATATGTTCTTCCTGCACTACAGAGATTTATTTTCTGGTAATAAATATTGTGTATGGGCTTTTTTTTTATATGACATTATGCAGTTTATGCACACTCAGACAATAAGCTCTGAGGCAGTGATGACAAAAATGATCTGAGTAAAAATAGATGGTTTTCCTCTATATTCTTTCAGTTTCTTGGAACTAGATGTTTCTTAAGAAACTGATGTGAAAGTAAACCTGCCAAAATGAAAAGGCCAGCAGACAGCATCTCTCTTTCATGTGAGCTAAAAACTTGCCCAGTGTGGACTCTCCATTGTTTTCTTCCAAAATGTGTTCTACACTGTGTAGTCTTCCAAGACTTGTAATCAAACAGAAGCTGATGATATATCAGCATATGATACCAGCTTAAAGAATTCTTGTCATCTATTGTCACACTCTTTCTGTATAATCCTTATTTTTGTTAGTCAGTATTTAGTGTGCAAGTAGGTACCATTTTCTTTTGATGTCTACAAAACAGAAAGGAAATTCTTGATGAGAAATAAATCAAATTTACCTGTTGCTGTTTAATATGACTACCAGGAATTTACAACAACAACAGCAACATCTACAACCAGACTGGCAATATCTATTTGCATCCTCTGCTTTTCAAAGCAATTGTAGGCCTCAGTTCATCTGTTAGAAGTTTGCACAGCTGTCATCCTCAGCAGAACTTGAAAATAAGGCATCCTTCCCATGCCATGGCCTCTCTGAAAAATACCCAGTTTTATGAGGGCATCAAAGTAGAATACAGACCCACACACAGGGACCTGGATTCATGATCAGGTTGGACAGGGCTTTTAACAACCTGGTCTAGTGAAAGGTGCCCCTGCCCATAGCAGGGTACTTGGAACTAGATGATCTTTAAAGTCCCTTTCAACCCAAACAATCCTGTGATTCCATGGATTTAAAGGGCAGTCCATCAAGTAGCATTCAGGCTCTCTCAGGCAGATCAGTTTCCTGTGCTATCCCCCCCCACAGATTTGAATAAGGCAAAATAACTACCAAAGCCAGATGTAATGGAAATGGCTGTGCAACAAAAGAAGTGGGAGCAACAGCAACAAAACATAACCATGCTTCTGTGTTGGAAATAGACGGTGGGGACAGGAGGTTAGGAGAAAAAACCACCTGTTTGGGAACAGCAGCCTTTTGTTCCTTGGGACTGTCTTGTGGCCATGCTGTGGTGCTGCAAGCTGCAGTCTGCCTGAGCAGCTGCTGGCAGCTGCAGCCACCAGCTGTATCCAAGGGGATCCCAAGAATGGACCCAGCTCAGCAGCCGTGAAAACACTACCCTGAAAACATGAAGCAATTGTTGGTCTGCATGCCAGGGAGAATCAGTACTGACTAAAGGGAAAAATGCACTCTTCTGACTCACTTTATGTATCCTGTTCTCGCTGTTTGAGTTCATTCTTCTCCTGTGATTAAGTCTCAAGGTGATACTTTTAATAATTGTATATTTCTTTTGCATTCAAAAATTAAAGAGAGAGGAAGGATTAAAGGATGAAACTCCTAGAATTAATGACATTGGCCCCTAACCTTAAGCAGTGGTATGACCCTTCTGTAAGTCTATCCTCTGTCAAGTAACCGTACCCAAGAAATAAATATTAGTCTTTAACAGCTGTCCTGGAGATTACATCCCTATTACTACTCATCTTGAACAGAGTAAACAAAATGAAGTTAAATGAAGTTATCAGACATGGTCTCATATTCAAAGAACCAATGTCACTAAAATAATATAAATTCAGCAGTCTAGTGTAATTATTAAAGTGGAATGTGGTCCGTTTAGTAGTGTATTGATTTAAGCTACTCTCAATTTGTAGCAGCAGTCTCTCTGTTTGTAGTGGGTTAGACCTGCTGGTATCACTGGATCTTCGGCTATATCTACAATATAATAGTGAATAATGTTAATGACAAACATTTTTCACATTGAGTTTTCAGATTTGCAGCAAAGTATTTAAACCTAATGTTAAAAGAGAGGGATTGTACTGGTGGGAATAAATGATGAAAAGTAACAAGAAGCTGGAAAGCATAAGATGCCTCTTTTGCTTGTCTAGAAAAGAAAAAAGGTTTGTCACGTTCCTTTCTGTGTAGGTTGATGCTGGGGGAGGGGGGGGGAGTACTCAGAAAAGGGACTGTGAGATGTAGTGGCATTCTTCCTTTGTCCCTACAATAGTGTCCTTCTTCTCCCTGGCCTGTGATGTTGATCCTTCCTGCCTTTGCTGTTCCACCTTTAATTCCTTCTCACTGACCCCATTTTCCACTTTTTGCATCATTTTTCACTCTCTTTAGTGCTGCCCTCATGACCTCAATCTATGATTCTGTGGCTTTATGACTCTTATTTTTACATAGCTCTTTTCACTCTCTTTAGTGCTGCCCTCATGACTTTAATCTATGATTCTGTGGCTTTATGACTCTTATTTTTACATAGCTCTTTTCACCCTGGATCTGCCTCCTGAAAGTGTGCACCTGTGCATATCCCCAAGAATGCTCTTTCACTTCTTATTTCTTCCACCGTGGGTTTGTATCCATTCTATATTAATAGAATGCACACATATACATGTGTATGTGCTGGATCTCAGATGATGAACATACTGTTTTTTTTAAAAGGTTGAGTGTATCCAGGCTTGCCAAGTGTGTCCCATACCAGCCTAGTAAGGCAGTCACTGAGCTAAATCGTGGTGCTTTGAGCAGAGCAGCTGATACACTGAGTATCTGAAGCCAGTGGCCTTGCCTGTCTGCAGACAAAAGGCTGGAAGAAAAAAAAGGACAGAGGTGATAAAAACTGACAAAAGGTGCCATTGAGGAATGCATTTTTGTGGTTTGTAAAGAAGAAATCTCCTTCCACTGTGTGTTTCATCCCATTCTAAGGTGGCTGTTTAAAACAGCACCCTGCCTGAGCTGACACACTTCTGACATGCTCCAAGCTGCCATCCCAAAACGTCAGTCTTGCAGGACACCTACAGCTAAACCAGGATTTGAGGCACTGCCCAATTACACTTACAGATACAATTTTAGGTGTGAACTTATTACAACTGTGTCAGCTCTGCTGTGTGTCTGCCATGAGTAATACAGTTTTTGGCTTGATATTTTTAAGGCTTGTTCCTGCAGTGATGTTATTGAGAATGCCCTTTTGTATTTTTAAACAGCAATTTAATAATTCCCTGTTGATTTGGTAGAGAGAAAAAAGGGACCAAGGGTTATGGTGGGAAAAGCTTTGTAAGTATGCATTCCTATGTTCAAAAAAGAGAGGAAAAACAGCAAAATAAATCCCACTGGTAGTACGGTCAATCTTTAAATCCTGCTTGTGATTTTTTTTTTTCCTGTTGTGGAGTGAGCAGTACTGGTTTATGTTCATTTGTTCTTATGTAGAGAGGAAAGAAATCTCTTCTTCCTTGATATCACATGTAAACTGAAATGTGCAGTTTATTACTGAAAAGGTGGTGGGTTTTTTTAAGCATTTGTGGTCGGTGCAGTGAGGCAAAGCCAAAGGAAAATTACTGCTTCCAGCAGAGGGAGCTCCAAAATATGATATTTTTTTCCTTTTTTTTTCTTTTTTTTTTTTTCCTTTTTGTGTATGAGGGTGACAGATGGTGCTTTTCTCTGAAATAGATGATCTTTGGTACAATCCTATTTGTTAACATATAAATCCTTTGACGATTTTCATTCCCTTCTGTTAGGAATTCCTCTCTTTCTCTCTTAACAATCCTCAACACTAAAATGATATCAGAATTTGTTTCTGCATAAGGATATTTTTTAGACAGCCCTCATGTTCTAAACAATTTTTTTATATATTTAAGTTAATTTCAACTTAAATTTTAAGGCAGAAGTTGTCATATTTTTTTGCATACCATTTATTTTAAGTATTTCTATTCAGCTTTTCTAGCAAAAGTTAAATTAAATCCCAGGAATTGTTTATGTGCATTTTTCTAAATTTTCATGTGAAACTTCTTCCGGGTTAGCAAATGAGCCAAGATTATTCCATTATATAAATTCCATTTCATGTGTTTCATCTTCTGGTTAGTCAAGTCAGCTAGTCCCAGATGAAGCAGATTATATAAATTTAAACTCTCTTCCTCATTGTTCAAATTCACTGAATAATGGCTTCAGACCTTGATGCTGCTTTCTTGCTTCTGATACTGCTTAACTATTAATCTAACAGGTATTCATCTAATTTGGGGTGTGAAAGGTGCCATTCATATGCTATTGCCCTCACAAATGTCCTTGAGTAAATATGCTTGGTTTCAGTGAATGTGGAAAAAAAAAATCAGTATCTTCTTCACAGCACTGAAACCTTTGTCTCTGTGGAGAAGCAAATCCCAGCCCTCGCTGGCCCAGTGACAGAAATGCCAAGTAAGTGAAGTGTGGACAGAAAACCACACTTAGCTCTCCCTTTTGGCTTCATTTTAATTTTCTTAAATTTCCTGAGGCTTTTGAGCATCAGGAACTTGTAAAAAGCCAAGTCAGCTGCCCTCAACTTTTATCACAATGAAGACAGAAGGCATATGGCATTTTGCTCCTGGTCATGTCATACCACTAAATTTCCACTCTGATGGGGCTTCTTCTTTTTCTCGAGTGAGACATAACAGGAGCAAGCTCCTGAGGTCTGGCTGTGCTGTCCTTTAGCAGCTGCTCTCTGTGCACAAGGGGTCCAGACAGTGGTGGGGGCAATGAACATTCTGAAGCAGTGTGGCTGTGCCCTTGATGTAACTCCTTGTTCTGCCAAAGAATTATTGTCATGATGCTCTCCTTCATGGCTCTGCTCATGCTGAACAGCCCCAGATGCAGGAGAGTGTGTCAGCATTCATTTTGCAGGCAAGGAGGCAGTAAATGTTTGATTTGCTGCTGGCTGCTCTGTTTCTGCACACTCTGCTCTACAAAAGGAAAAGAGAGCTGGAAGCTATTTGTGCAGTTTGGAGTTTCCCATCACCAGCTCCTGATTGCGTGGTGATGGCATTGGACCCAAATAATCAGAAAGCAGGATCTGCCTCCAATAATCTGTTTTGTTCCCCTCTTCCCCCTACCCTTTTTGATTTCCTTCCAAGAGCTTCCTCTGGAGTCAGGATGATGGCTGGGCACCTTGGATATCTCAAAAGGAAGCCACTATTTTAGGTGTAAATTTAGTGCTTTAGGCTTATTTTTCAAGATGTTTACTGATGCCTGGCATGCAAATATTGAAACATTATTTGTCACACCGCAAAGAATAATTACTTAACAGTTAGGTTCTGGCTCTTTGTGCATTTTAAACATGTTATAGTTGTGTCACAAACTATTTCTTTTAAATATGGTGCTTTCTGAAGTCAGCCTGTCATAAAGAGAATGGAAAAGCAAAACTTCCATCTGATGTCTTCAGCTTAAAGCCTGCTCACATCCCAGCTCCTCTCCCTCTGACATGGTGCCAGGCAGAGCTGGGAGATCAGATTAATTCCTGGAAGTCCTTCTGCTCTCAAACCACAGCTGAATTCCCTCTTCAAGTGCTTTTTAGCAGGGCTAATTTTGTTCTGTCTTACATCATGCCTGTTCAAAGGAATATTACTTATTAAAAATCAAGATGTTCTCAAGATCATTTTTCTCTGTAGCTTTTTCTTCTCTCCAGCTTCCACCATCCAGTCAGTCTAAGATCAGTGTTAAAAAGGTAAATGCTCACTTCATTTGGAATCCTGGAATGTTTTCTCTTGTTGTTCCTCTTTTTCATCCGTTTAGAGCTTTGTGCCTGGTTCTTACCTAATTTGCAGCTGTGTAACCTCCAGTACTGCAATTTTCCAGCTCACTGAAATACACACTCCAACAAGCCTGCCCTCTGAACATGGGATCTGAGGGAGAAACACACAGAAGAGACCCTGCTTTTGATCTGGCTCCTCTTCTCTTACATTCCCACGGCCTGACCTCAGCCTATGACAAACGTGGGCTCCGCGCTCATCCCAAGCACAGCACAGCTGGAATGGAATCCCTTTGTCTCCAAATGCCACCACACCTCTGCAGGCAGCCCTGGACTGCTCTCCAACCCCAAGCACCCCCAAATGGAGTATTTTCTGTTTTTTTTTTTTCTTATTTCCATTTTTCTTTCTCCATGCACCCTCTTACTCTGGAAACGTGTAATTTAAAAGCTTTCAGCAACCCACAAACCATCACACTAATGCACATCAGGCCTTTCAGTGGAGAAGCTCCTGCCCTTCCTGAGGGGATATGGGCTGTGCCTGTGGCATGAGCACTGGTATCATCAAATCCTAATTGAATTGTACATTTCTTTTTCCAACAGTATTCAAAAGGTAGAGTCAAAACTGAACTGACCCTTAATAAATGCAATTAGGCACACAGTTTTCCTATTATTTTTCTTGCTGGTTTTAAGTACTAAGTCTATGAAGCTTCACAGATGCTGGGGTTTTCAAAATGAGCACATCAATAGTCAGGAAGCTGAGGCCATTTTCTTGGAAAGCTCTTCTTAAATTCAGCAATCTTTGAATCCAGTCTGCAATGTCTGTACTAGCAATAACACCAGGAGAATGAGAGAATTGTATTTTATCCATATTTATTTCTGGTCTAGAGAAATATGGAAAAATGAAATTCAGAAATATTTCAGGTTTTCTACTTGATTTCTTTATAACTTTTTAGAGCTTATAGAAATATGCAAAATGGTGATTTAAAAAAACCCAAACAAACCTCATGCACAACAGCTTTGATGTGTTTTTCCAGCAAGCAGCATCACCTCGTATCATAGAGTGGGAAGATGCCCCTTGTGAAACATGGCTGGATTTAGCAAAACCACCTGGGGATGCACCTGTAATATCCCTGGAAGGAATGGGTGGATGGGGGGATGTCTCTGCTGGAGCTCATCATTATGAAAAGCCTCTGCTGTTGCAAATATGTTGACACCCTAACCTTAGGATACAGTGGGGACTGTTCACCAAAATTATCCCGTTTACCTCCTTCAGTTCTTTCTCATTTCCAAATCCTCTCACAGACTGGGCAGCCACTGTTATTAGTTCTGTTTTCTAACATAGGTTTCTCTTTGGTTGTTTGACATGGTTTATGTGTGATACTCTAAGAATTGTTCATGGCTCAATGTTTCCAAGTGAAAGAAGCCCTTTTTCTATTTATGAGTGAGATGCAAAGCACTGCTGGTTTTCTCATACAAGGTCTGAGGACCAGTTGGGGTAAGCAACTAAAACTGATAAAGTATGAGAGAGCCCCAGAGAGCATTTTAAAAGGCTTTAGAAGGCCATAGACTACCCATAGGCTATGTCTCTATACTAGAAACTAGAACAGGACCAGGGCACTGGTCTGCAATCATGTGTCTTGTTTAATTGTTACAATGCTCCGTGGCACAGATTTGGTCCATGCCAGCTAGCAATTTTGCTGGAAACAAAAAGGATTGGATGCCTCAGACCTTTCCTAATGGATGGTTCAGATATGGCCCTCATGTCTGGAGGCAAAAGGGAACATTTTAGATTTCTGTATGTGTGCCAGGCCATGCTGCATTGCTTCAGGTTATGGAAAAGAGTCTAGCCTGTTTTATTTACTACTGGAAATGTAGCCTTAGAGTTTTGTTCTTAGTGCTGCCACTGACTTTACAGAATAGTATCTGTGTGGGGCTCTGCACATCTGTCATGCTGTTCCTAGGTTGCTGGCAGCTTTTAATGCTAGGTTAGATGCATCTGCAGAATATACAGTCACAGCAATGCATGTGCTGTGGACTTAGCCTGCTGGTAATCTTCAAAAAGTCACTTTATTTTTGTATTTTTTCTGCATTATTTTCTTTATTTTAAAGCTCCCTGTAACTCTAAATTCCTTGGTAGCACTCTGCTGTAATTCAGTCAGGCTGGTGAAGAGACTCCCCATGAAGGAACAGCAAGTCTGCAGACAACAGTGCTGCTTCCACCATTTGTTCCAGACACACCTGCCAGGAATCAGCTGGTTTGTCCTTGTTCAGTAGCTTTACCAAAAATCAGGGAAATCTGTTGAAGAGTTTATATTAGTAAAACATTGCTAAAACATTGTTGACTACTCACTTACCTAGTAGTGAAGAAAAAATACCTCTGGTAACAACAGTGCTTCAGAGAGACGAGTACTCACATCAGAGGCTCCCTGGGTTACAATATGGAGATTTCAGGTTTGTGAAACACGTCCATGTTAACCCTCAGTGTTATTTTCCCTTCAGGACCTTAAAGGGAAGGTTTTTAGAAACCATTATATCAGTGTTAGTGTGAATAACATTTTATTTTATGCCTCAAGAGAGGCAAAGATGGTGGATTTTTAAAACACACAAGCAGGGCATGAATCACTTAGCCCCCGTTGCCTGGTGGTTTGCTCCCTGGGAGAGAGATGTGTAAGCAGCGCTCTGGCAGAGCTCTCTCCACCTCCTGCAATGCCCTCACATTCAGGGCTGCCGGTCACATGGCTGTGTCCCTTGTTGGAGTCCTCAGCAATGATAAAAGAGGTTTCAGAGGGAGGTTTTCAGCCTTGCCCAGCCACGCTCCTTGGCACACATCCCTTCCTCCTGGGGAAGGGCAGCCAACTGGATCCCCAACAAAGGCACCACTTGCAAAGTGGTTTATAGGAGTGCCAAAGAGGACAGTTTTTCGCAGACATGCTGGGAGAGACTGGAGAAAACAAAGGCCAAAATTTTTATACCCCTTCTTTTCTTGTTGTAACTGCTTGCAAGTATGCAGGGACAGAATGAGGGCACCTGGAAGGATCAGGGACACACATGGATTAATGCAGTGATGGAGGACCTGACCAAAGGCCTGTCTAGCCCAGGTTTTGTGTGTCAGTGAGCTGAACAAAGCCATTACAGGAGTAGATGCTGCAGAAAAACATAAAACTTTGAGAGGGGAAATAGTTGCAAGATGTCAACATGATGTCCTGAGAAGGTAGTGAGAGGTCTTAGTGCAAGTGCTTGCTCCAACAGGCAGAGACAGAGGCTGAGGTGTTGTGGGAGGACCAGAATGGGGAGGAACCCAAAATGTAACTGCTTAGGCCAGGAGAGAGTCTTGTTGTGGAAGGAAGGAAATGAACTGGAAGTACTCCTCTGGAGAGAAGCAGATGAGAGGTTCATAAGTTCACAAACAAAGGACTGGACGTGGGGCTCCATCAGATGCTGAACATGCCCAAGACCAAGATAAAGAAAAGCTCATGGGGCAGGATGAGGGCAGGGACAGATCACTCACCAGTTACCATCACAGAGATAACAGAGCAGCTTTGGTGTACACCTGGCACCCAGAGAGGGTCAACTCACCACAGAAATGTAATTGCTCTTGTGATTGAAAAAACTTTGCACCACAAATAAAAAACCTGATGTGGAGGGGAAAAAAAAGGTACCTGATATTTTTTGGTATTTGTTTGTAATGGCATAATGACCATCTGCTTCCCAGAACCTGTAAAAAAGTTTTCTGCGGACCTGCTTTTATTGCAAAGAATATGTTGTCTTTCCTGTTATCATGGCATTGGACTTTATTATCTGTTACTACTGGAAATGGATTGGTTCCTAATAATAGAAAATAGGTCATAAATGAATGTCCTAATTTTTCTCTGAATTGGGGACCAAAAAAGTGGAGCAAATTTAAAAATACTCATGAGGTTTATATTCTACAGAGAAAGATAGTGATGATCATTTTTTGGGCCAAAGCTGCCTTAAAATGTTTGTGAGTATGTGAAAATTTTCACTGCTATGAATAAATGGCTAAAAATCTATTTCTCCTTGTTTAAAGTAAGGAAATAAAGAAGTTTCGATTAAATATTAGAAAAAGGTTCTTCACCCAGAGGGTGGTTGGGCACTGGTACAGACTCCCCAGGGAAGTGATCACAGCACCAAGCCTGACAGAGTTCAAGAAGTCTTTGAACAATGCTCTCAGGCACAGGGTGTGACTCTTGGGGTGTCCTATGCAGGGCCAGGAGTTGGACTTCAATGATCCTTGTGGGTCCCTTTCATCTCACCAAGTTCTATGATTCAAAAAGTGGTCCAACTTTTGGGCTGGTTGTATGGTGGTAGTCACCAGGTTGTGCTCAAGGTTTTGTTTATTTCTCAGACATCAGGACCTAAATGTCACACAGCAAAGCAGCAGCCTCTGAAGCCCAGTCAAATTGAAGTTTAGTGCATGAAGAAACACTTAATTGTTTGAGACCTTACTGTCCCTCACTACTGACTGAATTGATGTGAAATAGCAGCCCACTGCTCACCAGGGCTTTGTTGAACACTATTGTATTTTTTTAATAAAGTGGAAATCTACTCTTTAGAAAATCAATAATGGAAATTGTCAAAGGGAAAGAGAGTTACTACAAGAGCATGTAGTAACAAGTCAAGGGGGAATAGCTTCAGAATGAAAGAGGGCAGGTTTAGATATTAGGAGAAAAATCTTTACTGTGAAGGCAGTGAGGCACTGGAACAGTTTGCTCAGTGAAGTTGTGGAAGTACCATCTGTGGAAGTGCTGAAGCCCAGGTTGAATGGAGCTCTGAGCAAGGTGTTCTAGTGGAAGGTGTCCCTGCCCACAACAGGGAAGTTGGAACTGGATGATCTTCAAGGTCCCTTGCAACCCAGGCCATTCTATGATTCTATGCTAAGTGGCCACCCCAGAATTTCAGGCGTTCCTTCTCCTGTGCTGATGCAGAGGCAATGAAAGTAACAGACAACATGCAGTACCTGGAGCCAAATAAAGCTATTTGCATATGGAGAAGAATCAGTGTTCAGTAAAACAAATGTTTGTTTCTGCTTTCCCTTAAAATCACAGAGCAGGGACAACATTGCTGTTCCTCTCAGTGCCTGCAGGCACAGAGTGGAGGCACAGTGGAGATATCTGGGAAGAGCCAGGAGCTGCTGGGGTGCAGTTCTGTGTTTAAGTTCAGTGTGAGGACCTTGCTGCTTTGGTACAGTCACTTTGAAAAGGAATCCTGAATTAATGGAGTCCTTTTCATAAACCCCTTTTCCTGCCCATATTTCACAGGCAGGTTTTACAGCCATTTGTGTTAGTCTGAAGCTGTTTTCTTGTTCTTTGGTTTCCTTCCAAGTATGATCTCTGAAAGCTCTTCACTAGCTCGCATTTGTAGGCTGTGAAATGCATGGCAGGTAGTGGGGAAAACAGGAAGTTTCAGCGTAATTCCCAGAGGTGATGTGTGGGATTGAAACCAAAAACTGCTTTATATTGTTTTTGGCTTACGTAGCTGGAACGTTGTGCTGTGGAGTTATTAATGTGCAGCAAAACATTCCAGTGGGTATGCACCCATGAACCTGCTGACTTCTTGTTACTGTATTTAAAGAGATGCTGTAGAAAATAAAACCTGGTTTATCCAGGGAACTTTAACAGCACTGCATCTGTTCAGATGACGCAGTTTCTAAGAATATGCTTTTTTTAGAGCTTCTATTACTTATCTGATCACTCCATGGGCCAGGACATAAGAATCCTTCACGCAAATACAGTTTCCTATGTTCCCTCATTTATCTGACAGGAGGAAAAGGAAGAGTAATAACTGTGTGAATTCACCCTCTGGAGCACACTGAAGGTTTTTTCTCCATGGAGTCCTTCCTGGAGTTACTTCCTGCACAGGCTGCACTCCAGAGTGGTGGAATTTTTTGCGTGTCCTTTTATCCATTTTGGGCCTCTCTTTGCAAATGTTTTTGTCTGCCTCACCTGCTATTGACCTATACTCTAATTTCTGGCTTTGGTTTTAAACCAGAAAACAGGAGTCAGTGTCATGCATGTGTTCGCTGATCAGCTCTTTGGCCAGCATGAGCAAAACAAGACTGGAAAAAGAAAAAAGGACATTAGCCAACCTCAAAGGCAAAACTCACTCTGATCTGTAATGAAATAATCCCTAGAAAGTCCCTCCATGCCCAGAATTAGAGTCTGGACTGCGTTCTGAAGCATGAGGAAGCAGAGGAATAATCCTAAAGTTATTCTGATACTGCTGTGAATTAAGGTCTGCCTAGAACTGCACAGTGCATGTCAGCATTTTGCTCCTGTTGGGCAGTAGCAATGTCTTGTGCCTGTCCAATGGAATTTCTGTGGCTAAAACCTCATACTGGATTTTTAACAATTTTTTCAGCGATGATCACATGAAACCATACCCATTACATATAATAACTAGCACTCATTCTACTACCCTTTCAAGCATTTAGAGCTCGAAGCCCAACCAGAACTTGGCAGCCCAGTTAGGAACGGCAGCAATGCATCATGGAAACACGCATTTTCATCCTGTTCAAGAAATGACTGGATGGGGCACTTACTGCTATGGTTTAGTTGATATGGTGGTATTCTGTCAAAGCTTAGACTAGGTAATCTTGGAAGTCTTTTCCAAACTTAATGATTCTGTGATTCATATTTTTTCCCTCAGCTCAATACTAATGCCCTGGGAAGGTGTGGAAGATAATTGATTTTTTGTAGGGGTGGCTAGAAACTGGGGAAGGAGGGTGTTCTTTCATCTTCACTGTACACTGCACAGTTATAAATAGTAATTTGTATGAAGACTTCAAACTAAAAAAAAGATATGCCCTACCACAGCTTACCTTAAGGTTTTTACCTGCTAATTGAAATTTGTCTTCCACTTAACTGACTTTCAAAGTCATTAGCATTGTTCAGCTGGGGAAATAGCTAAATTGTAACTGAGATTGGTGGACATAAGAGACAAGTATAAAAAGCAATCAAGCTCTTTTCAGTAACTGAATATCCCAGGCTTGCAGCAAAGTTTAAATATGTGCTGGGCTATCCAATGCTGGCTGATGAAAATGTCTAATATTACGCTGATTCCTGAGATTAAGGGCATCAGGACTTGCTGTGCTCTGTGTAAATAACCAGGATACTATTAAAAGGTGAATAAGCAGGACTGTGACAAATATATTGTTGTTGCAGTTGATGTAGGCATGCCAAAGCCATCTTAAAACTAACAGCTTGACAACTTTCTGAGCTTCTCAGGTAGATGTTGCAGCACACATTGGTTTCTGCACACCCACAGTTGTCCTGCAAACAGCATACAAGTATCGAGCTTAAAACCAGCTCTATCACGGCCATGGGACTCAAACTTGGAGTACAAACACACTGCTGGTTTCCCCAGACAGCTAAAATGACCCCTTAAACCTTCAAAACTAGCTTAGATGTTAGGACAGAAAGAGATTCTAGTCCATACACACATTTGTGGGCACTCTTCCTGCTCTCAGTGAAAGTGGGAGCCCCATACCAGATTGACTAAGTCTTCCCTTCTCAGCATTGCTATGTATTTTGAAGAAGGAAAGCCCCCATGATGAACCTTGCCAAAGCCACAGAGCATCACAGCCACTTCTAGGCTGGCAGGACACAATGCCCCATTCTTTATTTCAGTCATGACCCTAGACATGGTTCAGAGGGCTGGTCCTGTGTCAGTCACTCATGACAGTGAGACCCAGCTTCCTTTGTGTGGATGCCCAGAGAATCCAGTCTGAGGGTGGCTCCAGTGCCACTCTCTGCTCTTCCAGCTCAGTGAATCTACTGCTGATATATGTGTTATTTCTAAAAGTCATAAAATACTTGTTTGTGGATGTGGAGGTAGCACATTTCTAGCTTCTGATAAGGACACCTACTTTTCAAGTTTCTACCAGGAAATCCCCCAAACTGCTGCAGAGACTATAGTTCGAGGACTTCAGTTTGCTTACAAAAGTATGAGAGTGAGGGCTGGTGGTGTAGAACTTACTATTTTTTCTCCAAGGCAGGAAACCAAGCTTTTCTTGAAGTCTGCTTCCATCCAGCTGACCTTGCTGCTGTCCTCATCTTATTGCAGACTTGTCTGAATAACCTCAATTCTTGTCCTGGTTAGGGATTTCCTTGTAGCTTTGTCACCAGTTACAACTCAGGTCGTAACCACAGGGGAAACCACTGCAGAAAGCTGCTGCTCTGTTACACACAGGCCCACCTAACCATGCTACAAGCCCTTCCGCCAGTGCTTCTGCCTCAGCTTCCCCCAACAGATGTGAACAGCAGCCTTTATTTGCGTCACTAGCATGTGGCTTCTTGTGGTGGCTTGAGTCCCCTTATCTCCTTTTTTTTCTTTTATGTTCATATTCTCCCTTCATTTTTTCCCCACTTTTTTACTTGTTTTAGGTAAGGCAGCACAGAAATGGTCTACATAAAAGAATTTTCAGACTATGAGCTCCCCAAATGTGACAGCTGTTAGTGATACATCCTCCTAAAAATCTGTTCTTAAATCCAGAAACCCTCAGGCATTCTGGAAATACTGGAAAGTTTTGCTTTAACATGGATGCTTCACTGAGACTCACCTGGGACCTGTCTAAATGTATGCAGTATTAAAACACTCAGCTCAGTTTTATGCATTTTACCTGTAGATCTTGAACTATTATAGCATTTTTTCTCTCCCACAACTCATTAGCCAAGCACAGTTTGTTCCCAGTTCTCATTCTAAGCATAGGAAAAAGGTGTTGGAGGAGAGAATGAAAGAGCAGAATGGGAGTAATATTGAGGAATTCAGATTATCTGCATGCTCATGCCTTGAAGAATCTGGGCTCATGGATGCTTCCAATGTACCAAATTCTTGCTCTGTCCCACTAAATTGAACAAATGCAGCTTTATAATGTAATTACCAATATGTAGTTGAGTCATTAAAGGAGTAAAGCTGCAATATACTTTGCATTATTTGCATCTTTTCATCCAAGGAACAAAGTCTAATTATACAACCTAATTTATAAAACCAGCTCATCCCTGCATAGGAGAAAAAAAAAAAACAAACAAACAAAAAACAAAACAAAACCACTTTTCATTTCTGTGGATTGCAATAAATAATACTTGGAAAGGAATTTTAAAACTGCACACCGAATTCAGCTGCCATGTAAATATGCCTTACTTCTTCCAAAGAATCAGGACAGGGATTTACCTACAAGTAAATCCTGTCCCTAGATGGCTGAATTTGGCCAGAGACTTCTGCAGGATCTTAGGTCATTAATTCAGGTAATGCAGAGCCTTTGGAGATCACACCAGTGAAGTGTGAGCAGCAGCAACCAACTCCGTGCTCCAGTTTTACACAGCCACATAAAGCAGCAGGGGAAGCAAAGATGACAAATCACACTTGCTGTCACTTCAGTGAAAAGACTAGTATTAATGGATTAGGAATCCAATTAGCCACTCCTCTTCTTTTAGTGAAAGCTGGCATGTCAAAGGTTGCTGTCTCTCAAGAGAACAGTGGGGTGCAGATGGCTGAAAATCATGACATGCTTTGATGCAAAATAAAATTTTGGCCCCATCATTTTGTCTCCAGCTTTAGACCTCCTAAGGAGAGCAACCCTGTCACTGGCTGGCTGGGCTCCTCCACACAGCCACTTCCATCTGTAGCCATCTTTCCACGCTAATCGAACAGATTTCTTATCCAGATTGGTATCTGTTTGCCAGACAGTGTTACAGGGCTGTCAACAAATGGGCTGCAAATCAGCTTTGTATTTGTTTAAATGAAGTTTCTTCTCTTGTCTTTCACACGTCTTCAGTGAAGCTCAAGGTCAGCAGTTAGAGGATTTTTAAAAAAGAAAAAAAATGTTTCTTTTCCACTTTCTGTCTGTTTGTAGAAATTTATTGTTCTATTTTTTTGAAATGCATTTTAATGCTGGACTACTTTCAATACTGTATCTGTTACATAGCAGTTTTTCCTATTCATGTTCTGAGAATTCCCTTGTACCCTTTAATGAGGAATTCAGAATAAATATGTGCTAGACCAATAATGACCAGAAAATTTGCAGAATTCCTAGATATTAATCTGGCCTCTGCTGGGCTTTGCAGTGGTTGCAGAGGGATTTGTCAGAGAAAATTAGTGCTTTAGTCTGTCACACAGAGTGCCTCTGGCATCTTGGCACTCCAGAAGACAATGGACATTTCTTCCCCATTGTAGATTGAGTGCCATTCCACAAAATGCCCAGTTCGTTGCAGATTTTTCTCCAGTTCTTAAGGGTGACCAGCAGTGATATTTGATTGGTAGTGGGAGAGAAAAAGGTTGCTTTCTCCTTCCCTCTTTTTTTTCCCCTCTTGCTTATATTGCCCAGATATTACAGAAGTTTTTGCAGAATATTTACTTGGATTGTCAGCTGTTTCCAAAGCACTTTGAATCATAGCTTGTGTGACATTGCTGATATAGTGGGGTACAGGAAGGAATCTAGAGAAAATCTAGAGAATCCAGGACCCATCTAGAGATGGGTCCTTTTTAATCCCTCCACAGAGAATGAAATTTGTGGAGGCATTCTTCAAGAGTTCAGAGGGGAATTAGTAAGTGTGTCACAAAGGTGCTTCATTGCAAAAAATCACCCCAAATTTGCCATGGAAGACTACCAAATGATTGCTGTTACTTTAACCTCAGATCCAGGTATGAAACAGGGTCTCTAGCATGGTCCTTGATGGCTCCAGCTGATACCAGCCTCACCAAGGAGAATAGCTTTCAGATTCTCTGATTGATATTTTTTGCATACAACTGATGAAAGGCACTGTCAGAGGATGCTGATTTTGGGAGAAGTTACAGTGCCTTATTCTCTTCCCATTTTCTTAACGTTTGAAGAAGATAAAGCACTGAAAATTGAATCTCCTGAATGTCTCATTTGCTCTGATCTTTGTTCAACTGTACTATAATCCGAGGTTTAAGAGTTACTTGAGTCTGACTGGTCTGATTCCTATACCTGACATTAAATACTGACACTGACCTTTGTGGAACCAGATGCAGACTGCTGTTGATCTCCCTCAAAACACAACAATCTAATGCCATTAAAAAGAGCTATTATTTTGATTAAAATGGGATCAATTTTCTAAATACCAGGCATCCATCTACTCACAAGTTCTATGATCATGGAAGTGCTATAGAGCAGAACGGGTCCACAAAAGCTGTGCTGCCTGAAGCTTCCCAAGCCCCAGTTATCAGTATCCAGAGACCTAACAATGCCTTTTTCCTGATCATGTCCAAAGACTATCAAATTTGTAAAACTGGTAGAAAAATAAATCTTTATTTGATGGCTGGGGTTGAACCATGACAGCAGTGCTTGGAAACATGGAAACAGGCCCTCCAAGGTAGTTAAAAATGAAAAGCAATAAACAAAATAATTTAGGATGAAAGTTAATATTTTTATATAATTTTTATTGCTTTGGTTAAATCTGTAAATTGATGTGCTGTAAATTGAAAAAAAATTTGTATTGAACAACCAGTATATCCTTCTTATAGTCTCTAAAATTGATATAATTATATATTCTTGTAATTATAATTCAATATCTGTTAGCTTGTTACACTGTCTTTAGACAATCCAGACAAGAATTAATAATGTCTATTTAAAACCTAATTTAATTTTCAGTGATTAAAAAATAATTAACACCAGTTCAGGCAATCTGCACATCACATTTCTTGCCATCACTTTAGTTTTCTTGGAACTGAGAAAAATAACAGCTTTTTAAATTAAATAAAACAAATGTTGCTTTGGTCTTTCCAGGCTGTTCATGGAAAATCCCACTATCTTCCTGTTTGTAATTAGTTGCAACAGTTTCAGTGAAATCCCTCCCTTCATATTTAAGGGGAAATGGAACACAGTCCTTGAGCTGCAGGAGGAAGTAGGAAGGAGGCTGCTGGGAATCTTTGCTGGGCCTGGCACAGCAGGAATTCCCTCCAGCTGTGCTGCACCAATACCATCCCATGCTCTGCACTGGGGCCATCAGCTCCTCCTGGGCAGCTGGAAGACATGGACACATAAGTTCAGTATTGATATTTTCGCCGTTTTTTACAAGCAGAGGATTTGGTTTCTGGTTTATCTTTCTGGTTCCTTTCTTGTCTTGCTCCAGTGTCTCGTACTTTAAAATATGCATGTTATGATGGCCACTTTTCTTTGATGTATGTCTCCTTCCTTCCTTCTTTTCTCTGTCTTCCTGTCTCTCTTCCTCCCTGTTTTTCTGTTTAGGTTATGTGCCCCACACATCAGCCCAATTTACTGCAAAAGCTAAATTCTGATTTGAAGCATATCTTTGATTACAGAAAGTTTAATGTGATTCTAATCTGTATGAGAGGAGAGACCTGTGGCCATCCCAGCATCCTCCCACTCTGAAGTCCCTGGGACAGCAGACAAGGTCCTGCAGAGCCCTTTCACACCAGAGTAACAACATGGACCTTGAGAGCAGAACTGGGAAACTGCTACCAGAGACTACAGAGAGAATTCTCTTTTTCATTTTGTGCCATACAGATGTAACTCTTTTCGGTAGCACAGAGTTAGTACATTGTAAGCAGCTGATACATTTTCTAAAGGAGTCAGCACTAATAATTGCTCTGCAAATATCTTTGGTAAAAAATTCTTTCCATTCATGTACTCTATGAAACAGAGAAGGAATGGGACCAGCAGACCTGATTCCTGTCATAGTTGGTTTTTAATCACTGCCCTGCTAAATCATCTCTGGTATGTTGTTTCAGAGTCCTTTTCTGACCAAATTTTTGTCAGTGTAGAATAATAAATCCCAAATGGCACTGTTTTACTTATAATAGTGCTAGTAAAATTGTTTACAGAGAAGGTTCTCAGGCTCAGGGGATTCATTAAGCAATAAATGTGGCTTTTACAGCTTTGGGTATGGGCTTTTTGTCATCTGGCCATTAAACCAGATGATGAAAGGAGTTCACCAATGTGGGACTCTCTTTAGAAGTAACTTGCATTTCAGTTTGATGGTCTTCCTTGGCCATACATAGAAATAATGGCCATTCATTACATACAAATGGACATGTTTGGAAATGTCAGGTGAATATATTTGATGTGATTTAACCCCTGCCACCAACTAAGCCCCACAAATCTCCAGTGGGATGGAAGAGAGAATCGGAGCAGGAAAAGGGAGCACAAATTTTGGATTGAGAGAACATTTAATATATAAAACAAAAACTATGCACACACAAGCAAAGCAAAATAAGGAGTTCATTCACTACCCATGGGCAGGAAGGTGTTCAGCCATTCCCAGGAAAGCAGAGCTCCATCATGTGTAGTGGTTACTTGGGAAGACAAACACCATCACTCTGAATGTGTCCCCTTGCCCCTTCTTTCTTCTTTCTGTTTTTTAAAAAAATATGCTGGCCATGATGCCATATTGTATGGAATAACCCTTTTATCATTTGGGTGAGCTGTCTCAGCTGTGTCCCCTCCCCAATGCTTGTCCACCTCTAGCCCAGTCACTGGTGGAGTGAAAGGCAGAAAGGTCTTTATGCTGTGTAAGCCAAGCTCGGCAATAACAAAACCATTCCTCTGTCATCAACACTGATTCCAGCACAAATCCAAAACACAGCCTCATCCTAGATACTAGGAAGAAAACTAACTCTACCCCAGCCAAAGCTACCACATTCTCCACCCCTTATTCCATACCATTTACATCATGGTCAGATCTCACATTATCTAATACATTGTCATTAACCACCACGCCCCTTCCCATCCTTTGGTATCATTCTTTTAGTTTATGGATGACTCCTGTAAAATGTCCATAAAATGTCCACAAATGACCTCTGAGTTAATTTAGTCCATGGCTTCAGGCTCCCAGGTTATGATGGTCACTCAAGGTGGGGGAGGTGTTGTGGATTTGTAGTGTGAGTCACGGGGCACAAAAGTCAGCTTGTGTTGGGTCTCTGCTGCACCTGCACTGCTTCTTGTAAGGCTTCTCCTCCATTGATTCAGGAATTCCTATAGCAACAATTTAAAGGTCTATTCAATTACAAGTTCCATTCCTCGTCCCCTTGGACCATGTTATAGGGCTTCACATTGCAGTGAACAATGACCAGTAAACCACAGAAGTAAATGTCCAGCAGTTAAAAGTAGTTAGTTTCCCTGTCTTTCTTTGTATCTATAATTAGGCTCTGAGGACTTTATTGCCCTCAGGCAGAGTGCCTGTCTCTAGCAGTTACACATAGAATCACAGAACCATTTAAGTTGGAAAGCACCTTTAAGATCATCGTGTCCAACAATTAACTGAGTCTGACTGACTCCAACATGCACATTTCTTACTGCTCCCACATCCTGCACTTTCTAGTTTCTTTTCATGGCCCATTGCTTAGCAATTGATTTTACTTCACACTGTGAATTCTCCATAAATAAAAGGTTGGCAGTAACACTTTAACATAAACAGCCAGTTATTGTGATTCTCTATTTATTCACTCAATCAATAACTTACAGTTGGTAAAAAAATTCATTGACAGGAAGTTCCTGCACTCTCAACCTGAATCGTTTCCCAGCAGTTGCAAAAAGAACCAAGTGTTAGCAGTGGGAGTTACGAGTGGTTGTCACAGCACCCTGTTTCTTTCTTTCTTTCTTTCTGAATTCTGCCTTGAAATACCAGCTGGAAGTGAATTGACCGGGAGAGGTGTTCCTGTATTCATTTATATTGATACCAGAGAAATCATGATTTCAAACATCAGCCTTTTACTTAGGCAAAACTACCACAGCAAACAATACTGGCATACCATATACTGGGGTGTTGGCAGAGAGAAGCTGCTTCAGGCTGCAGCAAGGCTGTTTTTTAAGTTAATTGCTTCATCTGTGCCAGTGCAGGATCATGCACAGCAATTTATGCCATCATTTTTTGTTGGTTATTAGTCCTAAAATCTTTTGTCACTTGAATAACTTTCACTTAATTTGAAGCATACGCTATGAGTTTGAAATGCAAAGTGTATCTTGAAAAAACAGAAATTAATGTCACTGGGAGTTAGTGGATGAGGGAGGCAAGCTATTCATGCTAAAATTCTGATGATCTATGCTTGAAATCCTTGGTGTGATCACTTGTTAATATTTAAAGTACCTCACTCAGTTTTGAAGCAATATTGCCCAATGCAAAGAATCTCAGGGAACAATGATAAAGAGAATGTGATGGGAAAATTGGATGAAAGATAGCAGGAGAAACATCATAATAGTTTATGAGCATAAGACTTTGGGGAGGAAATTTTATCTGATACTGTTACCTGACAAAAAGGTATCTGAAGCCCTGATTCTGCAAAAGCCATGTAGTCCTTCAACAGAGAAGAGAAATACAGAATATGCCTGGATTTAGAAATGCAAAACGTATTTTTTAATGTTTGAAATGAGTTGTAGTGTTGAGATTCTCCATGCCTGTAAATATTTTTGCTGTCTCTTCAGAGACCTAAGTTCTGACAAAAGTAGTGGGTTGAGAGAAAGAGTGGGTTTAACTGGAGCATAAACTTTTCACATTAAATTCACATTTCACATTAAATTCTGCATTTCCTGGAAATATTTTAATAGATCCTATGTATATTTTTGTTGTATGTCCTGTGCCATAAGAAAATTGCAGCACCTAAATATGTCTTATAGGTAATATTTTGTCATCAGTGGAAGTGGATATGCATGTTGAAACAAATTTGATGTCCATGTCTGATGTTACTACATCAATTCAATATCATTTCATAAGTCCTTAAAGAGATCCACACATTAAAAACCTTCACATATATTAATAAAAGAGTGCTATTTAATATACAAATCTTCTCTTAATCATTACTCTACAATTTTAGGTTTTGCCTCCCTCTAAAAGGGAGCTTATTCTACTGAATCACATATTATAGGAAGAAACACAATTATGGGCTGCCAAAACACTTTGGTATCTGAATTTTCAATGAGTTCTCACAAATTGCCCCTAACAATCAAATATGTCTTTCAAGTGAAGTTATACTCAAAAGAAACCTGTGGAATACTGTGACTTGCACTGCTTTCTTTAAATCTCAAGTGAAAAGGACCAAATTAACAATTTTTTCATCACAGATAATGTGGAGTAAGATCAATGGCTCCTTCTCTCTCATGTGGTCTCCACAGGTCTCAAGAAATTTAGAAAAGCACAGAAACTTAAGCTGTGAGAACAATGTGATTAACAGCAAGTCTGCAAAGAGTGAAACCACAGAAGTGGGGCTCTTCCTAACAACTTTCTGTATAAAGACATGTTTTAAATCAAAGGAATTTGAACTTGTGCTTAGACTGAAAAAGGTCAAAATAAACAGATATGTAACCAGCAAAGTGAAATAACAGAAATATAACAATCTGGCATTCCACATTTTGTGTTCTTGCTGAGGTCAACAAAAGAAGTGGGATTTATTTTCTTTGCATTGTACATATTTTTGCATCACAATGTCAGTGTGGCCACATTTCTAAAAGTCACTGTAATTATTTAACCATTCCTTTACAATGGTCTGAATTATTCTAGTGAGACAAGCCTTTCTGTTTTTCTTTTCCTTTTTTCTTTTTTCTTTTTTTTTTTTTTTTTCCTGTATGATGCACTACAGGGATTCCTTCTAAATGAGTGATTATTTCCAGCTGTGTTAACAAATTTTCCAAAAAGATGACAAGGAATTATTTGGATGTTGTCTTTTAACTGTCCAAAAATCAATTTTGAATTTGTAAAGGAGGTGACTTTTATTGATTGCAAAGAACTAACAATTATACTGTGGGAAACAAATCTTTATGAGGAATGGAGGAGGAGCAGCCATGAAACATTTCTGTGATTCATGTCTTCTTCAGAAGTTTTTCCTTAAGAAGGGCACTTCAAATGAAAATCTTTCCCTTTTTACAAAAGTGCAGGACTTGATGCCATGTTTGGTTTTAAACTTATCCTTGTCTCTTCCCCCACAGTGAAGCCACATGGTTTGAATTAAAGAAACAAAGTACAAAGCAATAACTGCATTTTAAAAATGTTGCTCAGGAATGTGTCCATTAATGAGAATAGCTAATGTAAAGAAAGAGTTTCACATAACCAAATGGCTGAACTCCAAAACAATTCCTTATCCATTCAAAAAATAAAATTGCATAAACACCTATTTACTATAGATGGTACTATCAGCTCTGGAGAACAAAGATTTTTAATTTTAATTCATGAGGTTTGCTTTTGTTTCAGGCAGTGTTTGCTAAAACAGGCTGTTTAGAGCAATTATTTAGTCCACACATATTTGTCTCTGCATCCAGTGAGCCTCTACAGTCTCCCCTTTAGATGTAAATTATAGACCTGAGCTACAGATCTGGTTTAGCTGATCTTGTCATTCTGAGAATAGTTAGAATTTGTTCCAAAGAAAAATTTGTTCCAAATAATTAGTTCCATTTGTTCCAGTTGTATTTGCAGAAATCTTCACTTGGGTGAGGACAACAAGGTGTCTCACCAAGTGAAAAGAGTTGTATAAATGCAGTGTAAGGATTCACAGTAATGTCTTAATATTACCCAAATGCAATCAGTGGTAGGAAGATCAATATTTATCTCAATAATTATCTGAACAATTGTCAGGATCCCAAGAGAAAGTGGCAGTGCGTAAACCCCATTAATCCCATGAGGAGATGTACCTCCTAGCAAGGAAACATATTTTAGTGTTTCACTTAGCCTCAAGAGTATTGCTTCAGAAAAACAAAGACTTGGATATCAGAGTTAAAAATTTATATCTTCAAAACCCCTGCAGTACTTCTGTACAACACAAAAGGAAGTTTCTCAGTGCCAATTTTCCAGCAGTGAAGTTCCCTCAGGAGTTAAGCATGTGTTTTGTGTACAGTCTGTTGCTACCTAGTTCATGTAGCTAAGCTACACTGAGATCTCTATTTTAAGCAAATATACTGAACTCAGTGGTAAGACTGGGTACATTTGGTATTCAATGAATCTGGTTCAGTGTACATGATAATTAGTCCTTTAAACAAGAGTGTTTGAACTATTGTGTAGGTTCAAGTTCATTTTCTGTTCATGAGTTTTTGATCTCACCTCTATTGTGAATGCTTAAATTAGCTCCACAATGCTATAGAAGGTAGTTTTAACCTTTTCATTGCAAAACGGGATGGCTTTATGAAGTAATTAGAGAAAGGCAGTAACTTTATGACTAGACCACTTGTCTAGACTGGGGGAGGAAAAGAAGACTTGGGTTCTTCCATCTACTCTTGTGAATCCTTAAATATCCAAACAATAAATGGTTTTCTCCAAACCCAGGTGAAAGCTTAAACATCAGGATCAGGAGAAGATACAGTATAAATGTGTAAATATTCAATGCAAAGAGCAACATTTTCAACACAAGGAATTATGAGAACCCCATCCCATGCTGAGGCCAAGGTTGGTACTGCTTCTGCAGATCGCTTCACCGGCCTCTCTTCCCTGTGAATTGAGCTGCTTGTAACAGTTCAGGTGCTTTTTTTCCTTTAGCTGCTGTGGGTTTCATGCAAGGATTAGTTCTCTGAACTTAAATAGAAAGCCAGTCATTTAAAAGCCGGGGTTATTTTGGGAAGCTGGTCCCTAGTGTGTTGCAGCTGGATCCTCTTTCGCTTCTCACACTGCAGGTCATTTACATTCCTGAAGTACAGTTCAAAATAATTGGCAATCCCTGGCCAGAGAGATGGGCTGAGAGAGAGAACAGGACAGCTGGATGAACTCCCACGGAGGAGTCAGCAAGGTTAAACTGAAGAAAGAGAAATGATAGCTGTACCTGAAAAAGCTGGGGGACAAGGAGAGAAGCGAGAGACCAATCACAAGGCTTGTATTATACAGTCCATTCTGTAGAATGGAAGAATATGGAGAAAGGGAAACAATCAAGATATTCAAATTACTTTAATTTTTTAAAAATGTGTATATTTACTTCTTTGAAGTCTTCTTAGAAGAAGAGGTCATGCAATCAAACTTTTCAGCAGGACCTGTTCCAACAGGACAAGGGGCAATGGTTTTAAACTGAAAGAGGGTAGATTTAGATTACATATAAGGAACAAATTTTTTATGGTGAAACACTGGCACAGTTACTTTGAGAGGTGATTGATGCACCATTCCTGGAAGTATTCAAGGTCAGGCTGGACAGAGCTCAGAGCAACCTGGTCTAGTGGAAGATATCCCTGCTCACTTCAGGGGGTTTGGAGTACATGACATTTAAATGTGCATTCCAACCAAAACCATTGTGTGATTCTACGAATAAGAGAGAAGTGAGGAAGCTGGCAAGTGAAGAGTCACTTGAACAGGAAAGAGAGGGTTAAGGCAATAAGAAGAACCCAGACAGGAAATGGAAATGGAAGATGAAACTCAAGGACAAAAGGCCCTTTAATTCTGGATCAATTACAGAGGTGTCTGACTTGTCCAGGGGCCAGCCTTTTCACTTCAGTCAGCGAGTAATACCCACCATTCTTGTCAAATCATCTGCTACAGTTATCTGCTGATAAGATGGGAGTAGAGGTGGGGGGGGGAATGCTATTTTTCGCCTGCGTTTGCAGGCTCTTCAAAAAGTGGCAAAATTACCCAGGTTGTCAAATAACCCACACAGCAGGTGTTCTTGGTGCAGGCAGGGGTTCTACAGAAGTTCAAACCGTGTTTTTCCAGACGCTGCTGCTCAGACTACCTGCAGATGCCACAAGGAAAGACTGTTTATGTTTGAATGGGAAAAAATGCAAAGAAACCAGATGGATTTCACCGAAGATAGGTACAACTTCTCCTTCCATGCCCTTAACTTGTGCTGTGCAAGACAGCATTGCTAACTTGCTGGCACAGATGTTTCCTTTTACATGCTTCTCCAGTGATTTTTAGTCTGACATGAAGCTGTGTAAGCAGGACCTCCTGGAGTCTGTGTCACAGAGCTGACTCAGCTTACAAACAAATACTTTTCCCTATTCACCAACCCTGCAGTCAGATGGAGTTCCTGGAGGAATTCTGCAAGTTGCTTGACTCCTGCCCAGAAACACAGGTTCTGTAGGCTAGATCTGCCCTTCAGCACTCCTGTTCGACTGCTCTTTTCTGTAATTCTGAGGTCTTTTGCAGCCACAACATCTTTGCAAGATTTTTCAGCTGTTCTTGCAGTTACAACTTAGCTATAAACATTTCATCCACTTCCATTAATAGTTTATTGCTCTGCTGCTAATCTCTACCTTATCTAACCATTCAGTGGGTAGTAAACTGACCGACAAAAATGCAGAGCTGAAAGTATAAACCCTGATGAGGCAATCCAGTTATCAAAGACATGCCACATGCCTGCAGTATCTGATGGTATTAGAGCTTTTCCATGAGTTCCCAGTCTTACATGCATATTTCTGAGAGCTGGATATTAGTGGCAGCTTTCTGCATCTGTCAGATGCTAATTCAGAAACAAAAAAGAGATTGTAGTTCCTGCTTAAAAGGCTGTGGGACACTGGCATGGATTCAGGGAGATGTCTGCCCTACATGAAACCCTGTTTAAGAAGGTAGGAGCAGAGTCCTGATGCACTTATGGACAAAATTCTGCCTCAACAGAGAATGAAAGGACATCTGGGGATATCTTTGGATCTATTCAACCATGAGTGTGCTCATCTCTACCACACTGCAGCAAAAGGCAGGGCAAGAGAGGTCCAAGTTCATCCCTGTGTGACAAAGAGGAACTAAAGGTCAGTATTGCCCTTAATAAAGACAATGAACACCTGTCCAGATAAAATCAGTGTTAATGGTACCAGGCCTAGGATGGTTTTCATCTGTAGATCTCAGAAAACTCACAAAGGTAAGCACTGCAATTCTGAGCAGAGAGCTCTGAGAACTAAAGCCCTTTCATAGACATATTTCTTGTAGATCTTTGTGAAAGTCGCTTCTCTCCACATGCCGTCAGTTTAAGATTCACATGCAAAGTACAAGAAGAAGGGGAGGTGGCTGCCTGCTGTTGTTACCAATCCAGTGCTGACTGCCTCTGCACTTTGCAGTGCGTGGTTTGAGCTGCAGTCGTGCAGCTCTCCCATAATCACCACAATTTCCTGTTGCACTCATTTGAAAAGACAGTGCTCCTGAGGAAGTTATGAAGACGGCAAGTAAGTTGCTGCCCTAATTTCTGTGTGTTTGGTTAAGAGTGCTTTCTTAATTATGATGGTTAGAGCTTATTTACAGTGCTTCTCAAACATTTGAAGGGATGAGAAGGCTTGTGCTTCCAGACAACATATGGGCAAAACTGTGTATTCTGCAGTCCCCTCAGCATGTTGCTCAGAAACAGCTGCAGAACATTCAAGGCAGCTCTTTTTTTACTGGTGCTGAAGCTGTGAGGGAAGACTTAAATATTGAGCTGCAAGACACTGCTGCAGTGATGTCAGATAAGAAAATGTAACTATTAGTATATCTACTGTATAACTGTAAATATTTCTTAAAGGCAGTAACTGAAAAAGCAATTTCACGTGTTCAAGCCAGCACTAATCTTTTTAAAGAGCTGAATTATTTACGCCTTCAGATGGACTCTCCTGACAGTTGTGAGGTGTGTGCTAGAGAGCTCCCTCGCAGTTCACAAAACAGGGCTCTCAATAGGAAGGATGTCTGTACCTCTTTGCTGACAGCCATGGCTTCCTGCCTTTGTTTGGGGAGATGCAGGGGAGGGAAGCAGCAAGTTTGCCGTCTGTCTGATGAGAAGATAACCTGCACAACTTGCAGCAGGGATAGGGGGCTGGTTTGACTTTGCCTGCCCTCTCTGTCACAACAGCAGTTGCCTTGCTGGTTACATCTCCCATGCGTACAGAGGGCTGGATACAGCTCTCAGGCAAGGGGATTATCCAGAGAGAATATTAGGTGCTATCCCTTTTTTCTGGGCACACAGGAAATGTTGTGGGAAAAGCTGAGTTGCTAGGCAGTTGTTTTGCTGGTAATGTGGGAACTAAGCCAACGCAGAGCAAGCCACAGAGGGGCCGTTCTTTTCGGGCCACAGAAGAGCAGAGCCTCAGCATGTTCTTTGCACTCCAAGTTTTCCTCTCTGTGTGAATGTCTGGAAGCCCTTGATGCCATGTACCACTGTTTCTAAAGCTGATAAATCAATTGTGGCACTCCTCTTTCCACTCACCCAAAAAGTTTTAATTTCTTTAACATGCGTCTGATCAGTTTTTAAGTATCAGTTTACTCAAGCAAACCTTTTGTTGTTACTACTAGAAGAAGTGGAACTTAGAAAAGGAAAAAAAACCAGTAACTTGAAAAGTGGCAAAAAAAAAAAAAGAAAAGAAGAGTAAAACTTCATTTCAGTGTGGGAAATGAATAGTAGAGAAAATAAATTCTTTAGCTGTATCCTCATCAGTGATACTTCAGATTTGGTTGCAGCATCACTTTAAGGATTCATCTGCTTAAAGTTAAGTGAAGTAAAATACTCCCCTATACACTTACACTAATTCAAATCATGAAGTGCCACATGAATGTCCAAGACAATCCCTGTGGTTTATATGAAGAACTGCAAAATCCAGAAACTTATAATGGTAGCCTTAGTAATAGGGACTAATTTCCATTTCTGAGACAAAACAGAGAGAAATGTGCAGCCCTTGGGCATCACATTGTATTTCAGTGAACTGTGAGAGTTAGGTACTTCAGCTGCAGAGTTAGGAATACAATGCCAGACAGTGGGAAGCCAGAAAACTGCTCTCCAGGAGAGTCACAGACACTATATGGGCACTCTGATGTGAAGAAGAGAGAGGGTGTTTTTCAATGCCTTTATTCATCTTGTCTCCCCTGTCTCCTGTGAGTGTCCAAACTACCATTAGATTTGGTGCTCATGGCATCACCACTGACAGTGCCAGCAGGGTTTCAGGGTCAGACAAGTGTGGAGAACAGGATCTTGCACTTTGAGTCACCTTCCTGCTGTCTGGTGGCAAATTTTATTTTAAAGGATTATTGTAGCTTAGTGGTGGTGCCAGCCCAAATCTCTGTCAGTGCCAAGCTTGGCAGTGATGTGAATGGTTTGCCATGAATGCCCAGGAGGAGGATGAGTTTCATGCAAAAGGGAGCTCTCATTTCTGCTGCCTTTAATGCATGGCCTGAGAAACCAGAATCTGGGTGTCATCTTTCACCATTACTGTATGCAACTCCCTTCATTTGCTTTGATGTGCTTCAGTCAATATTTCCTAAGCAGTGGCTAAGAACATTATGACATCTTTTCAGCTCATGTTTGTTAGTTTCAATTTTTGCTGGAATACGAATCGAATATAAAACCTTATTTTCTTCACAGAAGAATTCAATTTCTTTCTTACTTCATAAATAAGTCAATGTATGGATTTGTATTACAAGCCCTACTAAATAATAAATAATGCATTTGGTCTGCCACATGATTCTGTGCTTGTCTCTTTGCCCAGTGCTCCTCTAATTCACAAAATGGATTTTGTATCATAGTGCATGTAAGTTTAGATTCTTTGCTGTACTTTTCATAAAACTCATGCCTGCTCTGAACTAGATGCTTCTGCTACGAGTTTTTACAGAGCAGTACCATACAGAGCAAAACCCTTTATTTATTTTACAAAGTCTCTCTGAAGTTTTAGTTATGTGATTTTTTTAGTTTTTGTTGTTGTTGTTGTTATGACATAATGAAGTTTGGAGTTGGTAGGCCCCCTGACTGTCACATACAGACAGACTGTTTTGCAAGAGCTTGTAAAGGTGTTTAACACCTTCCTAACCTTCCTGGAGAAACTCATTAATGGAGTTATAATAGCAGAAAGGGTCATAATAGGAAGATTTGTTCTGTGAACACAGAGAATAGAGGTTTGAAGAGAAAAGGCAGCACCTTCTGCAGACTGAGTTGCAGTGCTGATCAGTATGTAGAAAGCCTGGCAAAAACAGTGGCAATGGAGAAATGAGAATTACATGGATACTAACAAGGCAGTGCTATGGCTGACATGATCATCGTTTGTGCAAAGGCAGATTGATCACAGAGGTTAGAAATTGTTTAAGGAAACCATGAGAGATTGTACAGTGGGGGTGCTCTTGGCTTATGCAAGGCCTCTACAGAGGGAGACATTACCAGCTTTCAACCTGTGGTTTACAAGTCCCTGGGAATGCATGGACAAATGGGCACTGGAACAGTGAAGTGGTCCCAGCACCAGCCTGACAGAGTTCAGGAAATATTTGGAAAACACTCTTAGCACATTATTTGACTCTTGGGATGCCTTCTGCACGGACAGGGGTTGGATTTGATGATCCTGATGGGTCACTTTCAGCCCAGCTTATTCAATGGTTCTATGATTGAAAGTCCATGCAACACCTGTAAAAAAGCAAGTTTCACTCTCAGTGAACTTAGCATTTGTGAATAGTCTTGAGAAAGCAGAGAAGAGGATTAACAGAAAAGGACAGAAAGACTGGAATATGTGGCAATTTAGTTCCACCTATGAATGACTCCAGCAGATCTGTTAAATCTTGCAACTGTCCCAGGACCCTGTAACAGGTTCTAACAATATAGACCTAGTGTTTGCCTTTAATCAAAAATGTTGCTACAAAAGCTTTTAAAGAGAAGATATTTTCCAATGTGCATCATCAGTACCTAAATTGGGGCTGGACTAAATGCCTTCATCATCCTCCAGCTCATTTCAAGCATTAGTCTTGCCTCTATCTCCTTCTCAACAGCCTGCCAGGAGGCAGAGGATCTTATCCAAAGACTACTGCTGACTCTGATGGAAATACAATAGCATTATCTTTAAAATACTGCTGACTTGTGTGGCAGGATAGCATTTGTTAAAATACTCCTCTGCCTTATTTAATTAACTTGTATCACTTAGTGTCATCGTAGTTTTCATTTTTCCATCTGCTGCCCTTAGATTTATGGGCAACAGCATGGTGTCCCTTCTGAAACAATTCCTTGGAATAGTTTGTGCAGTGATGTCTTGTGAGGAACAAGGACACAGAGCACTGAAATCTTGTTAGTTCTCCCATAAGATGAAGTGTCTTCTGAGAGGTTCTTAAAAGCAATAAAATGCCTATAAAGCAGATTGGTAGGAGGAGCACACACTGCATGAAATGCATGGGGGAGAAAAGGTTGCACAATAAAGACCTCAGTAAAGTGCTAAGAATTAAGTGGAAGTAGCTGCCTTCCTTTTAAGCTTCTCCCTCTTCAAGCAGAGGTCCCCCACCATGTGCATCCAGAGCTGCTTGCTGGTTGTCTGTGCCATAACATCCCTTTCAAATGCTGATGACACATTTCTGCTCTCATTTCCTCCTCTGCACACCCATGACAAACCACCCTACGGTCATTTTCTGGTGAATCCTCCAAGATAAAAATAACAGAAGCTACCTAGGGGAAGGGATGAAGTAAATGGCTCCAAGGATTGGATCTTAAAGTTCCAAACAACTGTAAGAATTTAAAAAGTGATGCTATAGGGAAGTAAAGACACTTTAGAAAATGAGAAACTGAGCCTTCACTTATGACTGTGGTTTTCAAAGCAGTGTTGGTTTCCTTCCCTTGCTCTTCCTAGCACATTACCATGTAATTCCCCCAAAATAGCAAATTAAAATGGCTAGAGTACAGAGAGAGCCAAAAGATTTACTAATATATATTCTATGCATGCCAGTGGTGGTTACGTCATAGAGAAAAAATGCCTGGGATTTTTTTTCCCAGTTTTTATAGCAATAACCAACAGAGGTCAGGGCATTTCCTAAAGATTTAGTAACTGTTTGCAGTTAATATCTTTCAGCTTACTTATGGATCACCATTTGCTCCCATCCAGCCATTAATCTGCTGGAAACACTGCACATCAGTCACCATTCCCTATGGAATAGCAGCACAAATCAGTACAAATGGTGTTTGGAGAGCTACCCTGTACCTAAAATGCACATCATGTGCAAGAATAAGGGCAGGAAACAAAACCCTCCTGGACATAGGACCAGTCTGATTTTTGTGGGACACAACCCTGTCCTTCTGCTGAACATTCTGGGAAACAGGTTGACCTTTTCTGACCCCCTTTATACACAGCAGCCTCCTCACTCCAAGTTCAAGTAGGAAACATTGCCTGACACAGCAGCACCTCAAGATGTTATGGGATAGAAAAGGGGGCTTTGCTGTCACCTGTGACATTTTCTGCATTTTTGCCCCATTCAGGTATCAGATGTTACAGTTAGCTAAATGTGTCACCATGGATGAGTGACATTTCTCCGCTTACAGTTTGTTCAGTCAAAATTCTGAACTAAATCTCGCCCTTACCCCTGAAAAGTTACAGGCAGAGAGTGAGTGCAGCAAAGGAAGACAATCTCAGGCAAAGCACAGATGGTGTCTGACAGAGGAGAGCCATGGAAACTACATAAATATAGGCAGAATTGTTTATAAATATTTCCCTTTTTATGGGCGTGGGTGTGAGCAATTGCATTATTTGGAGACTTTTCCTTTCATAACATTTTTTTATACATCCCTGGCCCTGCAGGAGCATCCTAGGGATGTGTGGCAGTGGGCTAATGGGATTTAACTGCTGGCAGCAACCAAAACAACCCTCCTAATGTTGGCAGCTGACTTTGTAGCCAGTCCTATCCCATCACTCAAGTGGTTGCAATTGGAGCTTTCAGCACATCATTCAAAGCTGGTGTGATGAGGAGGGTGTTGGTTTAAATAACATAATTCAGTTTTATTGTAATTTACAGAACAGATTATAAAAGGTTAAGCACAAAAACTCTTGTAAAAGAGCTCAGTTTTCAGGCCAAGAGGTATCTTTACTCCTACAGATACTTTGATCCTGTAAAAGTGCATCTTTCCATCTTATATAAACTGCCTGGCACCTTTCAAAATGATGCTGTCCACACTCATTAATTCAGTTTTCCAAAGCTCCTGGGGGGCAGAGCTGGAGGGAGCAGAGAGGCCCATCAGTTCAGAGGTTCCAAGAGCAAGAAAAGCTTCTCTGAGCAAACACCCAAGCAAGGCAAATGGTGAGAAGGTGAAGGCATGACCCCAGAAGAGGACATCCAAGTAGAGGGAGGAGAAAGCTGCAAAGAGAATGTGATTAACCACAGAGGAGCAGGGAATGGGGAAAAAACAGCCAGGCTCATGAGAAACTGAGCAGTAAAAATATAATGAGAGAGTTAGTATAAAAAAAACCCCCTAAAACATGTGCCCAAATGATAGAACTTCTGGTACATGCCTGAATACTTAGAGCAGTTATTTCTTACAGTTTTGAATAAATATTTCTAAAACATAATAGCATGATTTTGCTATTATTACCTTATTATTTGAAAGGCTTTTGTTTAGTTCTTCTGGACACAATCCAAATAAGATTAGTAACGTGTATTTAAGTTCTTTGTTTTGGAAATTATCTTACACGTGTGAAAGAAACACATTTCTGGTGAGCAGTATTGCTGGAGAGGGTGAAGAAGAGTAACCCTGTGTTGGAATTCCTGCTGGCACTACTCCACAGGCCCCAGCCAAGAGACTGAGATTATACAGACACGGGGTATCAGAGAGAGTCTGCTTCGGAGAGGGGCTTTTATCTCCTTTCATTCCCTGCTTTTAAGTCTGGGAAGCAGAGCAGATGCCATAAGGGCTACACTTCCTGCATCAGGACTTGTGGCCTGGCACTGGCACCTGGAGAGGCATATATGCCAGGCTGGAGGCCAAGGGATGTGTGACACCTCCACAGGGTTCTGTGGCTCACTGTGGGGCACCCACCTCACCCTCCTCACACAGGCACAGGAACCTGTGAGATCCCATGGCTGTGGCTTGTGGAGACAAGATAAAATTGCATATTATGAGTTAGAATGTGGCAGGAAATAGTATTATGAAAACTTCAAGCAGCACACTTTAACATGGCAGTGTGTTCTGGGACTGTCCTGGCTGGATGCTCTATCTGTGTGTTCAGCCAGCACAAGTGTCCACTCAGACTCTCCTTGGGTTTAACTGATCATTTCCTGGAATCTCACATTAGTTATATCAGGAGGAAAAAGCTTTTGACAGGCATTAAATCAAAGATAGTTAAACTCTCCAAAGTGGAAATTCTTTTATTTGTTTAACTGTGATGA
Source organism: Petroica traversi (assembly GCA_025920805.1). Taxonomy (NCBI): domain Eukaryota; kingdom Metazoa; phylum Chordata; class Aves; order Passeriformes; family Petroicidae; genus Petroica; species Petroica traversi. The sequence goes on from JAHLSL010000017.1 coordinate 10,199,636, forward strand.
TCATAGGGCAGTTCAGTGGAAAGTCAGGAGGCATGCAGGAAACAGGCTGCTCTGCTGGGATGTACTGGGGCCATCACTGGGCTGCAATTGATGCCTTAAGTTAATTTGCTTGAGCTTGTGATTCCTCTATGATCAGGCATCAGCTGCAGTGGGTAGTTCTAAGTGGTTTCAAAACAGAAGCAGAAAAATAAGAATAACTTATTGAAGGTGAATCAATCTCTACTGGTGGTCTTGGCACCAATAATGTTAGGTTTAGGTGGTGCTTGATGATCTTAATGGCCTTTTCCAACCTAAATGATTCTGTGGTTCTGAATTGGTTGCGTCATTGTAGGCATCCTGTCAGATGAGCTCTGGCAGCTCTTAAGAGGAGACACACAAAGGCCAAGTTCCAAGTCTTTCTTATCTCACATTCAGGTCTCCTGTCACATGTGAGATACAGTTCTTCCACCAGTGTTTAATTTGTGTTTTGGCTGGAGAATCTGCCATTTACGTTTCCTAAGCCCTTCTTGTTTCTTGTGTGTCAGGGAACTTTTGGCTCACATTGCCAGGACCTGAAGCAGTAACTATGAAGCCAAGATAGGAGGCATCTTTCTTCAGCCTATTCTCTGTTTAGCCCAAGCTCCTGGATTTGGAGGACTTGCAGAGCTAGACAGCAAGAAAACTTCAGTGGAGACAACCAATCTCTCCCTCTTCAAACTTATGGAGAGCCACTGCTTGGGGGCACTGTGCAGGGGTAGAGTTTTAGTGGGATAAGCAAAGGAGCTCCTTGTATTGAACACAGAAAGAAAACAAAGGTTAACTTATTGGAATTAATCACAGTTATAAAGGTAGAGGTAATTAACTCTGTGTTTAATTAGGAGATCATATCTGTGAAAAGGGAGGTTTAATGTGTTAATGGTTTCCTGCAGTGCATAAATGCAGAGACCAAATTAAATAGCTTGGTAAAGTTAATGCTGAGGTAAAGGGGTAAACACAGACAGTATGTAATGCACTTGGGCTTGGGGTAGCAGACATTTATTTTGCCCTGAAAATGGCTGAAAAGGCTTGGAATGATGCTGGTGCAGGGCTGGGAGTGGCACACAATGATCTTTGAGGTTCCCTTCCAACAGCTTATTCTGTGATTCTGATGTGTCAGACTTGGTCAGTAGCATGAATGGAAGTGTAACACAGGGAGTAATTCCTTCTTCATGTAGCCCAAAGGACTTCCCAAGTTCAAAATATGTTCAATGCAGATTGAAAAATAACTGACCAGAAAGAAAAGAAGAGAGTCAGAGTGTGCAGTATGTATTTGCATGTGATCTTTTAAATTAATGATCTTTCTGGTCTCCAGGCTCCATATTCATGTTGCAAACCTTGTGCTGTAGAACCTGTGCTTGACTGCACCACTGCAGTGCAATTACACTGACACTGCAAAACTCCCCATCAGAACTGCTCCCAGCTCTGGATGAGTTTTGCAGTTATGGTATCAAAAATAAGCCAGGTTTCAGGGCCTGTCTATCCTGTTAGGAATGTTTGGTGAGTCTAATAACACCTAGTGAAGCTATGAGATGGATTCAGTGCTCCATGACAGAGGCTATGGAGAGTGCTTTCCAGAGGGAAAACATCTGGGGAAGTGCAAAGCAATAAAATTCCAGAGGTAGTATTGATAGTATAGTAGATCTCATGGGCTTGATCTTGGTTTAGAGTTTGGGGTTTATCTTACTGCATTACTACATTTTTACTACCCAGAGGAAGATACTGCCTTGGACTGGGCTGTTATTTCACAGTTCCCAAAGCATCATACTGAGATCCTGGTGAGAGGCTAGACTTGTTTCCTGAGGAGTGCTAGAAGCTGTATTTTTGGGACATTTGAGAGGATGCTGAAGAAGATAATATTAAATTTTTAAAAATCATGATATTAGGGGATTAACTATGTCACCAAATAAGTTGTTTCTAGATGTACCTTTCATATTTCTTTGATCCAGAGAACAGGATCTGGAGTGAAAATAATATTGTAGAAATTTCAGAAAAAGATAGTATTTTTTCCTAATTCTAGCAATACTAAAGGAGAAGAGAAGAAGGAGAAACTGTAATTGTTGCCATCATTGTTTTTTAACTGAAGTCATACTGTATCTAGCAAGACACTTATGTAACACTGTCTAAAACGTCTTTGTATGAGAAAAGGTCATAAGTAAATTACTTTGAAGCTTAATCAGTGGAAGTACGGGACAATTTCTGAATTTCATTATAAATCTAGTTTAAATGCAGTGAAGTCAGCAGAGTTACTTGGAATTTGCAGTAGAGTAAGTAGGTGCAGAATATGGCTCCATTATTTTAAATGTTTTGTTTCCACTGTGCAGATATGCACTTGTCAGCAACTCACACAAAATAATTTTAAAGGTGAGACTCAGCATGCAAACCCATAAAATACTAGCTATAGGACAAAAAGTGAAAACTTTAACGTTGTTTAATATACATGAAAATGTTTTCTAGTGTTTCTACAATAGTGTGTAAAACTAGTGAATGTTTCATGTAGGGATTACACTAAATAGTTTTGTATGTAGGACATTTTAAAATAGGATGTAAGAGTACAGACTGGTTCTCTTTATAGTTGTGGCTATCTTCTTGATCCATTATATACTTTTGTGATCTGTAGAGAAAGATATAAATCCTTTGCAGGAGGAGCAGCTTTCCATGGAAGCCTGATTTGTTAAGTTCCTCTTTATCCCTGGGTTTGCTGGCTTGGGATTTTTTGGCAATTGGATAACAGAGAGCACTTTCACCACCTCAGATCACACAGAAGAACTGGCAGGGCCCTTTGCTTCAGGATAGAAATGTGCCATCAATCATGCTGGGGAAGCAAAGGCAGCAGGAGGAGACAACTTCCAGCACAAGTGGTCTGTTCCTTTTCTGAAGCAGCTGAAAATGAAATTTGATTTGAGGTGTAAAACAAATCCTGCACTTCTGTGTAATTGCTTATGTAGAACACAGTAAAAGCTGAGAACTGAAAAAATAATGAAAATCATAGAATCACAGAAATCACATTTGGCTTCTCAAGACTTATATGCAGGTCTGTGTCAAAACTTTCACAGAAGTCTCAGGACTTAGATCTTAAGACTGATTTTTTTTTTTTCAGTACTAAGAGGAATTATGTAAAATATAGAAGAGGGGAAAGAAACAAAAGGTACTGGTACAATAGACATGTAGTCCATTTAAAACATCATCTCTTTCTTGGGATTCCTGCCTGGCTTTCTCTAGTTGGGACCTATAGAGCTAACCACTACTGAGCAGACTGCAGCTCCTGCTTTTCTGCACTTCCTGCACTGGGACTCCTTACTGATTCATATACAAAAAATGCTCTAAGTCTGGCTCTGGAAGTAAAAAAGAAAATGACAGGAAGGTTTTGTTCAGTGGTCTTGTTTTGAGAGATGTTTTAGGCTGTGCGAAATTCAAAGGGGTGGTTTTTCCTGTTTATTTTCTAATGATGAACTTTAGAGTGTGCAAATACGGGAGGTGCAAATACATGAGGTAATTCTTCCTGCAGAGGCATCATGGAACAGGCAGATAAAACAGTACAGGAGTATTTAGGAGTGTTATTTAAAGGTAAAAAGTTGAACAACACAAGTGACTGTTAAATTCATTGCCAAACACAACTGCTTTTATGCGTGCTCCATAAAAATAATCACAGAAATATTTTTGTGAAATCTCTTTTGTTTGTATGTTTTGCTATCTCATTACAAATAAAAAAAAATTCTCTTTCTCCTGGGAGAATTTAGTGTGACAATCACTTTTTGAGCCAGACCACTTTGGAAGACAAGGTGCAGCTGTGCAGTCTAAGGAGGAAAGACAGTGTTCCCAGGCATTTCCCAGCCCAAGAGCAGAATGACTCCCATCAAAAAGCCAGCTGCTCTGATGGTAAAGCTTGTCCTCTTTTGGCTGGACACCCTTCTATGCCACAGTAGCTCTGTCAGGCAGCAGGAGCAGTGCTGGAGTGCTTCCTGCAGGCCTCTCCAGCAGGAGACCTCTTGATGCACTGGCACAGAGGTTTTTCCACAGCAAGATGTCCATTTTGCTTTCAAGTTCTGCAAAGAAGCGAGGAGGCAGCCTGGCTCAGAGCTGACTTTACTCGTGATGTGGCTCTCTGCCTGCTGGCTCAGTCTGCTGCCAGACCACCCACGCTCCAGTGGGCATCCAGGCAGCACAGGGGACAACTCTTCCCCTGTAAGATGAGTCTGGGAGGCAGCTGTGGGGAAGCTTTGGGGCCAGGGACTTCACCAGGAGCCAGGACCCTGTGCAGCTCAGGGTTATCTCTTAGGACACCCAAGGATCTGCCTATCTCAGCTGAGAACAAGGCCACATCCAAAATGATCCTGATTTATTTTCTTCAGCAAAAAAAAACCTGACATAAAAAAGTGTTATCCCACTGATGCTAGGCATCAATAAGGGCACTAATAATGAAAATCTAGGAAGAGGGGGTTGAACATTTATCCCTCTCTTCTCTAAGATTAGTCAAGTCCTCCTACGCATGCAACACTTTCTATCAGTTACTTGATAAGCCATCATTATGAATTACCCAGTGATTTGTTGATTTGGCATGTATGCAGCAATTCCTCTGGTAAAGCAAGCCAAGAGAATTCATTTTTGACAGGAAGTTTCTGAATAACTAGAGATGGAGTACCATTAGAGATGTATTCAGATGTATTTCCTTGTGAAATGGGTGATACATTTTTAAGTCTTATTTTGCAAGGCTTAATACTGTGTTGTCAGTGCTGACATATCTTATGAAAATCAGTTCAAATTAAATCTGAGACATTTGTTGATAGTGATTCTTTGTTTCAATTACAAGAACATCAATCTACATAAATATATGAAATTACTGAAAATAAAACAAAGCATAAGAGCATCAGACACTTGGGCCTTGTCTGCATGTTCTGGTGGCAGGGCTGGGTATAGTGTGAAGAATATGACCAGAGCATCTGGTTTCTATCAAATGGCATCATGATGGCATAAAAGAAGGTGCACTGGGCCCTCCTGGCTCTATTGTTTATGCTCTGCAGCTCAGCTGATGTGATTTTGTCTGATGGCTCGCTCTCCTCCCTGCAGTGTCCTGGGGAGCTTCATGGCTTTGCCCATTCATGCTGCATTTGATGGATAGCAAAGTGAACAGGAGTCACCATCCAAAAAGGCAGCAGTGTTGGCTGCCCATTAATATTCCCATGTATCTTTTTGGGGAGTTCTAGGGGTAAAAATCACCAGGTCTGGAACCTGTTACCTATTAGGGAGCTGTTACTTTACAGATGTGGCAACCCTGGTGTAAGGCCTCGTGGTACCACAGACTTTGCAAAATAAAGCCATCTGTCCACTGGAAACCAGACTAAGATTAAACACACATCTCTCTTCATAGACCAGTGACTATGTGTCAAGGGCAGCATCTTTTGTTCACTGACCTGTAATGTGATTTGTAAATGCATTTGTCTCGTTTTATGGTCATGTGTGTCCTTTGTGGGTTTCTTTAGTGTACTAGCACCCACATAAATATGCTTCATGAAGCAAGCACCTTGATTAGATTTCAGCTTGTGTATATATTTTATTTATCCTAAATTACTTACTTCAGATAACCATATTTTCTTGCTTGTCCAATACAAAAACTTGCCAAGTGCCTCACATGGTGTTGCTCCAGAGCCAGATTACTACAGCTTTAACTCTCCCACAGAGACATTTGTGTGCAGAATTTGTTTTGTACATGTTTTAAAACTGCATCATGCAGTAAACACACTGTTCAGTGACTACTAGAATTTACTTAGCAAAAACGTGTGAAAAAATGTAAATATTAAACAGCTATATATAGTTTAAGAGCCAAAGCTATACACCATCATGATTTACCAGAAAATTTTTGTCTAACAAAAAACCTGTATGTAATGGTATACTGTAATAGTGACACAAAGGAAAGCAATAAACTTTTATTCTTTTTAAACATAAATTAAAATAACAATTTCTGAAAGTCAAATCCTTGATTGCTTCTGCTTGAGTTTAGTCTTCTTTAAGAACTGCAAAAAATTTTCACTAAATCTCTCCCTCTCCTTCCATGAGTTCCTGAAACTCTAAAGGAAGCAGGTTTTAGATAACTTGTTAGATCATTTTTCTGTAGCCAATAATTATCTTTTGTTTAGAATCTATAAACAACTGAAATGTGGATTCTTTTTTAATCTGTGTTGCCAGCATGAAATAAATACAGCTGCTGTAAGTAACATTTATAATGGATGGTACTGCTAAAAGAGCAACATTGAGTGTCACCTTGACTGGCTGTATATATTCCCTATTTTTCAGTATGAATAAAATGAGAAAATACAGGGCTCAATATGTCTTTTAGACAGCAGCTTTCAGTCTAATTGCATGAAGAATTATATGCAAAAAATCATTACACAACACGTCAGTCAGAAGAGCGTCATCCTCACGGCATTGCTTAGGGCAGGGAGATTACAATAACCATCTTGTGCCTTGTCTAAGCTCTTTCTTTTTATTTGGCTCTGGCTTGAAAGACATACAAATTCTAGATTAGAAATCCGGTGTATTACATGCTTTTCTGAGTACCCAGGTGAGTTTTAAGTTGCATATTCTGTACATCCAAAGCCACTGCAAGGAAAAAAGCTGCGCACGCGTCAGCTCCAGAGGGAGTCTGTGGCAGGCAGAGCTTGGAGCTGGTTGCAGTCCCCTCACGGTGCCAGTCTGTGCACAAAGCAGTCAGGCACACCCACTGAGCATTTGGGGTGTGACCCAGGCTGTGAGGTACTTTTTAAAAGGTTTCATGGTGGGAATTGGCTTGCTGGGAAAGGGTTAGCTGTCTCAGCAGAGGACACCGATCCAGATAGACAGAAAAGCACACTCAGGTGAAGTTGTTAAGTGATACAAAACCAGTGAAGGAGGAAGTGAATGCAAAGCCTTAGAGCCATACCTGTACAAAGAGCTTGTGATGTCTCCTGGGAATCCAGTCAGACACAGACCATGGACACCATTCTCAAGGGAGGTTATAAAAAAATGGGGAACTTCTGGTTCAGATGACAATATATTTTCCAGCCTGTTGACTATGTCTTCTTGCTGCAGGCTATAAAGCTGCATCTAAATACAAATCAGTCAGAGCAATTAGATTTTTCCATGCAACCTGAAAACAAACATCCCAATTTGCTTTCCTATGTGGAAAACTGCACGTTTCCCAAATAAGCCCCAGCTGGGTTGCTGGAACTCTGCTGTCAGGAAGGTTTTCATTGGTGTGCACTGAAAATCTGGAGCCTGTCGTGCTCAGTGCCCATACTCTGTTTTATAGCAGGATTTTTCTTTTTTCAGACTGAGCTGGGAACACTGACATTCACCCAGCGTGTTTCCTCTGTGCTGAATTCCTCTACGTTGAGTGACTAACAAGAGACCAAGGAACACTCTGAAGATATCTTTTCATTGCTAATGCTCAGATTTTCCATTCATTGCCAAGACACAGCATCCATTTCCAGCAGTAAATGTCATGCACACAATGGCTCTGCTGTCGGTGTGCAAACCTAGCTTAACTAAAGGAGGAGGCATAAAAGATCAGAGCATATCCTCTGTGTGCAAAACTGTACAGTCTAAAGTATGTTTCAAACTCCCAATTTGAAATATATTTATTAGACTGTGTTGTGTCCTAAGGTTTCATTATCTACCTGCATCAAATGTAACTTTTTAAAATCATTTGAATCTCTTTACATGTTGAGGCACAAAACCAGACTATGGTCCTTACTTGGCCAAAAGAAGGCATCATTTATAGCAAGGTTTGCAGACTTCATAGCTGACTGCATGGTCTTCACCTGGATGAACCCTGTTTGTGGGACTGTTAAGAGATACTGGAGATGCTTCTTTTAGCTTGGAGAAGACAGCATTCCAGAGCCTGTTTTAAGCAAGCAGGAGATATGAGGGACAGCAACAGAAGATGGTACAGGACAAAGGAAAGCAGAGCCAGTAAAGTCTCAGTGAAAGGCAATGTGAAAACAAGTGCTGGGGAACATGTCTGAGGTCAGTCACTGAACCAGGAACAAGATCCAAATCAAAATCTGAATCTGCCTTGTAGATTGATCTTCAGTGCACAGCCTGTAAATTGATTTCAAAGTGGTCTAATTCCTCAGTGCAGAAGCGTTCCATGTGTATGAGAATATTTCCCCAGCTTTATATAGTAAGGGACAAATAAAATCTGATTTGAAAATAATATAGCGTGCAGTGAATAAATTATATGCTCTGGCATTTGGTGGTGTTTGTGAGATATAATTCTATTTCTAGTGCAGTGTAGGCTTAAATAGCCAAATGGTGTTTATAGGAGATGGGCTGCTGCATTCCTTTTCAGTTTGCTAATATGCACTCGTCTGCTGAAGTAAACCAGCCCTGCACCGAATAAACACATGGGACTCTCTTCATCTGTGGGATGATGTGAATAAACCATCATGTCTTCACTGGAGATCTATGCATCATAAATTGTGAAAAAAAAATCAATTTAAACTGACTATGCTAATGGGATGCACTTTCAGTCTGTATGCCTTAGCTTACTGAGTTAAAAATAATCTGTAGCTGGAAAATCTTTGTGATGGACACTTAAACTTCCAGCAAGATGGTTGAGAAGTGCAGTTTGTTTTTGTAAAGACTTTAGGATCTTTGTCTTAAGTGTGTTTAAACCATAAATGCTATTAAGTGTTTGTTTTACTGCTGTTCAGCACTTTCAGGGTTGCATTAGGAATTGGGGGCATGTCATTTTGACTTGAATACCATAGAAGACTTTATTTTGTACAGTCCTCTAGGCAGAGTACAGAAACATGAGTTCTGTGCTGGTGAGTATGCTACAGAAGTGGGGCTACCATGCTGTGTAGTGTCACCACCAAGCAGTAAAGAGGTAGGGAAAATACCATATTTTATGACTGAGCTGACAACACTCAGTCACTGGAAAAAAAATAAAGCTAATACAATGGAGCAAATGCTTATGATTCTTCCTCTTCAAAATAATTTTCACTGCTACAAAGTGGTTCTAAATCCAAAGCACTTTGGGAGATTGCGATTAAGATTTGCTCTCAGTTTTACAGTGGTTCCCTTTTTCTACAGTGACCTGAACAATCCCCCAAAACCAATGTCTGAACTGTGTAGCTGCAGCTATTGCAGTTTTAGAAGGCATCAGGCTTTATTCAGAATCCTGCTTTCAGTCTCCAAAAATTCAAATTCTGTCTGGATAAGGAAGGTGCTGAGCCAAAGCCCTTGATCCCATCTTCATGGATCTTGCTAGGGTAGTAGCTCAGTGTAAAGCTTCACCCAGTTCTGCTCAAGCAGCTCCCCTGTACCCTTTCACTGATAATCATTTTAGCTGAGATTGTTGGTGTGATCAGCTAATTAAGCCAGACAGAAGCAGGCAGAAAGCCAAGGCATGATTTTTCACTTGCAGCATCTAGGTCTTGAGAAGGAAATTGCTAACATGTGGTTGCTATCTTGCCTCTTGGAAGTGCATAGCTGTGCTTGAACCCTGTTGCACTATGGAGGGGGACTCAGTAAATGGAATTGCAAGCCTTCCTAGGAACAAGGACAGATCAGAACAAGGTAACCAAAGTAGCTGCTTGATTGTTTATATTAATGCCCAGAAGGGAATATGTCCATTAGGCTTTTTCCATGGCTTTCTATTTTATCTTTCATTTAACAATGATCCATATAAAAGTAAGAGTAAGGACAATGCAAATTGAAGGAAGGAAATTATTGTCTTTAAGCAATGTCCTTTTGCTTTCAGACTAGCTGGGCTTGTTTTTCATCTCTCTCAGAAATCCCTATGTATAGACAGTGAGCAGGGTTGGCTGCTTGGTTTGAATTTCTCTTTGTTTACTGTGACAAAAAAGACATCAGCTTGTAAGCAAGCTGCAAAGCACTGAACAAGGATGTGTCCTGAAGGACAGGAACAGCTGGGCCCTCTGGAGGCTCTGCAGTCTGCTGGGTTGTGTGGTCTCCAGGCCAATTTCACTTACAGTATGTGAATTATCTGCATATCCAATTTTATAAATTATTCCAAAGAGGAATTAGTATAATGTTACTCTCCGAACTTCCCTCCTACTCTCTGAAGATAAAGAAATTTTCTCTCCAAATCTGCAGATATTCAGAGCTTTCTTCTCACCCTTTCTTTTTCTCCTTTCTTTCTTTCTACTGACTGCCCAAACTTCATGAAAGCAAGCAAGAAAAGACTTATAAATCTCCTTGTTTTTCTGTCTAAAACTTTTACATCAAAGAAAAGTTGGAACAGTTACTGAAGATTTTTTTGAAGAGAACAAGAAAATTCTAAAACCTGACACAGTCACATTCCTACTACTTTATGGTACATATATATGTTTTTGTTTAGCATCCAGAACTTGACTGTTGCTATTTAGTGAGAACTGACAGCACTTCATGCTGTTCAAGAGGCAAATGAAAACTCAGACCTCCTACCAGGAGCCTGTTTCTTATTTCTGAAAAACTAACTAATCCTTAATTTTGGTCTGGAAGTTATTTCAGAATTGTCTTCTTAATTTCCATCATTCCTATTCTGCAGCTGTCAAAAATCACCTTCTTTACCATATTTCTCACAACTCTCTTCATTACCATTTGCTAAGGTTCCAAAATCTGTTATGAGCTTGCTGTTAATTTCAACCTCCCTTTTTTCCTTTTGGAAAAAAAAAAAACAACAAACCAACAAAACCAAAGACCAAATCCCCCCCACCTCAACCTCCCCCCCCCAAAAAAATCTCAAAAAACAACCCAAACCAAAGAACAGTCCATCTGAATAGCTGCTGAACAACTTAACAACAGTAAGAAAGAACTCCTTTCAGAGACCCAAGCCAATACTTCTGCACAGGTCAGCCAAGAGGAATTGTCTTTTCTTGGGTACATCCTATACCCGTCTCTTCTTTCCAAGGGAAAAGAGTTTTCACTTGGCAAGCTGATACTCTGCCATCCAGAAAAACCTGTGCTGTTTGAAAAACGAAAGCTGTCTCTAATAAAAATCTTCTGTCTAATATAACTGTTCTTTCACTATTAGCCAGCTGAGTAGTATTAAAAGGCTCAGACATAGTATCTAATTGTACTAAGGAAACAGTAATTTTCTAAAAAGTGCATTCATTTTTCATTTTATCTATTCTTTGATACTTTTTCTAACAGCCATGCACAGCATAAAACTGCATGGATTCTTCCCGTTAAAGGAATTGAAACTGGTTAATAATAATGACAGCACTCTTACAACAAAATCAATTTTCATCAAAACATTAGTTCACTGAGCTATAAATAAACAAATATATGGGTAGTAAGCACATTGAGCACTGTCTAACAGGGAAACATTAACAATGGAGAGCCCTGGACTCCATCCTCAACTTCATAGTGGGCTTCTGTGTGCTCAGTTTCCATCATCTTTGAAATGGCCACAGTAGGGCTCACTCCCACAAGTTTGGAAGTGATGTCTGAAACTGCAAGGCAGAATAAGATTTTGAGGAGAGGCTATACACCATGAAGGCCTGAAGGAACAGATATTTTACACCATCTCTTTGAAAGCCTCAACAGACACCCACACACGGATTGTCATGAATAACGCTTATGATGCACTTGCCAGCTACTCTGCAGATCCAAGCAAGCCAGTAAATGAGTTGCCTACTCATTTGCAGTAGTTGAGCAGGGCTAAAGCTGTTGGCAGTGCCTGCATCAAAGCTGAAATATGATGAAAGGGTTTGTGTCGTGGGTCCTGAATAGGGGCTAGCCTGCATCTCGCTTATTTGCCATCCAGCAAATGCTGCTTCCTGACACCGTGACAGCTCACAGGGACAGGTCTCCCTCTCTGCTGTGCTGAGCAGTAAGTCCAGCCAAGTCTGCCACTCTTCTGTTTAATCTGTAACAGTGTGACCGACTGTCAAATCTCAGGAAATTCTATGGAGCTGGCTTTGTATTTAAAAATAGAGCTGATAAGGGTGTGGGTGGGGAAAGAGCACATTCAGAAATCTGACTTTTTGTTCTTTGTGAGAACACTCTCTCTCTCTCTCTCTCTCTCTCTCTCTCTCTCTCTCTCTCTCTC
>JAHLSL010000017.1:10221250-10419501 GCA_025920805.1 Petroica traversi
AAACGGATTATGTAGGTTAAGCTCAGCTTTTGTCATCCGCTGCAAGGGGCCGCCCCGGTGCCGCTGCGCCCAGGCGGCCCCAGCCGGGGGCTCAGCGCTTCCTTGGCTGGACCTTGCAGCGGATGACAAAAGCTGAGCTTAACCTACATAATCCGTTTCCATGTTTTGGGCTTTCTCTTCCATCCCCGATTTATGTTAGTATACCCTTAAGCAGAGGCTGGAAGCGTGCTGCTCTTGAGGCTTTTTCGTTTTAAATTTAGACCGCAACAAATGGGTCGAGTCCCGGTTTGGTTTTTTATTTCCCCTTTTTCTTCCATCACTTTACTGCCTCTGGATTAATTAGAGCTTAGTTCCTGCGGGCTGGCAGGGATGCGTTGAAATGTTAATGCTCGGAGTTAGGTTGTTCCAGGGGAAACACCTCTGTGCAAGCGATGGGCTGACTTTCCCCGTCACGGCTGTCAAACTGGCAGAGCAAAACCGGGGAATTGGCTGCAGAGCCGTGTGAGCATTGCTTTTGGGCAGGTAAGGCAGGATACCTTCAGGCTGCCTTTTTCAGGATTTGAAAATACTGCCGACTGTATCACCTGTCTTTCTCTGGCAGGGCTTCTGCAAATATTTTGTCATGTTTTGATTTATTGAAGCAATTGATCACGAGTGGAGGTCTGTGGTTTGGCTCTGCCATTGCAAGTGCACAGTAGTGCTGTTGGAATAATTTTTCTCCTTTAGAAATTTGGGGTTATGTTTTAATTATGGGTTTGCAAAAGATTACTGTATAATGTGTATACAGTTAGCTGACATATTTAAATGGCGAGATTGTTTTGCTTTCAACTGACATGGTTTTTCTTGCAAATACAAGAGCTGCTAAGACATTCTCAGCAGCTGCCTGAATCTCTACAAGTAGGCTAATGTTCATCTCCATAAGGTGAAAGAAGACATTGTTCTTTTTTTTCTGTACTGTGATTAAGTTATGAATTTCTGTGTATTTATTTATACATTTCTATGTATTTGTATGTATTCTTTGGCATTTGCCTTGTTGAAGCAATTTAGTTGTTGAAGCATTTTTAAAATTATTTAGTGCTTCCTGCAAAAGAATGGAGTTACATTATCTTTGGGCTACAGCTTGCGAAGACAGTGGGTATTTTGAACCATAGCTTTTGAGATTTCAGTTAATTTGATGGAAACTGCAGGAATTTCGGGTGTTTCAGTTCTTGATTATTTGTATTTGGGACAGGAATATTAAAAGGTAATACCACATGTAGTCTGAAACTAAACTTCAGACCATTACAAAGGATGTTGGTGTTCATTTTTCACTTGTTTCAGAGAACTTTAGATTGTGACATTTGATACATTGTTTTCCCTTTTGTTTGGGGTCAAATAAAGTGTTTTAGTACTGTGTTGAATTTATCAGCAATTCTGATTAGTGAATTATTGGATTAATGTTTTGCTTTACTTGTTTGTCAGAATTGTCTTTAGGACTCAAGAACAAATTTTCTGTATTGTTTCTAGTTCCTCCCTCATCCCTTCTTTTTTTTTTTTTTAACTTCTATTAACCCTGATTATTTAAATGAACGTTTCTTTATAAGCAGTAGAAGTGTAAGGTAGCAAAACTGGTAAAAAAAGGATCTAATCCGAGATAAGATAAACGAAGAGAAAGTGGTGGTTAATTAGATAGCAGGTAGCTAGAGGTTTAACCTTGAGGGATGGTGTGTGCATTATAATTTCCAATTCAGGAGTGCCCTCCTTCGTGTGTCCTACTGGGAAACAGGGGAGAAGCTGTTTTATGAGGTTTGTAATCTGTCTGAAGATGTGGAAGTTAATTAGCTCCATGCGGGTATTTTTATTGAAGGAATGACAGCTACTAAGATCCTGTGCTATTGTTACTGCCATGTTAGATGTTTTTATTTTTTTTTAAGGAAGCTGTTCATGGGAAAGGTAGTTTGTAGCAGAGCAGTAGTGTCCTACTAGGAAGCTGGAGTTTAAGCACCTATTTCTTCCGCTGAAGGAACCTTTCTTCTGTCAAGATATGTTTAATACTTTAATGAGAGCTACTTGCTGTAGATTCTGATTGGAATATAACAGTTAATGACTCGATAATTCGTGGTAAACCGTATATTTTTATACTAAAAAGCCCTCTATTTTGCTTGTTGTACTTCAGTTATCTGTGGACATGGGTATTTAAAAGTCTTACTTTTGAAAATCATTGAAAATCATACAGCTGGAAATCATACAATTCCCTTACAAAGCTAGGTGCTTACTGAACTATTCGATTTGCACAGGGGAATTACCAGTTTTTTAGCAATAAATGCAAATTAATTCTGGTTATCTTAAAATGTAACAGGCAAGGACACTTCTGGAGCATATTTAATTTGTGACCTTCAGTTTTAGTCTTTCTTCTCATTTCAAAGTGGTACTTGCTTTTTGGTTCAATAGGAGGGCCTTCTGAAAAAAAAAAATGCTGTTTTATTTGCATCCCACTGAGTTGGTTTTTTTTTTTGTTAGGTGCTTCTTATGTAATCAGTAAATTTAATTACGAAGTTTGCGGCCCATACAAAATAATTTTAGCTCCTTACGGTCTCAGTGCCTGTCCTGAAAAATTAAATTGCTGTTTTTGAAATGTGTAGGATTGACCTAGGTCTTTCAGTCTTCCTGTACACATGACGTTTATGAAACCCTTGCAGCATAGTTTGTACGTCTATAATAACAGCAGTTACCCACGTGCTGTAGGAATGTAGTGAAGGGCATACAGCTTTTTAATCCCTTTTCTTATCTAGACCAGCCTTTGAAATGCACACTTGGTTACTAACTCTTTTAAGGCTATGAAAGTATTCATCTAGCTGTGTTGTTCCTCTGGGGCTTGCAGTCATTCAGTGAGGCCATGTGTGCCCAACAGATGCCTGTGGAAAGTGAAACAAGCACTCTCTAAAATGAAAGAACACATATTTATTACTTTTAGTAAACTGTGCCACCTCTAGTCAAGCTTCTTTCCACTGGCCAGTATTGCCTATTGATAATATTGGACATCAAAAGAATGTTATTGACGCTCACAAAAAATAGTAGTTTGCACCCCTCTGCTCCTGGAGCCCTTGCAATGATTTCCCTGCATTTCTTGTACCTGAGCCTCACTGGCAGCGTGACACTCGTGGGTCTGAATGATTATTTAATGATGCCACAAGCAGTGTCAGCATCAATAAGGTCCCAACACATTGCAAGGCCCGTGGGGCACTGCCTTCTTGGGGTACTCATGGGCTTCAGTAGCAGCTTCCTGACTCAGCCAGGGTGGGGAGGATGGGGCTGATGACACTCATTTTCATCCTTTGAGGTGGAGGAAGAGAGGAAGTCGGGTGGTTTCGTTTCTGTAACAGGTTTTTTTTGCTCTTCTATTGGAGTTCTGCGGCCAAGGATGATAAGGCTTTCAAAACATCTTGAAAAGGCAGGGTTTTTTTTTACAGGCTAGGCAAATCAATAAATGGTTAGTCCAAGTGTAGATTTTAAATTTACCAGTTATAATATATAAATGTGTTTGTATGTGGTGCATTATAAAGATTGTTCACCCAAACTTAAAAATGTAATGTTCCAGCTGCAAGACTGGCTGCTAGAATGGCCTCTGCTGTCTTTCACAGATCACTATGGGGTCAAATGACATTCTGTGTTTGAGTGATGGTGAACAGGAGCTACTTACTTCCCTTCAAAAACAACACCTTTTTTTTCTTCCCTCCAGGCAACTCACTTTTATGGATACAACATCCACTCTTTTAATGTGTGCAGAACACTTATGTCGTAACTGCTTGGCAAGAGAAGAATGATAGATGTAAGGGTGTGTTATAGTTTTGGATTTGGAGGTTAGCAGTTCTGATCTCCTATATGTTACACTTTAACTGACTGAATATAGACTTGTGGTTGCAGTAATTCTGTGCTTTTAAAATTTTTAAAATTAAGTAATAATTACTTAATTTTGAGAAGAATGCATTCATTTTAAGAGATTTTACAGAGAAAGTATGTAGTAAAAAGGAGCCTGAGCCATTCTATCTGCCCTAGGGGGAGGTGGTGAAGGAAGTGCTAGTAGGAAAATAGCACCTATGGATTCTCCAAATAATGTCTAGAATTTATGTAAATCAAATATTGATTCTTACAGTAGCAAAATTATTTCTGCTAAGATTTTAGCTAGGCATTTAATACCTGTTAAAGAACCCATGTGTTTAAAATTGCAGTATATGGTGGTAAGAATAGCTGAAAGCCTCCTAAATTGCATGACTTGAGGTTGTAGCCGGAGGTGATCATTTACCATTGTTGAAAGCAAAGCTTGTTTGTTGTAGACAAGTTAGTTAAGAGGGATAGTACTATATTTGTTTAGTATCAACTGTTCTGTCTTCTGTACTCTTTGAATGCTTGTTTTTATCACACAACTTGCCTCTGGTTTAATAGTTAGAGAGTTAAACTAATTGTCATTTCCGGCGTGCTGGTGGTTTGGCTGAAAAAGTGCTGACTTGGTTGTAGTTGTCAGTAATCTCTTGGATGGCCAAATAAGTCTTAGAATTGTACACTGACAGTGAAACAGTCTCATTGTGGTTACGATTAGCTTTAAAACAGATTCAGGCATATTCAATGTGATTCAAAAAGTGGATTTCTTACTGGCTTCTGGGTTAGCCTTGGCTGACTACTCAGCTGCTTGCTGCTCCCAATCCTCAGTGAGACAGGAGAGAAAATAGGATGGAAAAGCTCGAGTTGAGATAAAGACAGAGAGACTGCTTGCCAGCTACTGTCACAGGCAGAACAGACTTAGCTGTGCTGTCAGTCCATGTCGGCTCCTCTTCACACTCCTTCCTTGTGCTGCTGCCCTGTTCCAGCCTGGCCTCTCCAGGGCCTTACAGGGTACCTCTGCTCCTGCTCCTCCTCCTCTGTTCCTGCTCTTGCCTCTGGGTTTGCAGGGCTGTTTCTCACACTCTTGTTTTCCCTCACTCATTGCCCGTGGGCAATGTTTTGCTCTTTCTGAACAAATGCTTTCCCTGAGGCACTGCAGGTGGAGGGGCTCAGCTGAGCCCTGCTGTGGCTGCCTTGGAGCTGTCTGGAACCGGCTGTGACCATTGCCCAGCAGCCCTGGACACTCCTCACACAGGGCTCCCTGCAGCTCCCACCGATGTCTGGGCAGCTGCACCCATGAAACTTCTTCAGGAGGAAACTGTTATGCTTTGATATTTATTTTCTGGAATAATACTAAATACAGTATCCTGAAGTTTATTTCTGCCTGAAAGATGGTACACTGAAGTATAATAAAGCTCTGGCTCCTGCCTTGTCCTCCTCCATGAAGTTTCTCGCTCTCTAGGGCAAGTTGAGGAGGCATTAAATGTGACCTGTGGGACACTGCAGATCAGCTGCAGAGGCCTAGAGGTGGATGGCTGGAGAAGAGGAGGAGAACTTGCAGCAGAAGATAACTGATGTAAATACGCTTACAAGTGTGTTAGTCCTGACACATCATCCCAGAAACAGCTGACCCCTGTGGAATTGCCCTGAGGATGCTGGCTTTCCCTGGGCACTGTGCTCCCCAGCATCTGGCTCGGCTGCCTGAGTGTGAACATCCTATTGATTGCACAGCCACGCTCAAGTGACCTATTTCTCTGCAGCCGGCTGTGCCGTAAATGACACTGCGTCTCTCTGTTCCTCCTTCCCCAGGGATCTCTGCTGATTTTTCAGATTTGAAAGGCCCATCTGTAAAAGAAGTCAGTAACACATAGAAGAGAGGCTGAGTTTTGAGAACTTTTTATTCATTTTTCTTTAAAGGTGTGATAGTCTTTGAAATGTGGGAAAGTATACGGCAGGTAAACTCCTATTTTGCCTGAAGGGGTGTGTGCAGGTAGATTGAAGGGCATGATTTCATTTTGCAGCTGAAATAATCTAGTGGGTAGCTGCTCCCACTTTTCTGTGTACCTCCACTCATGTGCCTGCCACGTGCCCACTCGAGCACTTGCTCAACCTTACAGCAAACTAACTGGGGAAGCTGGACCAGGAAAATACTGAAGTTAAGTACTAAAGGATGGATTTACAGTTCCCTGACCCTGGCGTCAGGCATCTGACAGGAATCTGTCCATTTCACTGCAGGAGACTTCTATCCTGATGTCTGGCAGGTGTGGGATGTTTGGAATCAAATAGACAAGCCCTTCAATCAGCTGGTGGACAGGGGAAAAATCTCCCAGCACAGTCTTGGTTTGTTGCTACAGATGTCATCAGGAAGTGTATAGTTAATCCCCAGACTTACCAGGAAGGCCAAGGAAGGTTAAATGAGGATCAGGAAAAAGTGACATTGATTTCATTGGACAGTGTAACTTCCACCAATTAGTGGACTCACAGGTTTAAGCAAGTCCAGAGTAATGGATAATGACTGAGAAGGTGGTAGGAGACTCTCTCAGTCTTGCTGAGGAACGGCAGTGCAAGTAGTGTCAAGTAAAAGTCGTAACTGCCTCTTCATTTCTTAAAATACCTGAAGTAGACTTAGCAAATACAAGTAAAAAAGAAAAAGATGTTTTCAGCTTTCTGATACGTTAGAGACCAGTGGTGTGGTATTCAGACAAGAAACATTCTTCAATGATCCTGGAGTCAGATCTGAGATTCCTTATAAGGTATCCTTATGTTTTTAATGTTTGTTTTACTCCTTTTGTAGCATAGTTTCCAGATGGTGTGGAAAGCTGCAACTTTTTTGAATGTTTCAAAACAAATTAATCTTTTTTTTTTTCTCAAGTCTGTCTTTCTTAGGAGATTTTGTCTTCTCTCCCAAATGCCTACCTTCATCAAAGTTATTTATACGTTTTGGCATTCTCAATGCCTTTGGAGGCTTTGTTATAGTTGAGAATTAGTGCGTTATATAAAAGTTCAATGACTATCACTGATCAAAGAACTAAAAGTACTGTGGGCAATAAGAAAACAAAGTACAAAGTATAGTGACCTGACTAAAAGCACAAGACATGGGAAATACCATTGCTTAAAATTTCATCATTTTTTGCTACTTGGCAAAACCAAAGCTAACAGTTACAGTCTTAACTCCTTTCTGTTCTCTTCATCATCTGAAATACAAAACTGATTGAAGAAAGGCTTTTTTGTGGTAGGTAGAATTATTGTAATGTAAAGCTTTACATTGAAAGTGATTGTAGTTGTGAAGACAGAAACACAAGAAGTGCTGGTTTTGACTACAAGTATCCTGAGTAGAGTTAATGGCATATTGTGTGAAGGATTTTTTATTTTTAACTACTACTCTTCAATTTCCAGGCTATTGTCCTTCCTTATATTGAATAGGTATGAGAGGAAGCTGTTGGGCTGAGTGTGGGGAAAAGTTGTGCTCTATGACTGGAAGTTTGTAAGGAAAATCTCCTCATGTCTTACATGAAGACAGAATTCACCCTTTCCACTGAAAGGAAGCAGTGTGGGAACTCCCCTGCATAGTTCTGTTCCTCCGTGTGTACTTCTGTTAGCATGCACTAAAACTATAGCCCAGAGGCCCAGTTTTCTGATTCTTGCACATTAAAGTAGGTCCTGTTGTGTTAATAATGCACATTAGCCCTCTTTAACAGTGCTAGGTTTTTTTCCTTCACTTCTCACACTTGAGCAAAATATTTCAGTGAAATTTTATTTTGGGGGAGTTTCTGTCTTCTCCATTTATTTTAGAGTCAAGGATATCTTTAGAACTGATATTTGACTACAAAGAGGAGAGAAATTATGTACTTTTCTTTTTTCAAAGTAAGACTGTTAGACTCTGAATTGTTCCACTTTGCCAAGTGTGGGAGCTACCTAAAGCCATTTAGTATTTTTTGACTCATTTTAGTAGTTAGGATTACTTCACTTTTCCCCACGCACTGAGGAGATTGAATTGAACCTTTAAACAGAGAGAGAGAGAGAGAGCAAAGGTAATTCTGTAAGAAAAATGTTAGAATGACAATCAGCTTGGAGAACAATTTACCTGGTTTTGAATACCAATAAAACTAAGCTGTAAGAAGGGGTGAAACCTGTGATCATTACATTTTTTTGATAGGAGGGTTCAGCTGATCAACCACAAGCGCACAGGTTTTTTAACAGACCCTAAGAACTGACTGCCTGTCCTGAGGGCTTGCTGGTCAAAGTTTATATTAACTTTACGCATAACTTAATGTGTTTATTTTCCTAGACATTCCCCTCTTCATGCTGCAGTAGATAAACTTTCTAAGTTTAAAAGGTAGCCTTCTCCTCTGCAGTTGCTATATGGAAGTGAATGGAAACTAGGAATATAGTTTTGTGTTTCCATGGGGTGAATAGTGCATTGAGTCCAAAAACAAAGAGGCAAGCCAGCATAGCAGGCATGAGGTAATAGTTGTAGTCTGTGTGCCAAACATGAAATAAGAAACATCTGCAGTTTGTATTTTGAAGTTCTGTTTTATGCAAATGTTCTATCTGGAAGCAGAAAACTCACAGGAGTGCCATCAACAATCGGACTGAGTTTTTGGTCTTACTTCTGTCAGTGATGAAATGACAGCAAACGTCTCTCTTTCCTCTCAAGGTTGGAATTTAATCATTGATTTGATGCTAAATAACTACAGCTAAATGCTGTCTGTGTATGAATTAAAAAGTGTTATGAATTTGAGTTTGGTTTACATACTTTCTAGAGTAGAAGTAAGGGAAGGCAAAGCCCAGTATTACATACTTGGGATACTTTAAGGATTTTGCCACCTTTTTAGTTAACAGTTGAATACAACTCTGCTAGCTGATCAGATTTTGTCCTCCTCAGTGAAGGCAACCAGAGATTTATGCCTATCTCACTCCAGTTTAGAATCGGACTCAATGTGCAGTTTGGCAGTAGGATAAGCTTGGTTGCTGCTGGGCATCAGACCTGTGTGTTCCCACTCCTTCCTCAGCACTGCTTCATGTCTGATCCTTGCTGAGCAAGCTTAGAAAGTCAAATTAGCAGATAACCTTTTCCATAAGCGAGGACAGTTTGTTCCTGAGCCACTTTCTGTAGGCTCTGCAGTGGCAGGGCTTATGCTGGGGACGCAGGACAAGAGTGCATCTGGGCAGGGTGAGCAGCCTTTGTGCAGCAGCTGACCAGCAGATCCAATTAGCTGTGATGTCAAACAGCGTTCCCAGCTCAGACCCATTTTAGCCAGAGGCATAAGCTGGCCAGCTGGACTTTCTGATGGAAAGACAGAGCTGTTCACCTCTTACTTTCTATAGACACTGGTGGGGGGGTTATAGAGAGCGAGATGTCTGATTGTGTTTTTAAACTGCTGTGGCAAGACTCTCAGAAACTCATCCATCCAATTGGCTTATTTATTATTTTTAGTTGCTGTTGTTTCTTCTAAATTGCATACTTTCCTTCACGGGATACCTTGTAGCTTGTTGTTGTATAGTCCTGTACACATTTGTAAAGTCATAAAAGTCAGACCTTGTGAAGGTTCACGTTGAAATACTGTTTTGTAGAGAAGACAAATGTTTTATAATTTTAAGTATCTATGATGAGATTGTGTTCAGCCACCTCTGTGGGGAAGAAAAACCAAAGGTTAAACCAAAGCTGTTTAACCTTTATTAAGGAATTTGAGAGGCAAAAGAAGCTGGAGGTTTGGTGACACAATCGACTTAAAATTTTGCTCTCAAGAAACTGAAGCACAAGTTTATGTTCCTTAAAATATGACAATAGCCTTTTTTATGGAGGTGATAGTGCCTGACCAGGTATATGTTTACTATTGAGTATTTTCTTCTGTAAGTTTCTTTCTTCTGTTTTTTTCCTCTACTATTTTATATTTTTTTTTTCTCTCTGGTAAGTGAATTCTTTTGCACATTAATAATACAGAGGACAGGCATAAGCCTTTGTATACCAGGCAGTATTATCAGCCTCTACAAGTAAAAATGTTGGTAAAAAGATCTCTCTCAATATTCTTCTGTTTAAACTCTCGCATTTCTGGTTTTCTTTCCCTGCTCTGCTCTATATCTGTAAATTTTTATCTTTCTTCATGCTTAGAATTGTTCTTGCAGGCTCAGTCAAGAAAGCACACTAATAAAGGGTATGAGTCCTTAGGATGAATCATACTTTAGCTATCTGACAATGTAGAGTACTTTTGAGAAACTGAAATGTAAAATTTAATCGTTCAGGCTGTCATTTCATCCCTCTTTACTCTGCTTCTTATTGCACTTTGATTAAACTGCATCATCCACCAACTCTGAGCTACATTCATGTGAGAAGAGGGACTGGGACCTTCTGGTATCTTAGTTCATAGCCAGCTGGGAGAGCTATGAGTTTCTACCACCTCCAGAGCATTAGTAAAAAAAGGATCCTGAAACTGTCATCTGGCCACCTTCCCTGAAAGCATTAGAAACTTCTCTTTCCAATGTTCTGCTCATCCTGAAAGAGAAAAGCCTGCATTGTACACCTGGAACTTGTTTTGGACATTTGTATTAATAAAAGTTACAATTTGCTTTGCAAGAAGGACCACGGAGATGAAGTGCACCTAAGAAGTATGTGTCTAGGAGATTAGGGTTGGGATGCCATTTTTAAACACTATTTGCAAAAGAATTTATGAAGTAGTTATTTGTTGGACTAAGTTTCTTTTTTTGCCTGTTTCTGGAAGGAGCACTTATATGCCAGAATCTTTTTATTGTGTTAGGATATCAGATTGAGTGACTGCACTTTATCATTTGCTTCACCTTAGACTGAAGGTAGCTGCTGTTGAACCATTCTATTGCTAACTCTCAGCATATATAGATGTGTTAAAGTCTGACATCTGCTCTTGTTTCTACTTTTGGAAAGGCTTTCTAGCATTTTGGGTTCCCCTGCCTCCATTGCCTTTTCTCACCATCTTGTCTTTTCAGCAGTTAAAAAAAAAATAGAATATTACCTCTGAAGACTTGTTTTGCATGAAGCACACCCCAGAGTGAGATTTTCCTTAATCTTGTGGCTGTAATGGTCTTGCAGGTATGACGAGTAAACAAACATTTTCCAACCGAAGTAAGCTTTTTCCTACAATACAGCAACTGAATCATTGAGAGACCATTTGTGGGTTTGTTTGTAGACTTTTCCTTTTGAAAAGATGTGTGGTTATTCAGCCCTATGGGACAGGAGAGAGAGCAAAAGGGAGGCAATGACACCTTAAAGAACTTATTGAGAAGGGTGGTGTAGAAGATGCAACCGGAGTAAGTTCAGCAGTGTCAGGGGATTGTATGAGTGGTTGTGGGAGAACAGGCTTGAAGGTGGGCTGAGTTCCTGCAAGATACTGTCATGTGATCTTCATGCATAACTCTCAGGGTTTTGGGTGAAGGTACAGATGGTGAGGGTAAACTAATTAACTTTGGCAGTGTCTTTGGGCTGAACGCTGACTCCCTTTCCTTGAAAGCGCTTCAGGCAGACTTCAGTGCCATCCTGGCGTGAAATATGATTGTACAGCCTGGTCACATCCATGATGACTAGAATGAGCTTCACATAGTTAGTTTTGATTGTACTGTAGAGAGATCTTGAGTCCTTTGACTGTATAAATTTGCACTGGCTGTCATGGGTGATTCACTTCTGGTCACAATCCATGTCAGTCACAGTGTGGAACAGAAAAATCAGAATTTTTAATTCAGGATGTATCTGCTGTGAAACCCAGTTCTAAGTCTTTTGCTGTTGCTTTCCATTCAGTGTCTAGGTAAAGTAACAGTAGCATAGCTGTCACTTAAAATAATAATCTTTACATTCAAGCATGTTCGAGGTATTTTAGGAACCAAATGTAAAGACAGTGATGTTATTATTTTGTGTATGTATATCACAGGGGATCTGTGCATGCTGCTGAAATTAGGCATGGTAATGACCCAAAATTAACTGGGAGCCTTTCTGACAGCAATAGATGACAGCATTCTGTAACACACAGAAAAAGATACATGTTTTTGTGGAGTGAAATTTCAACAACTGTTCCCTTTCAATAAGTAATCTACTTCCTGCCCTATATATACTTAGTTGCAAAGGAATCTGTTTTAAATGCCTAGGCTGGAAACAGAGGACGATGTTGGTATATTTAACTGATCAAATTTAAGGAGGCATTCTACTCTTTGTATAAACCTGGCTCCTTTTGAGATATTTTTGTGTTCTTACGTGTATTTTGTCATGTTTGTTGGTGGAAATTGCAGCCTGGTAGGATGACACTACATTTTTCTCTTTTAGTGAATCCTATGAAAGGCAGATTTTTCTAACCTAGTAAAGAATGATGATAGACAGATGCTGATACAATTCAGCAGCACAACTATTGATTAGAAATTTTTCCTTGCTTTTCTTACTCCACTCTATATTTTGGGCAGATGGACGCCGGCTGTTGATTGGCAGGTTTGAGATCAGAGCATCAGGGTGAAGCAGGTGTGGGAACTCCTGTGTATCTTCCCCTTTTACACTTGGTTCTTTTAGTGTAGGCTGTTTGCTGCATGAAAGATCATGCATTTGCGTAGAGCCATCCAAAAAGGAGACAGGGGGCACAGAACAGGGTGCATAGCAATTGGAGATTCCTCAGGACTTGTCTCAGAAGGTGAGACTTCAGACAATGAAAGTAATATATTAATTTTTGAGTCATATCTTGGACTAATGAGGTCTATAAGGTTCTATTTTATGGATTACTTACTGTTCAGGCTTAATTAGTGGGTTTGTGTCTACTATCTTGGTGCTTGTATTTGGCTGTTTATGATACAGCTTTTCAAAGCTGCTTGAACTTACTTTCTCATGGACACTTGTATATTTATAGTGGCCTTCTATGAAATAGAATCTCCATTAGGTCTGCAGGTATTACAATGGTTTGGATATTCCATGAAACATTAAAGATTATAGACTTCTGGGTTATCTCATTAGCTAGCCATTTTAGAAAAAAAAAGGAGCATGTTTAATGTCAGAGGGCAAAGAGAAAGCATTTCTTGAAGTAATCATGTGCAGCCATGTTCTGTTGACATGTCTAAAATAGGTTAAAACCCGCATACTGTTTACCTGCTAAAAATCTAAACCATCTATCTTTCTTGGGACATGCCCCTTTTAAATGCAGAGGCTTCTCCTCAATGGTAGAAATTCAGTGAAAAAATGCAACCATTCTACTGTTCCACCTCACCCCAGCCTGTGTCCACACCTCTGTGTACAGCATGGCTGTAAGGAAGAGGCATGATCCTGGTGATAGCACAGTGCGTGCACTCCTGCTGCTGTGCACAGCCAGCTGTGCATCCCAGGGGAAGTGAGAGCAGAGTGCCTGAGTGAAGAGACCCTTCTGGAGCCCAAAGCATCAGGTAGACTTGTGCAGGTAGATTTGTGTATTTCCCTGGAAAACCAGATGGGATCTGGCTGCCCTGTGTTGAGTCAAAGCTTGGAAAGTCTTGCTGGCCTCATGCTGGTCTGTTTGTAGCTATGGATGTGTACCAGCACTTACCTCTTCAGTGACCAGCTCAAGGATCAGCTTCATGAGATAACTTAGTGATGCTGAACTGCCCTTGGGTGCAAAGGTGCTCCAGAAAGCTTTAATTCTGTGATATGCCAGCATGTCCTCCTGGACTTGTGCTTCAGCACCACGCCTGGGGCTTGGTGTGTCCCCAGGCTGTGTGTAGGTGTAAAACTGACAACAGATTACAGCAGGGTGTTTTGTGGTGCCTGTTATTTTTATCAACTTAGAGTACCTGCAGAGATCCCGATGGCTATGACTGCCTCTAGTATGTTAACTGTGTTTGTTAACTGAGTCTAGTTGCACTGGGTTGTTGCATCTTTTGGGATATATTACAACAATATATTTGGAATGTGAGAGACTCCTGAGATGTTGGGAAATTTTTTTTGGAATGGAGAACAGTAAAATGCTGGAAGAATGAGAGAGGTTGTGGAATCTGTGTCCTTGGAGGTGTTCAGGACTCAGCTGGATGGGGCCCTGAGTAGTCTGATCTAATTATTTTACTTCCAATTGAAGGTTAGAGTAAGTGACTTCTGCAAGTCCTTAAGTTACTCTTGTTCTGTGGTATTTTTAGCTTTTATTCCTCAAAGTTCCACCAGAGTGAAAAGTACCTCTCCCTTTTGGGGGCTTGCATATGGATGGTTGTAGGTTCGCATGCTGAGCATTTGTCTAAACAAGAGTTCCAAAGGGTTTGACACTTAGGTCTGAGTTAATGCTACCACTACTGCATATTAAATTATCTGCTACATTTCTTTTAACACCTGTGTAAAAGCCGAAATGTCACCAAAGAGTTGTATGGTGGAAAACGGCATAATAAAGGGTGAATCAATCTAAATTTCTCTTCTATAAATGTATTTTAAATGTCTTCTAAATCAGAACTGTCTCTGATTTAATTAGTTTGGCTTTCCATAAGTCAGTTTTACTTTTGCTGGAATAGCTAGATGCAGCTTGAGAAGGTTGAATTGGAATTCTTGTGGAAAGTAGCTCCGTTCAGAGGGAGAGGCGGTAAAATTACTGTTCCCAAAGCACCCATAGTATTAGTGAAAAATGTGCTGGATTGTAGGAGAAGAAATGTCCCAGTTTTCCACTAGCTGTATGCAAAACTGTCACACTTGGGTACATCAGATGATGACACAGAGAGGGTGGTATGAGGGAAGACACCTGGAGTGGTATTGCATTAAATTCTTGGCTGGGACCCCTTTAAAGGGTGTGACTGGTGAGCATGGGCATGAGTGTTCATGTCTGGCTCCTCTGGTCTTCCCCTTCACCCTTGGACTTGAAAGATACTCACTGGAATAATTAAAGAGACTTTTGGAGAGGAAAAACTAAGTTTAAAGGAGAGAAGGAAAAACATTGTACAAGGTATAGCTGTAGTAGAATGAAGGGTAAGGAGAATCGGGCAATTTTGAATTACTGGGAGAAAAGTTAGGGAAATGTGCTAAAGGGAAAAAGAGGCCATAACCTCAATGGAGAATGAAATTTAGGCAAATGAGATGGACAGGCATATTAAAGGCCTTCAAGAACTTACCTACATAATAGTAGACTGGTTTAGATGTCATGTTACAATTAAATAGTGGATGCAGTAAGGAACTTACTGTGTAAGTATTTATCGTGTTCCTCAATTGTCAATTGGCTTGGCAAGCAGCTGTTACCACTCTTGTTGGTAGGTCTAAAGATTTGGCTGCTATATGGGGAATATGTATTCATATATGTGGGGGTGGGGTTATATATGTACCCACTTATATAAATTTTTTTGTAGTTTTTTGAACCGTTTAATTTACTGGAAAACAAGTACAGCTGGAAACAGCAGATGTCATTGCAGAGGCAGATTGTTGTTACGACTTTGGATGGACACTGCTGAAAGAGTTTAAACGATCTAAAAATAATGGCATGTAGCATAAGAGACATTATATGTGAGCTGATAGTTCTTCATGAGTCATTTCCTGCTGAAAGTGCTATACAAAGCTAAATGCTAAAGGGGGTGTATGTATGTGATTATATATAAATGAAGAGCAGCCGTGCTTTTTTCCACGGTTCTTTATGTGCCTCTGCTGGTTCAAAGTACGAATGTGGTGATCTGTATTCTGCCTTTAAATAATGCTCAGATTTAGATATTGGCTATTGGAAATTGTAATGGTCTTCTGGGATTGTACTCTGATGAATTTTCCCTTGAGGTTAACTGTAAGAATGCATGGCCTACTTTAAAAACTCCTTGAACAGAGAAACTGGTTGCTGCTCTGAATTGCATTTTAAAATGTAATATTTTAACGATTATTTAAATTAAAAAATAACCAACATGAAGCAAACCACTGGATGGATACGTCTCACAAAGGCAGCTTGTGTGCAGCTTCATAAGGAATTATTTTAATTATCGGTGTTGACGATTTCATTGCTGGCGTTATCACCTAGGTCATGTGGTTTATGCACAGTAGAAAAGGACTGTGTCTCAGTGGCCAAATCTTCAACTTGTTTCTGTCATAAAGTTCATTAATTTCTTTGTATTTGAAGGCTTGCAGTGCAAAATTCTGCTGTGAATTGGGAATCAGTTCTCGGATAGGAATCGTGTAAGTGTCTCATTAAAGAATGCAAGAAAAGTTTAAGGATCATATTTCTAAATAGTAAAAATACATGTGTTGAATTTTTTGGGAAGCTATTTAGGAAAAGGATTTTAATTAACAAAAAAAACCCCTTCCAAGTCTTGTACACAGTCTGGCTCAAGCTTAGTCTGTGAAACATAGGATTCAGTTTTCATCTTGATTGGTATTTTGTTGCTGACTTTTGTATTCTATCCCTAATGACAGACCTCTGGCTTTCTTTTTTAAAGGCTCAGATTATTCCTCAGTGGGATGGTTACCTGGTACTGAATCCCTGTGGCAGTCCTCAACGATTTCATCAAGCAGTCAAAACAATCCTGTGAGAAGACACAGCATAGCTTCTGACAGCGGGGACACTGGGATCGGTACCTCCTGTTCGGACAGTGTGGAAGGTGAGTTGGCACTGCTAAGGTTTGTGTGTTTCTGTGAGGGAAGCAATCCAAAACGTTTTAAGGTGTTTTTCACAAGCTAACCGTACTTTTGCAAAGCTCTTGAGTGCATGCAGCTTTTTCCTTGCTGGAGCCAAATAATTATTTTGATGAGGGTTGATTAGTTTAGTTCTACATGAGTTGTGTGCATTAACTTGCATCTCTACCACAATGGGGGTGCTTGTGTTACATGTTTTGATAATTGCTGTTGCAAGAAGTGCCCGATTTATACAGAGGAGTAATTTCCTGTACTATAGCACTTGATAAACAAGTGGGAAAAAGCAGAAACTTTTGAGGGAGTTGAAAAAGGACAATGCTTTCTGGTATTCATCATGTGTGTCACGTAGTGTGTGTCAGCAAAAAAAGTTTGCTCATGCTGTTGTGAGGAAAATGGGGCATGTTGTTTCTCATCATCTCCTCTTCTGGAGGGAAGGAATTTGCATTTTATTGCGTGGCATTTGACTCATAGTCAACGATCTTTGGGAAGAATCAACAGTATCTAAAGATTATCAGAGCTTAGTTTGCAATAAATCATGATTACTCAAAGATGATCTTATCAGGGAGGGGTACAGTGGCATTGCCATCCTCCCTGTGCTACTTGTCACTGGAATTAAGCCTGAATGAGAGAAAACTAGGCTGCACTAAGACTCGAGATTTCCTTCTTGCATTGACTTAGTCTCCAGTGTGATTTTCAAGACAGGTAATGAATGGCAGCAGGACTGTGATATACTTTTCTCCAACATGGTTCTATGCCTGATAAATTTTGCAGAAGGGGTAGCTGGAATGAGGAAGAACAGAAAGAATTAGTAGAAATGAAGTAAGGAATGCTGAATTGGTGTAAGACAGAAGTCTCTGTGGAGGGCTGAGCATTCCTGAGGAGAGGTCCAAATGCCTCAGTTAAGTCTGTCAGGCCTCTTTTGCACATAAGAAAATCCTTTCCACCCTCTTTCTGTTGCATCTGTCAGCTCATAACTTGCTTTCTGCTTGCTTTCAGTTGTTGGCTTTGGGAAAATAAAGTTTTAGTTCAGATGTTCAAATTCCTGAGTGTAAAACTGAAATAGTAAATGGTTATTAATGCAGAAGCTTTCCCCCCGCCCCAAGAGATGTAGGGGGGATAAAGCACTCTCATGATCTGTATTTATATATAGATTTAATCACTCTCAGCCAAATGCTGCACAATAGCATTTTAAGATGCAGCATTTGAATTAAAACCATGCCATCCCCTCCCCCCGTTTGAGAGCTTCCCCATTTGAGGGGTGGGATGAAGGAGAGGAAACGAAACAGCAGCTCCTCGTCAGATGTTCTGCTCTCCTCTGTAGGAAAGAGAGTAATCTGTTCATGGCCGGGTGGGGGGAGACGGTGCTGTGGGGAGAGTAAAATAAAGAGGGGAAAGGTTGCAAGAACAGATAGTTCATGAGGTTTGTCTCTGGCAGTGCTTGACAGTGGTCAGTTCTACTACATCCTGAATGTTATAAATTTCTTGCCACCTTGTTTGAAAAACTTTTAAGAAGCAGAAAAGACAGTGTTAAAGAAAAAAGGAGGGAAACTTGATGGTGAAATAAAGATTAATGGAGGAATTGTATGACAGGCCTGGAAATTGGTTGTATATGTATATTTTTAGTGGAAGGGGTTGTTGCCTGTGATACCTAGTTCTCTGCATCTCTCAAGCTGCCCCTGCACACATCCACAAAAAGAAAAAGAGTATCATTGTCATCTGTGGGACTGTCAGGCCAGACTGGTAATTGCAGACTTGATGCTGGCCATCTGCTGTCAATGTGGTGCTTGGGAAGAAACTCCTGGGGATTTTCCAGAGGGGAATTTTTTTCACAAGTTGTCAGATTATTACACTTTTTAACAATGCTCAGATAATAAATTGTGACCTTGCTATTTCCTTTCTGTTATGCCCACTAAAAATCAAAAACTTAATTTGAGAATTAACATTAACATCTCCCTTATTTTTGAAGGTTGCACCCGAGTTTGTTTGTACTGAGATGTAGGTGCTGATAAATACACTCATGCCGAGAATGGACCTCAGGTGTTTGGCTCATACCTTTGTGATTTGGAGGGGAGATGGGTTTTGACAAAGACAGGAGAAAGAAACCTTTTCTGTTAAAATGTGTTCAGTTGATTGTATGTTATGTTGTGCAAAGGTAGGAAAATTAGGAAATGAAATAGGCAGTGGAGTTTCACTGTTGAAATTGCACAATGTTGATGTGCACTGTGAGAGCTGAGGAGAGAAATTTATAAACCCTAAATGTGGGGATGTTAGTTTGGGTAGATCTGACACTTTAGATTCAGAGTGCTCTTAATTTAAAGATTAAAAGATTTTATATATTTTTAAACTACAGTTAACATGTTTGGGGTTTTTATTTGTTTCCTGTCAGTTTTTTTCCTGTTCTGGATTCACGTGAGCTTTTGCATTTCGTTTTTAACAACTGTTGGCATACCTGTGTATAACCATTCTTTCAGTAGCATGTACAGAAGAAATATGTAATGCATATTTTAAGTGTTTTTGAGACCGTTTTTATTTGGGTTACCTAATTAGAGAATCAGGGACTTGGCAGAAATTAAATGGTCTACAATGCCCAGCAGAGCTCTTCCCCTTGTGCACATTCTGAGTTTTGCCTTTTGGACAGGAGGGATAAGTACTAGATATCAGTGTAGGAAGATACAAAGCCCAGGAATCTTGCAGACCAAAACATTTTCCTTCATCAGATAAGCTTGTTGTACAGTGGAAAGTCCCTTATAAAACAGATCTTTCTCCCTTATTGTTACTTGCAATTTGTGATTTAACATTTCTGGTTGCAAACTAATAGCATGAAAATTCATAGAATGTTGCTTCCTGGAAGAGAGAGATCGAATGATTGAATTTTTTAGGAGTTTATGTTCTGGCAGTTTAATAAACCTCCTTTTCTAACAATCCTCCAACAACTTATCTGGAATGCTTAGCTGATAGAATAAGAACTTGTTTTAATATTAACAGACCCAGAGGAGTCTCTTGTCTATCATTTTTTAAAGGAATATAATATCTTTTTAAGGAATTAAAAAACCCTACATACTTCAATGGAATTGTAATATTTCTTTACATGCCTGGGAACATGGAAAAGCCAGAATCAAAGTTATTTGGTTTTGCTCTTTCAAGCACTCTTTCTTCCAGCAGGGCCCAAGCATGGTATTCTAATGCCTTTTTTTTGTTTTGTTTTGTTTTCATTAAGGAGAGAAAGAAAAGTTAATAAATATAACTATCAATATAGTGAAAGGCAGAACTGAATTTCAGGAGGCAAAGTCTAATTATGAAGTGTTTTGAGAGGAGTTTTCTGCTGCTAAAGATAATGGGATTTACAATGAGTAGGTCAAACATGTAGCTTGTACTGTGAGTTTGGGTATCACAAAAGTCCAATAGCACAAGGATCTCGGATCTTGATTGCTGGCAGGGCTCACCATCTACTGTGTTCTGTGATTTTGGGAGGTGATGGATTTTCAGAGAAGGTCCTGATTTTAATTGAGTTGAGGTTAATCTATGCCCTTGGATCCTGGTAAGTATTGGCATATATTTGGTGAAGCAGTTGATTATTTGGAGCGTAGAAAATAATCATGTTTGAGGCATTTTTCCTTGTTTCCTTCCTTTGTGCTTGCCAAGTCTCACATTATGAAGAGGTGTCCAGCCCTCTGTGAGTCAGAGTTATTGTGTTACTTGAATATTATCTACCCTGACAATCAGAAATGTGCACTGCACTTAAGCCTGTATTAGACTCTTGTTCTTGTAAGTGGTATTGCTGTGGCTTGCTAGAATGGAGTGTATAGCTGATGGGAATATAAAGATTAATGCTCAGAGCTTGGCTGTTTATTGGGGGGGGGGCATTAGGATTTAAAATTAAAATTAAGAGTTATTTCAGATTCTAGTAGTCTATTGCCAGGATCTAACTAATAGGAAAAATTTATGCTAATAATTTTTCACTGGAATAAGGAGAAGTTGCTTCAAGTGACAGTGACATACTCCATGTGAACTTGGGTACTCTGAATTTGAAACTGGCTTGAACTAAATTAAAGGCACTTACTAGTTTCATATATGAATGTTCTTCAGAGAGAAATAGCTTTACCTTCATATTTTGCCTCCTTTTGTGGTAGTTTCTCTGTAGGAACAAGCTGTCACAGTATGCTCAGTTTTCCTCACATAAAAAATACCAGCAGGATTTTTCTTTGCTAGTGGGAGTGTTCTGTGCAGTGAACTTGGTGCTTTTTGTCTTCAGCTAATATCAGGAGTTGTTTTTAATAGAAAAATTATTTCTATTGTTCTTATTGGATGGAAATAACTCAGTGAGAATAAGTTCTGCTTACTTAGAATTTAGTGGCATTCACTTGATTACTGTGCAAAAAGTTATTTCTGTCATATCACTATTTTGGAGCTATGTCACTGGGTTGTACCATAATGTACAATATGGTGGGATGGGGGAGAGGATCACAAGAGCAGAAAACAAGAAAAAAACCTCCCAAACTTCAACATTGATATAAAAACTGTTTAATAATAAAAGAAATAGTAAATAAATATTGTGATGTAAAAGTACCACCAGGAGTCTGATGCCCAGCCAGTCTCTGAGCAACAAATAGTTTGGAAAAAACCTGCCCCTTGGTTTCATTGCTGAGCATGACATTATATAGCATGGAATCTCTGTGGTATTTCAGGTCAGCTGTCCCAGCTGTGTCCTCTCCCAACCTCTTGTGCACCCCTCACTGGGTGGCAGAGGCTGTGGTGCTGTGTAAGTGCTTCACAGCAAAAGCTGAGACAGTGCTGTGTTACCAAAACAAGCACCATAGGGGCTGCAGAGAAGGAAATTGCCTCTCTCCCAGCCAAACACTAGTTTCTGCCTCTTATTCCATGTTATGTGCATCATACTCAGGTGAAATATTAGGTAGTTGTTTTTAATGTCCTGTTATCTGTATTTTTGGAGTGTGGTGGATATCTGGCATTCTGATGAGAAAACAAGGAGCATCATACAATCATCTCACCTATATTTAGGTTTATATGAGTCCATGGCATGCCAATCATTACTCATCTTTGCTGAGAGATTTCAGGGAGAACTTTTGTCTTATTCTTGGTTACTGTAAAGTCAAAGAAGACTCTCTGGCCGGCATTCTGCAGTTCTGTATCTCAGGATCTCGTGAAGGGGAGCAGCAGTGAGATCAGCTTCAGAAAAGCCTCAGGGAGGAACAGTTGTGGTCTCAGACTATTTTTCTGTGAACACTGGAAACATTCTGTAGCTAGTCAATACTTAAGGCTGCAAAGGCTATTTGAATATGTACATTATCTGAAGGAATCAGAGGACTCTATTTTTTTCATCCTTTCAACTATAGACAAAATAGTGCACTTAGTGGCAGACTGTAGGCATTTGGGATGTGTGCTGCAAGATCCTTGTAGCCAGGAAAAAAACTGTTGCTGCTGCTTGGAGTTCTAGCCTGGGGCTTGCAGAGCAGACTGGTTGCATCCCCCATAGAAAAGTTTGTTTTTTAGCAGTTTTACAAGATTACCCATTTCTGGAGGGCTTCTACTTTGCTTTTAGTCTTTATTCAGCCCTGTCTCTACTATAATGTATGCACAGATTAAACATTTTTTTTTAAAGTCCAGTTAACGTATTTAATATCATTGGGGTTTTTTAGCCATTATTTCAGTGTACTGATAATAAATAATTTTTGTAAAAGTTCCCTTTGAAGTAGAACATAAAAGCTTGCTGTTACAGAAAACCCTTTTCAGGGCGTTGCTTGTGTTTCTGTGAGCTTCTGTGGTAAATCAGATGGAGTTTTTTACATCAGTTGTGGCAGTATAAAAGCAGCAGTGAGGAAGAACAGTGTGCAGAGCTCACTTGTACATGAAGTATCGTTACTCCATCCCACTTCCTTCATCTCTGACTTTCTTCATGTTAGGGGGATTAGGGGTCTGAAAGAGGAAGTGAGAAAGATGCAGCAAATGTCAAGTCTGAGTAATTAGCCCAGGTTTGGGGTAGCATGAAACAGTTTGAATATTGGGAACTGGTAATGCAGGGGTAGGGGATAGAGCCTCAGGAATGCTTGCCTGTCTGCTCATGGGGCATTTGTTTGCAGTAACCTCATTTGACTGGGAGTTCTTAGCAGCTGCCCTATTTTTTTCAGGCAGAATATTTGCAAGTATGTTGCTTGTGATGTTAAATTCCTTGGAGAACTGCGATTGGTTTGTTTTAAAAGCAATTATTACTATTACTTTTTTTTTTTTTTTGCTTTTAGCCATCTTAAATACTTCTTACCTTCATCAAATTTAGAAAGAAAACTGGTGTGGGTTTTTCCCAATGCAAAACATAGTGAAAGAAATCTCTTGGGTTTTTTTTCTTCCTCTTAGAGGGCTGACAGATAAGATTTTGCTGTGACAATGCTTGCATTTGTGTCAGCAGCAGTCATGAAAGTCAGCGTTGTGAAAGTGTTGTCAGCTACACAGAGGTCACTTCTTGCCGCTGGAGCACGTTCTTCTGGTGCACTTATCCTGTGCAATAGGTTAAAAAGTTTATGCCTTATTCGGCTTATATAAGTAAATACAGCTTATGCAACAAATAGGTTTGTAGCGAATACTCAAGCTTTTTCTGCAGAAAAGCACTTCTGAAGCATCCCAAGTAGGAAATGTTGGCTGTATACATCCAACCAAAATATGTAAACATTATTTTCTGTGTATGTGTATAATGTTTCTAAAATGTCTGTTAAGTAGTAGAAAAAACCAGAAGGCACCTTAGGTGTCTGTGTAGGAATAAAATTCAGCCTGGCCTTAAAGGCAGAAAGATGACTGGCAGGAAAAAATCCAATGTGTTTTATTCTCTCTAATACAAAAATGTCTCTAATACCAATTCTCTCTGCAGCTTTTTCTAACCTTTGTGTATTAACAGTGAAAACCAAAAAATATACAGGAGTAGCTTTGCTAATTTTACGTCAATTTCTTCTTGATTAGTTTCCAGAATTCTTGTCATGTTCAGGAATTGCACCCTCTTCTGTTCCTGTTCTCATGCTGCTATTTTTCCCAGCGCTTAATCCTGGTAATAGAAGAAGTGGTAACAATGAAATATGTTTGGAAGGAATTAGTTACATTTTTGAGTCACATAAATTAGCATCTTCCCCCTTGGTAACTGTTCTTACTTTACAATTTATGCCTTGTTCCTCAATGTGAGTGGTTTTTGTTTGTTTTTAAACTCTTTTGGCATTGAACAGAAAGTTTTTAAGGATGTTGCTGACACAATGAATGGATTGCAGAGGTTTTTTTTCCCATGAGCTTAGTGTCCCAGAAGAAATGACATTCCCATTTTGAGATTACAGTATACTGCCTTTGACAATATGGCCCTGAAAAAAACATGGAAGTGGAAAAAAATTTGCTTTTGTCTTGCCAGATAATAATACAGGTGTGACATGGCAATCACCTCTTAAATAAATGACGCTCCTGGTCCTGAATGCCAGTGTCAAATTCTACCTGGTTGTAGGCAGATTGCTCCTTGCAACTCAACTGGTACTTGATAATTTAAATGCCAGTGCCTACCTCATGTGAAAATAGGAAACAAATAGTTTAGTTCAGATGTTTTTAATGCAAAATTAATAAGGATTTTAGCCTCCTTGAGAAAGAACTTGAGCTGGATATTTTCGTGCTATTGAATCATAGAAATGTGGTTTGGGAAAGACTGCAGGAGGCTTCTGTTTCCAGCCCTATGCTCAGAGCAGGATCACCAAAAGCGACCAGTGAGCCCTGACTTTGTCTTGCTGATTCTTGAAAACCTTCCCAGGTACCTCAACATCTTTGAATAACCTCTCCCAGTGCTATAAGATGTCCTTGTGAAGAATTTTCCCCTGATGTCCAGCCTAAACCTACTAAGCCATAGTTTTTTTCCCATTATTGGCCCTTATTTTATCTGCTACTATCAGGAATAGTGTGGCAAATAAATTTAACTAATTTAATTATCTGACATTTATGTATGGGGAGGTGGGGGGTGCAAAATGGGAGTGGGTTGTAAAGGTTTTTTTTTTTTTCTGGCCAAAACTGTGTACTAGTTTGTGTTATCTCCTGTAGTTTTTAGCATGTAAAGACTATAAAACTGAGTTTAAATATATGTATATTTTTGATGCATCGTGCATTGAATGTCTACCTGGGTTTGGGCTGCTATTCTTAAGCATACAGGATGATTTTAGTCTTGATGTTGGTCTGTGAATCAGAAGACTGTTCATGTGCATTTTCTTAAGTTGTATAACTACAATAAACTCTTAGTGCCACATTCTTTTCCATCAGGAATTAGTCTATCCCTGTCGAAGGCTAAAAATATTTTGTATTTTCAAAAATAGAATAGTCTTTCTTGGTTGATTTATTGTATGAAGTGGCAGAAGGTTTTCAGTTTTCCTGTTTGTAAGTTTTATTCTCTAGAAGCACTCAGAGATTTGGGACAGGATTATAATTAATTCTTCTCTCCTTCATATAAATTCTAAAGAAACAGACACTTTTTAACTGGGTGAGAAGTGTTTCTGGAGTAAGCTTTTCTTTAGAGAAGTGATATGGTTAAAAGTACTTCTTTCTTTCTTATTGCATCAGCCATCTGCATGCAGTCATACTTTGCTGTTGAGAAAGATGGCAAGGTTTTAATTCTAATTAGCTCAGCTAACTAAAAATATGTTCAGAGTGCATAGAAAGGGAATTGGGTTTGCAAGAGTATCCATATGGGGTTGGGGTTCTCCTCATATGTTAAAGAAATCTGAATAGCCAAAAGAAGTCTAGTTGAAAAAAAATTTGAGAGTATTGAGAATTCAAATAAGATGTGCAGAATTTTTGGTTTTTACTGTTATACCCTATTTAGACTAGGAGAAAAAATGCTCATGATAAAAAAAAAAGTCCCATGTGAAGAAAACAGACTGCAGAGGAGTTGGAACAAGATTGTCTTTGGTGCCCTTTCAGCCCAAGATAATCTCTGATTCTGTGAAAACAGCAGAATTTTTTGTGGAGGTTGCTTGGATATCTGTTGTCTCATACAGGTTCTGAAAGGTTCTGAATGAAGTGATTTGTGCCTTCTGGATAACTGGAAGCGTGCTCTCCCTGGGACGCGTGATCTGAATGGCATCTTAGGTTACTTTCTCTCTCCTTTCAATTCATATCAATGTCCCCAGGTCTGGTATTCCTTTTCAGGTCTCATTACTCCCCTGTCTTCTCTCTCCTGGTGGAGTTCAGGAAAAAGAAGGGGAAACAAATCTGACTTCAAGCAGCCCACAGGATAGATATGCTTTCTGCACTCAGGCCTTTACATGAAATCCTTCTCACCTTGATCAGGTATTCCAATGATATTAGTAGTTGATGCTGAGGAGATTGTGACAGAGACCTTCAGTCCAAGAAGCCAAAATAGGTTAGTTTTACATACACTGCTCCAGTTTGTTGCTTTTCTAATTTTTCAGTAAAGTACTAAAAAGTTGTTCTGACCAAATTTCCTGTTTTAGAATCTATAATTTCTGCTGTTCCTAACAGCTCAATTCTTATAACACTTGGGTCTTTGCTTAAAAAGAGCAGTATGTTGTGTAAATAAAAGAAGGAACAGTCCATAATTTATACTGGTAGTTGTTCAGGTTGTAGAGTATCTTTATGAGATGGTGCAGTAGTACTTTCTTCATTCTGTTCCTGCTGATTTTTTTCCCTTGTTTTCCTTTGTGAAATGGGAACTGGGATAGTTGCATTGTTTCTGTACATGTTAAGACTGATATCGGTAAGTGATGTAGCCAAACTCTTGTGGCTATGAAGATATGATCTATATGTAGATATGACAAGTGAAGGTTTTGTGTTTAGCCATGAGTGGAATTTAATTTTTTTATGGAAATTAACCAATTTAGTCCTTAATGGAATTGTAATGGATGATTTTGGAAGGAGGTGAGGAATGTGAAAAATTCAGAATCTCTTAATTATATACTTCTGAAGTTTTGGAATGAAATGAGAATTTGAAAGTAGGTAGGAACATTATGACTATATATGAATATTTACTTTAGTTGGTTCTGGTGGGTAGCAAAGTTTAGTAGAACTAATAAAATATATGACTTTCTGCCAAAAGTTCATGTTTATATGGTTCTGGGAGTACTTTACTCCCATAAGAGTAATATACCCTTAATTTACTGTAAAAGTTAAAGAACATTAATTAGACTGATGCTTACATGGGTAGGTGTTATTCCAGCTGTTGAGAAGTAAGTGTGGGACTTGATGGGGCAGGATATGCTTGGTGCAGTTCCATGTTTCAGAAGTCTGATACCAGACTTGAAGAAGCATGGATTCTTTTTTTTTTTTTCTTCTGTTTTCTTCTGAAGCTTACTGATTTGTAAGGCTGGTTAAATCAGTTTATTTTATTACATGGGCTTACATAAACAGATTTATTAATATGCCTTGTACAGGAGTTTCTTTGTGCATATATATATATACACAACAGTTACCATGCTTGTTTTTCAAGCATCATTAATGTTTTTGGCCTGTAATAACTGAGGTTATAAATTAAAATCTAAAGTGCATTACAAAAAGACAGGGTAAATAGAGATATTTGGAGTTAAGAAGCTGTTCTTACATTCACTGTTTATAGTTTTATTGATACAGTTGTTTCCACTGCTTCATTACTTTAAATTTGTCATTGTGTCTAATTTGACAATGTTAGCCCAACATGCAAAAGGGAATTTAGCAGTGTGTGATTTTAAAAATATTCTGTGCAAGGTGAAGCACAGTAGTTTTGATTATCAAAAATCTTTTGTGTTGACCTCTCTTCTGAAGCTGAAGTTCATCCATAACCTTACACCACTTGAGCGGGGATGGGAAGATCTGTGTGTAGCTTCTAAAATTGCTACCCTTTGCAGAGTTTCAGATTTCATCCTGGTAGCTGGGATGTGGGCTGGATGCCATTACAGTTTGCTATGTTAGGGATTTACTGGTGCTATTGGGTAACCCTGAAGAACACTGTGGATACTGCACTGCGCAAAATTACTGTCTTGCATTTCTCTGGGGTGGAAGATGACTTCCAGACTTTTTTTTTTTTAAAATAATTTAATTTATTTTTTTTAAAATAATTTAAATGCTTTCTGTAAGTAGGCAATTCAGACTTTCTTAGCTAGTGGTTATGGAACGGACTTTATTTCAGAGCCAGAGATCAGGTCTCAAGTCTGTCGCACCAACTTTTATGATAGAATTTGGTCCCTGCTTGTTCTGATCAAAAAATAAGATCTGAAATGGAGTCTGCTTTTTGAAAAGAGTTCTATTTTCAATTTCTGGAACATGCAGTGCAACCTTAAACCTCAGATGTTTCTTAATAGGCTGAAGAGCAGAGAAGAAACAGTTTGTTTTGGTTTTTTTTGTGGGGATCAGAGTATGGCTAATGTGCTTGGCTGCCATAGTGAGAAGTACTATAAATATCCAAATGTATGAGCCAGCAACTGGAAATAAATTTGTAAACACTAAATTCTTTCCATTATCAAAGGCAGCAATTGAAACGTTTTCTGCCCTCCCACCTCTTGCTCGGAACTTTTAATTGTGCACATCTCAGGAAACAAAAAGGACATAAAAACTGTCTCCCAGTATTCCTAGGGAGCAGAGAGAACTGATCTCTAAACCCTTTGAATGAAAATATAATTTGGATTGTTTGTGTTCAAGCTTGTTAGTTGTCTGTAAACAGTGAACCATTCTTTTTTAAGTAGTCTAGAAGTGGATAGCAGTGCAGGTAGTAGCACTTCAAATAACTGGAGTTTTTATGTCCTATGAAATGCTGTGTGTAAGCATGATGAGCTGTGTTCAGTAGTGCTGGAGATCCCGTGGGTACTCAGGGAGGCGTGCTGGCAGTGAACCA
Source organism: Petroica traversi (assembly GCA_025920805.1). Taxonomy (NCBI): domain Eukaryota; kingdom Metazoa; phylum Chordata; class Aves; order Passeriformes; family Petroicidae; genus Petroica; species Petroica traversi. The sequence continues at coordinate 10,249,501 of JAHLSL010000017.1, forward strand.
GCACCCTGTTCAGGTGTTAGGTAAACCTTGCTGCTGGGAATCGAGATGGCAGATTGATTTCTAGAATTACGGCGATCAAATCGCAGAAGTGCACCAAAGAAGGACTTCTCTTTGTGTGCATGTATGTGTAGTACCTTCTTTTTATTTTGAATGCTTTAGCATGTTTTATGTTAAATGACTACAGAAATCATCTCAAATACACAAACTGGCATTGGGTTAGAGTTCTGTTATCTACAGTAGATCGAGTCTTTTGATCTAGGGCTGCTGATATAATTTGTAGCGAGTATGTTTCATTCCAGGGAGGACGAATTCAATGAACCAAATGGTGCCTGACATATATACAATTTGGCAAAGGAACTTCTGGCCTTTCAGGAGGAGAAACATTCTGTTAAAGCATTTTTCGTAATTAATTACTTACATTTTCTTGCTTTTATTATTAAGTTGGATTTATTGCTTTCATTTAATTAGTGTGCTAGTCATAAAATTTTCTAGAGTCATTGTAATGTCAGGGCACTAAACTCTGTTTTTTCTCTGGCATAGGAAATGGGGGGGAGAAAAAAACAACTTCAGAAATGGATTTCCAACGAAAGAATGGGGAAGCTCTGAACTGCTGTTATTTTTTTAAATTTATTTTAGGTATTATGTACAAAGCTAAATATCTTCATTTGGAAAAGCTGGGATAAAAGACTCTACCGGTCATTATGCATTTCTCTCCTCATTCAGTATTGGTTTATTTAAGTACTGGTTATGGTTAAAATCAGATCTTTCAGCCAGTCTTGTCAAAGGGCACAAATGACCTTTAATTTTCAGGATATTTATAAAAAATTTGACGTACAGGTTCATTTTAATAGTATAGAAGTGTCATGTTACAGACAGACTACTAGCAGTGAAAACACACTCTTAAGAATTAATGCATGCATGAAGTTAGGAAGTTTTTTTTGACAGCCTTTAGAATTATCCTTCATGGCTTCTTTGAAGATGGACATATATGGAAGTAATAGTTCCCTTCTGGAGTGGAGGCTTGTTTTGTACAGTACAGAAATCCTCAAAAGAATGTGAGATTTGGTTCTAAATACACCCTCAGAATTAACACTCTCAATTTTACCTGTGTAACATTCACATTTGCTCAAACTGTCAAATGTGATCCAAAAAACATCTAATATTAAGTCCTCAGGGTATGTGAAGGTTGGGGGTCATGGAAGAAGCATTGTTTATGGGCAGTACAGAACTGAGAATCCCTCTCCTTTGTTTTATGCTGTAGGTAAATTGTGTATTACAGTTGGAACAACACTCTGTTATTAATAGTCTTAGTATAATGGCTCCATGGGTGTGCCTGAAAAATAGAATAATAAAAGCTGAAGTCAAAATGGTGAAAGCCAGATGGTGCATGAAAGCAAAGGGTTTTCCACATCTGTTTATTATATTATAATCAGTTTTGTGAGATGGAATCCAGTAACTTGTCCATATCTTGTTGCCACTGTTGCTTTCAGAAATGTTTCTGTTAGTAATAAGATTCTTGCTATAGGGAAAAGCTGAGAATTCCAGGTGGGTCTTGCTTTCCTTTCTCCTAAGTTTATTACTTCTTTGTTTTGCTTGAATATATGGAATTTAAAAAGCTAACCTGGATAGCCAGTATTGCTCAGTGTAAAGAGCAGTGGGAGGAAGAAGGTGAAGTTTACTAAGTGTCATTAGACAAGTTGTTGTAAGGGTTTGACTCCTGTTCTTCATTTGGAAACGGATAATGATGCTTAATTTTTGAAGTATAAAAAGTGACTTCTTATGTAGGATATAGAGCTGTGCTAAAATCCAATTTAATGTTAATCCCCTGTGACCTGAGCTGGGTTCCAGATGGTGACCTACATGTGGAGTGGGCTGTTAATTTGTTATCAGAGTCCTAACGCGTACAAGACACTTGAAGGGAAGGTGAGATTATTGTATGGTAAATGAAGGCTAGACTAGTAAAGACAGGAATATAAAAGTTAGAAAACAGAGTGCTAAAGCTACTTCTGCAATGTTGTATTATACTTCTTTCTATATCTACTTTTAAGATTTTATAAATATGGTTTTTTGGTTGCTGCTTTTTGTTTTGGTTTTTTTTTTTTCATTTCTTATTTAAATCTTGGTAAGTAATTATGTAGACTGCTAGGTCTTCAACGGACCTACTCTAGTTGAATATTAGCTACTGTTAACATATTATCATCTCTTTTACCATTTGGGGTTCAGGATCTGAAGGGGAGAGACTTCCCCAGTGAGTTAAGTTATTCCTGAGGCAACGGTTGAATTTTTGGGATTGCTGGGGATGATTTCTGGCCCTTGGAAGGGATCACTGCTTGATTTAGGCATTCCCAGAGTATATTAAGTAAATTGCTTATGGCCCATGAAGCACTTCCAAGAGGTGCACAGCAGTGGCAATGCTGCAGCAAGGCAGGCTGGCTGTGCTTGGCGACCTGGGCTGACCTTGGTCTGCAACAGGAAGGAGTCAGACAGGGACAGTCCCGCTATGAAGCCCTGAAAGCCATCCAGCAGTGTCCTCCTGCCTCACTGGGATGCTCACAGCACCTGCTTCCGCGTGTAAAAGGATTCCTTTTTCCATCTGAGTAATGTACATATGTTCTCATTGTGCAGAAGTCCATGTGATACTTGGAAGAGTTACCAGTTAAAGGGCTGTCAAATATTGGAGGCTGCTCACGGAAGGGGCTGAGTCACCATCGCTGGAGGTTTTCAAAAGAGAACATGTAGATAGGGCTCTTGAGGCCATGGTTTTAGGGTGGGACTTGGTAGTGCTGGATTAATGGTTGTACTCAATGATCTTGAAGGTCTTGTCCAACCTAAATGATTCTGTTCTATGATTATGGATTCAGGCTGGGACTCCCAAAAGGGAGAATACAGTGGTAAGCTGGGAGGATGACTACTGTGTGCAAGGCTCAGTTGAGGGAGATCAGTGGAGGAAATGAGGATGAAGTGTGAGATTGGAGGAAAAAACGAAGGCATGTTCTTTCTTCCCCACTTGCATAACTTGGCTTAAAACTGAAGGGTGCTGGTCCTGTTAGAGATATTCCTGGTAGGCTGTGAACCAAGAGATCCATTGCTCTGTGGTGAGCAAAACAGGTACCAGTTGAATATAAATATTTTAATATTAAATTAATTTTAAATTATTTCTATATAAAGACAAACTTAGCAGGAGCAGGGATTAAACTGTCCTTAATAGGTAATTATCTGAAAAACATAGCCGGCAACTCCAGTCTCCTTGGAAGCAGGATTTAACCTTTCAAAGTTACTTGACATTGAATTGAAGGCTCTGTTTCTGCCTGCAGTTGTGAAGAAAATGTGAGGTATTGATACACCTTGGTCAACCACAGAGTTTTAACTCTCTGGAGTAATAGTGCTCTCTGGGAGCCCTCAGGTTTTGCTCAGGTCCCTTGTGTTAGAGGGCATCTCTTAACTCTCCTACGAGTTTCTCTTCACGTACACATCCTTTGCCCTTCGTGTCTTAGGTGAGGCAGTTTTGCTGCTGAAAGGCATCAGCCTAGCTAATCTGGGCATGCTGTTGTAGGAGATGGCAACAGAGATAAATTAGAGAGTTGGGATAATAAAAATAAGTTTTCTATAGAGACTGAGAAAGCACAACTTGCGTCTGTCTTGGTGTAGGAAAGGGTAGGTACATACCAGGTACTGGGTGTTATCTTACAGAGAACAGAAACACCTAGAATTATCCCCCTTGGGAGGGCAGGGGCAAATTTTTGCTCTGGTGGGCCAAGTTACTCCAGTTTTTTTGAGTCATCCCTAGCTGGGGATGAAAAATAATTCCAGCGAGAGGGGATATCTGGTGGCTGTTGAAGTAGATGGTATTTGTGGCATGGGAATCTTGCAGATACAGAAAGGAAGGACAACAGACATATTGTGACATCCACAGTATCTTTTCCCCTTCAGCCATTACTTTTAAAGAAGGTCCTGGGGGGATATTTGATTTCTTCATGTCTTTGCTGTTAAGTGCTTGTTGTTGGAAAATGAAATTGGAAGCTGTAGATGGCCTTCATAAAAGGGCAAATGCAAGTTAAGATCTAGGCTTCTATAAAATGAGACAACTAACCACAAAAGTAACTCCCTGTGGCAGTGTAGATTTTCAATCATACTTCTATTTCAGTGAATCAAGTTGCCTGTTTACGTGACTGCTGTTCTGGAATATTGCTTTATCCTCTTATCTGGGGGGGTGAAAATAGAACCTGTTAATCTAAAAATTGTTCTACTTAGTTATATAACTGTTTCTTAAAAATAGCTCTGGATGGCTTGAGAAGATAGATGCTGTAGGATACAAATTTCTCTTTTGCTTGGTTTGAACTCTTTTGCATGCATATTATTTTTTACTATTTTGTGGTGGCCAGCTGCATGTAACTCACATGTACCCCCACAACAGCCTGTGAACATCCTGTAGCACAGTTTTGTCTCAGGTGCTGTACATAGGCGGCAGCAAAACAGCACCAAAGCTGGAGCTGAGTGTAGAGAGGCACATCAAGAGAACATACTGAGAATGGGGCATTTCTCTGTGTGTGTGGCACTTTCTCTTGGGAAAGTTCAACTTTTCAAAAGTGGTTATTCAGAGCATCCTTTATTCTGTTGTATTTCTAGAAATCACTATTATATTTGACTGTGGGTTTGTGATATACTTGGTTAAGAAGACAAAATGCATAAATCAAAAGTTCATTCTTTTAATGCATATTTCTATCCTAACATGCTCAGTTTTCTCATCCAAGGAGATTTTTATGTAAATTAAGTTAGCCTTGTTCTTTATAAATTAATTTGGCAGATGGCCATTGTAAACTTGAACCAAAGCAGTCATAAATAACTTGTTTTCAGTGACTGATGTAGAGTAAAAATTTGCTCTTGGAATTACCTGCTGTTTACTGTAGACTGTTTACTCAGATAAAATCAGAGAAATATTTTCTGTTTCAGTTAAATATCCCATGGTATTGTATTTGTTATTTGCTTTAATGAATCTGTACTCAGATTTCTTTAACACTGGCACCTAGAATAATTGAGTGGAGTAAGGAAAACAAGAATAGAATCTTGAAGTAGTCGACTTTGCTATAATTTATTTTTCTCTGCTGAATAATCTTTTCCTTATAGAACAAGTTTTGCCTGCTGCTTTTTGAAATGTGTGCTTGTTCATTAGAGCTGCCCTTGTTGCCCAGGACTGATGCCTGACTCCAGTGGCAGCATCTCACTCTATGCACTGCTTCCTTCCTTTACAGTCCCCTGTTACATCATCATCTCAATCTGGGCTTCATGTGAGTGAGCTAAATTGACCCAGATCTGGTTCAAGAGTAGAAGTTACTGAATTTTTTCAAAGATGCTTATCTTTTGGAGTTGTGGATTCCCCATCTGAGTATTATTGGCCTAGATATTTCTGGGTAAATTGGCACTTCACAGAAATATTAATAGGCAGTACTTTTTTTGTGTGTGTGTCCTGAAATACCAGTTGTGCTAGATCCCTTGGGCAGGACAGATATACTTGGTGTGTATCTGATATGATGGGGGCTTAGGGGTTTTCTTTTTATTCTCTGTATGGATATACCTAATGAGTGTTAAGATCTCAGATTTACTGTGCTTCTCACTTGTACTTGCCTTTTTCTGTTTGTGGAGTTTATATTTGTTTTCCCCTATGTGCCCTTATTTTCCCTGCACTGCCTTGGTCAACTTTCGCAAAATGCAGTGTGGTTAAGTTTTTGTTAAGCTTTTTTTGCTGAAACGCATGTAAAATTTTGTTATTTGAGTCTTATTATTGGTACTGCCAAACAGCTAGTTTAAAGAAGCTTTTTTTAAAGCAGATTGTGGATCATTTTACCCAGTATTTTCTTACATGAAAGAAATCCAAACTCAAACCAGCTATATATGTCAGGGGAATGTGTATTAACTTCTAATGAGGGAATGTTTGGATGCCATGTCATTCTACCAAATGTACTTTAACGTCAGTTAGTGCTGGGAACTTTAACCTCAAATCTGACTTGCAGTGGCTCATAGGAGAAAACTGACACTGTCTGCTGAGCTTGTTCCCTGTGTAGTGGTTTTTTAACTGATCATGTATGATCAAAAAAAGCAAATGTATGATTTCTGTGTGCTTCATTTTGGTACTGATTTAGGTTTGATCATCCCTGTGCAATTTTCAGATGGCCCTTTGTCATCTGAATTAAGTGATGGAATTAAGAACTTTGGCTCTTGAAATGGGATGTGGAATGCAGAGATTGATTTGTAGTGCTAAGGTGGGATCTTATGAAGGTGTGGCTCACTGTGTCAGTTGTGTGTTCTTGCTGCTAGAATCTTAAGAACCTCACTAATGAGCTTTTTGCCAGGTCTGCTATCTCAGAAGGCATAGTGGGAACCTGATGTTATTCTGCAGGGATGACCGCTCAAGCATGGGACAGCACTCTTTAAATAAATCAAAGCTGGTGAGTGTTGGCTGTGCCCTAATGAGACTTGATCAGAGAGCAGATATGTGAAAGAGTATTTCAGTACCAGAAATACTTTAACTTAAATAGTAGCTCCTATAGGGCATGTTCTTTGTCAGTACTATGTTCTAGGAAAAATACTGTTTTTTCAGGTAAATCTAAGTGAAGCAAGATAATCTTTCCATTGTGAGCTAAAACCAGGATGTGAATAATATGAAAAGAAAATACAATTAATTTTCTTTGAGTAAATACATCTCTTTTGCTCAATGAAGAGGCATAATTTCCTCTTGTTCAATGACAATCAGTTTCTGTGTTAAGGTTAATAAACTTCAGAATTTTTAAACTTCCCCCCTTCCACTTTTCTCTTATTATTTGCAGATGGAGAGTTTTGCCCTCATTAGTTACTCTGAGTAGGATATTAGCTACTGTATCACCTCTCTGGCGAACGAGGGAGAAGGTGTGTTTGCCTGAGGTGCAGGGAAAAGAATGAGAAGTCACAAATGGAAGAAACGTAAATTGATTAACTGTAGAGAAGGAGGATAAAGAAAGATGGATACTCAATGGCCAGGTCGTAATAAATTAGATGGGATATATTAGGCAAGTTTCTGTTCAAGTATGTTCATACATATCTACTGTTCCCTTTGTTTGTAAGGATATCTGAGAAGCTGTTTGCCATTTGCTGGAACTCAGTGTTACCTCTGCATTTCTTTCCTTGCATAACTGTGGATGTCATCCGGGTACTTACGTGTACAGCTTTTAGTCTTCCCCCATGGCTTTCTGCTCCACTTACTAAAAATCCTTTAAACTTGCCTTGCAGTATATTTTGATATCTGTACATTGTAGGAGGCCTGTGAGGCTATCCTACAATTTATTCTTATTCCATCTCTCTACAATAACACTGCTCAGGGACAGTAGTAGCTTTACCATATTTCATCTAAAACAGAAGGTTGCAGTTGAGACAGGATTTTAAAAAACGGAAGCGATTTTGTTGCTTTTAGAACTCTAAGTTCACATTCATATTGTTCAGCCTTCTATGTTCAAATTCTTTGTGAATTATAAAGCTTTTAAATTCCTTCACCTTTTAAAACTAGCAAGTTTTTAGGAACAAGTTTCATTCTTGCATCTATTGGTATGCCACACAGTAGATTACAGAAAATCCCATAAAATTAATGTGAAACAAAGTGGAACTGACTTGGAGTTTGCAACCCACAACTTATGTAAAAGAATTATGATTGATACTGGCAGTACGGTGATGGTGATGATGGAAGGCAGTGAACTTCCTCTTTTTCCAGTTGACATTAAGTGTACTTGCTTTGAAACACCACATGACTGTTTATGCCTTGAAGGTGTAGATGTGGCACAGTCATCCCAGTTTAGTAATATTATTTTAAATTAGCATTAGTTAGTATTACATTTTGCCTCAGTAAGTTTTTTGTTAATTATTCTTTAATATTAGTTCCTTGCTGTTCAAACACAGAACATTATAAACAAATAATGTTTAGAAATTCTTTCTCATACAGAACTTGTTAAAAATCTGAACAGTTCTCTGCTATGTTTGCAGTGCACAGCTTTCTCTGATGTGTATTCTTATTTATTCTTTGGAAGGGAGTAATTTGCAGAGATTCCTTCCTTCATTCACCTCATATTTTGACATAGCAAACTTGAAGTAATATGAAAAGGGCTTGCAAAAAGAATGATGAAGAATTCTAGACAGTACAAAAAAAAAAAACCCCTAACAAACCAACCAAGCCCAAACCATTCCTGTGAGTGCTGCTGCACCCTGGAAGAGCATGCTTTTGCTTCCAGAGGATGATGAGTCAGTCTGCTTAGGGCTTTTTAGTGGAACTGGCCTCCTGCCTGGCCACTTGGAAATGTCTCATTTGGCTCATCTGATTATCTCTGCTGCCTTAAGGCCTGTCCAGTTTGTGAGTAGGTAGGCAGGGAGGAACACCCACGTAGCACCAAAACTGCAGTCATGGCACATCATCCCATTGTTTTTGTCTTTCAGTCAAGTCCCAGGAGAGTTAGACACTTCTGTTGTTGAAAACAGCTGTTTTGGAGATTTGCAGGAAGCACCCACATGCTTGCATGGTAGATTGGAAGACTCATGGCCCCTTCAGTCCTGTGCTCGATGCTGGAATTGTTTGTGGTTTGTTGCTGGGGTCCATGCAGTTCAGAGCTACAGAACAGTTTAGATGAAGTTATGTTCTATAATGAATGTCAGGGCTTTTGTTCACTAAACTGCAGCCAGGTTCAAGACCTTCCATTTGTATAATTTGACTTCCCTGTTTATATTCTGCTCAGTTAATAAGAATAGTTCAGTTTATTTTCCTGGATTGGGGTAAACTATGTCAGTGTTTTGGGGGAGTGGGTGGGAAGGGAGGACAGGAAGAGAAGGTCAGCTGTTTTTAATAGGGGTGTTTTTCTTCATGATCAGGGCATTCTAATTATACCCTGGATAAAATATCAAATTTCAAAGTCCTTTGCACAAGGAAGATTTGCTGTTTTCAGTGGCATTTGAGACCCGTACATCCCATAAACACGTGTATCAAATGCATTTTGGTTTTGATTAATATTGAGTAATTATATTAGCTGATTACTCTGCTATAATATCTTGTTTGATAATATCTTATTTGGAACAGTGAAGAATTTGTCCCATGCAGAAGTGTATCTTAGATGGGAGTTCTCATAGCAGTGGTTTAATTTTGCAGCTTAACACGTTGCTTAGGGTTACAGTGAACCTTTTCTGACTTGTGTGTTTTGAGTGACTGTTGGGCATCAGATAAGGATTTTAAGTAGCTGCGTGAGGGTGGTGTGTCTGGCCTGAGAAATTACTTCAGAGGTTTTTCTTCCAGTAATTTAAAAAGTGTGGCACAGGAAAATGCAAATGAGTAGGAGGTGTTCATTAACTTTATATTGAAGAGTCTCTTTCTTCTACCCCTCTTTCAGAAGAAAGTGCCTCATGTGCTTTCTCTTTGTGATTAGTTTTTTATTAAGACCAAAATTGATTTTGTGACATTATTTTCTGTGCCAGATAAGCAGTAATTAAATATTTCAGAAGTGTAACACAAGATGGTAAGAAAGCCATATGAAATGTTCTTAATTTTTTATTCCATCTGCTGCTATTATTTGGTAGAAATTTTGTAATTTTTCTTTAAAATAGCATGCTTTCAATTCTCTTATTTATGTGGCTTTGGAAGTATTGGATCAGGTATTAAAATGTCATGCCTATTGGAAAAGTGCTTCAGGGAGTTTTGTGGTGGGCCACAAAAAAAGTTATTACAATAATTGAAAATAAAAAATTGTCATATAATCTTAATTCTGCTGAATGGAAAACCAGTAGCATCCAGCTACTTTTTTTATCCTCCTGTCTCTTTCAGTTTTCATTAAAAAAAAGCAGTTTTAAGCTCTGAAAGACTCTGGAGACACACAAGCCATGTTTAAGAGTGTTTGTAATCTTCAAATAAATGCCAGATCAGTGAAGTAAACCCCTAGTAATCCTGAGGAGAGAGCGATTTCACTTCTGAACTGGCATTTGCTTACCCCTGCCTGTATGGAGGGGAAAAACCTGCTGCTTGGATAAAGTAGTCTTTGGCAGGATTTGGCCAGATGGAGCTTATTCCTGTGTTACAGAAGAAGTCATGTCTCATGATGCTTTCTGTATTCTCTCCTATTTTCACTGCAGTCTGCGAATTTCCTGCTTTTTATGTTGTGTGATGTTTCCGAATGCAGACTGGTTCTCTTTCCAGCTGAGCCTCCAGGCAGGGCAGACTTGAGCAATATGCTCTAAGAAAAAGTGTGAATTTTCTCATATGTTTCAGTGAGCGTTAATGGGAAGACTAATTAGGACAACTTGAAGCCAAAATTACTGTGTTTCTCTTTGAGACAAATTAGTGGAGGCATATATAAGCTGTACTTGGATATAAATGGCATTCCAAGTTCAAATCTGCTTCAAGAGTTTAGAATTGTAAGTGAGGAAAAGAAGTTTAAATCTTAACTCAAAATTAATTGTTTTAATTTAATTAAATGTAGAAGAAAGAAAAATCAGAATTTACCACATATTAGTAAGTCTGTAATCTAATAAATGAAGGAGATAATGTATTTCTAATTATTATTTGGTTTAATTTTAGTTTGAAGACCATGTATGGATAACATTAAATCAGTATTTTAGACTGAAAATGCTATATTATATACTGCTATGTATTTTTTACTATTTAAAGTTTTACAGACAGAGGTATACAGGATTTCTTTTACATTTCTCTTGCAGATGTAACTTTTCTAGTCCTAGAAATCTGCATAGCCAAAACATAGGTCAGTTCTTTTTGAAATCTAATATGCTCTTACTTTCTTTGGATATAAAAAGGCTGCTGCCTTTGCTGGACTGACTTTGTGCTGTGTCAGATTCAGCTTCTAGGTAAGGCTCAATACAAAGGTTAGTTTTCTTGAATGTTACCAAGCCAGCTGCCTCAAGCTAAGGAGTTACCTTTACAAGAGGAGAAGCATTTGTTTTTGCTGTGCATTTCCATCCCTACTTTCCCTGAGAGTCTCTTCCTGCTCTTCTGCTGCTTGTTCTCCAAAAGCAGGACTCCAACCTGCACTTTCCATCTCATGCTGTAGATGTTTGAGACTCCAGCTTCATCAGGTCATATACCTCTCTTGCTTTCTTGTCACTGCTTTGACATCCTCAGTCAGGGGTGGCTGTGTATCTTTATTTCTATTGCAGGGCAGGAATGGAAGCTGCAGCCCCTGCTAAGCAGCATAGCCAGATGTTCCAAATTTTCAGTGGCTTGTGATGCAAGTGTTTGATGTGCCATTAGAGACAACAGGAGGCAGAGCTGAAAGAAGCTGGTACTGTACATGGCACAGGCAAAAAGGTCACATATCATGGGTATATTTCGGTTTGGAAATGAGTAGTGTTGCAATGTCACCATCTCCAGTGTTGCAATGTCTGTGGGCACTGATGTGTTTGGTAAGAAGACTGTGATTCCTTCTGCTTGAAAGGGGTTGTGTGGCCTTCTGTCTTCCTCTTTAACATGTCCCACCTCTTGAGCAATATCAAGACAGAACAGCCAATAAAAAATGTTTCTCTCTGCAGTACAGGATTTTTAAGGAAGAAGTGCAAGGAGGAAGGAGGATCTTTCATGCAAAAAATGTTACCCCCCACATAAATTAGCAGCATGATTAATCGAGTAACAAGCTGGTAGTATTCTACTTTCCATTTAGCTTTATCATAGAATCAGAATCCTGAGTTGGAAGGGACCGACAAGGATCATCGAAGTCTCACTCCTGGCCCTGCACAGGACAGCCCCTCTGTGTATTCTCTAGTCACCATCAGAACACTTTGAATAGCTCTTAAACTTAGTCCACTTCAGCTCTGACAGTTCTGCCAAGTCTTACAGAGAGCAGTGTTCTGTAACTACTGAGAAGGTTGGCAGCTGCATAGAGGCAAGAAACTGTGTGGTGTGAGCTTATGCACTGAAACAGGAGGGTATGTGATGGAGCAGGGACTCTCTGGGAGGCAGGAAGGCTTCAGCAAGATTTCCTGCCTTTCTAGGACTCCTGGCATTAACTGTGATAAATAGGGCCTGTTTATTCTTTGGTGGGTGATAATGCATTTTCCTCATGAAGGGTGTGACTGTAGGATTATTATTTTGTGTTGGGCTGCAAGTGCAAGAAGTGAGGAAGTCTGATCCCAAATAGGGAGGAATATTGAAGTTGCAGGTAAGGATATTTTTATTTGGATACATAGAAAAAGAAGTGCTATCATTTTTGAAAGTTGATGCATCATTGGAAGCTCTCTTCCTATCTGTGGTCTGGTATATTGAGTCAAATACATGCTTTCGAAGTGTGTTTAATTAATAAATAATGAGTTCTGGCTTTCACCGAATCACAGTAACCTAGTGTAGCCATTTAACTGGTTATGCCAGTTATAAAGCAATTTTTTTTTTTACTTTCAAAGTACCCCGGTGTGAATTAATATAGTAGCTGGCAAATCTCAGAGAAAGATTCTCTCTAGGTTAAGATAAAAGGAATAAGAAGAATGTATCTGTTTTGCTTTTTGATAAAAGAGACAGACAGAATGAAATTGTTTTAATTAAAAGATTCTTTTGGTATCTGCCATGAACCTGACTTGATGGGAGTTGATCCTCTAATGAGAGAATTAGAATGTTTATTCCTGGTAGCCCACAGCCTGTGATGCTACACACACGTTGCTGGATGTGTGAGAGCTCTCAGCCAGTCCCCAGGAACCTGTCCTTTACTTCTCTCATCTTTGTTCTACTGTTCCCTCTTGAATGTCACCTTTCTGATTTCTTTGTTCTTGATATTTTGACTTGAGCTGATACTGTTTCTCTGTGGTGTTGTATTTGGGTCTGTAAATGTACAGACACTCACTCATTCCTCCTGCCCCCACCCCTGGTGGGATGGAGGTGAGAACTGGAAGGGTGAAAGTGAACCACCATCTTCCTCAGTGGTGCAGTTTGGTTGAGGAGCAGACAAGGCCTTGACTGTGTGTAACGACTGCTTAGCAGGCACTAAAATATCCTAAATCACCAACACAGTCTCCAGAACAAATCCAAAACATAGCCCCATACCAGGTACTGTGGAGGAAATGAACTCTTTCCCAGCCAAACACAGCACAGGAAGCATACTTGGAAATTGGTGAGAGGCAGAAGGGATGAAAGACTCTGTCCAAGTGACCATTATTAAACTGGCTTGTCTACAGCACTGCCACTTTACAAACTGAACTTATTGAATTGTTTTCCTTTGAAAAATGATAAGAGGGGTGATGGAAGAGGAACCTGTCTTGGGGCTCAGGAACACCTCTACTGTTTGTGGTATAGAAGCTCCTTGGTATTGTGGGGTGGGGGAAAAATCCAGCCTTCCACCTTAAAGCTGGAAAATGAACAGTGGTTTCTTTGGCTCACAGGCTGAGAATTCTATCTGGAGCTGCAGTTGCCAGTGCTTCGTGCACTTTCCTTTTTGTAATCATGACAACCTGAGCAAAATATACTTGTAAATCTCCCACTTCAATTAGTTTCCACTCTCATGGTTTCAAATGGTCTAGAGGGCCCTATTTTGTCAAGAAACCTCTTGAATTCTATTCTTGCATTTCACCTTGAATTTGATATTTTGTCCTATCTGAACTAATGTTAATGAGCTCTGTGTTGTAGTTATTTACATGATGAATTTCTCTTCACAGATCATTCGACTTCAAGTGGTACATCATCATTCAAGCCCAGTCGATCACTGGTTTCTATTCCCACTGCCCATGTGATGCTGTCTAGTGGCAGCTCTTCACTTTCCAAACACAGGGAAGCTTTTAAGTCTGATGGCTCAAAATGGAGTACAAGCTTTGTACGGTCAGGAGGAGGCAGAAATCAGGGAGCCTTGGACAATTCTCTTGACATGAAAGATGCAAGACCTGTAAGAAAATGGTCCTCCTTGTCTAAACTCAGCTCACCAAATAACTTCAGCCAAGATGGAAGCAGTCATTCAGTAGAGTACAGGGCTGGTACGGACAAAGCTGTGCCACCTCAACTGAGGACAAATGGGCCAAGTTGTTTGCATGACAGCATGGAGTTGCTAAAAATTGAGGACAAAGAAATGGGGAAAAAACGGTCTTCTCTACTGGACTGCAAATACAAGTTTGAAACGTGCAGCAAAGACGACTTTGTTTCAGATTCCCCAAGCAGGAGACACGCCTTAGACTTGACCTACAGTGCCTTACCTGACAGCAAACCCACGGCAGGCGGCTGTGACGCTTTTGGCCAGAGATTCGCGACGCTGGGGCAGCAGCCTGTGAGCGGGGCTCCCATCCAGCCCGCAGTGAGGACTCAGATGTGGCTCAAGGAGCAGTTGAGGGCAAATCCCCTGGACTGCAGGGCTGCTGAGGAGCCCTACGGCGTGGCTGCCTGGCACATGCAGCAGCTCGAAGACTTCAGAGTGGCAGGTGACCAGCCCATGCAGGTAAGGCTAAAGCTGGGTGTTTGCTGCCATCATGTGGCATCCTGTGTTATACCTGAGGAATAACAGGCAGTTTTTAATGAAATGGGTCCTTCTAACCTGGTAGTGGTATTTTTAAGCTTTGATTTGGGCTTGTTTCTCAGTATTAGTTGTTTGTTAGATGTTCTTTTATTCCTGTTCTCTGCTTACAGTTTACTCTGATTCATTATGCCTGTCTGCATGGGACTAACATGTCTTTATCTGAAGCTGGACACAGAAAGAGGTTCATCAAGAAGCCTTTTCAGCAGTTTTAGAGTAACTACATAGTGGGGCAAATGTGAATGTGTTTTGATCTGTGTGGGCTTACAAAGAGGCTGCATTTATTCATTCAGGAAAATAAGAATGACTTGTATGTACTGCAAGGATGAATAAATAATCCATCTCATTATGCCCAGCACTTAAAAACTGAATTCAGTTTGATATTACTGGTTATTTTTTACAGTAGTCAACAAATCTGGTTTATTTAAATAAAATAATATGTGGGGTTGATGAATGATACTTGAAATATTTTCATATTGAGAATATCAAGCACATGGTTTTAAAAGATAGGTAACCCTTTCTAACATGGCCATTCACAGTCTGTTTCCAGCTCTTATGGGGAAGTACAGTTTGTTAAGGAAGGCAGCATTTAAAATCTACGTGTTCATGTTTACCTCTGTAGTAAGTTTGGCTTGGTTTGACAAAAAAAGCCCAGTTTACAATACGCAAATTTGCTGAAAGGCATTTTAGGGTTAGACTAAGATATTGTTTCAGCAGAGATAATCTAGGTGTATGTTCAGATTTCCTGTTTCCTTCAGCCTGAAGTACATGAAGTAATTTACAAAGAGTTGTGCTCAAGTTTTGTTGTTTCTTCTGTTGCATATTGATGGAAAGAATGACAAGTTTAGAGATTCTTGACGTCCAGTTTTGCTCTTAATGGTGATCAAGTTTTGGGTTTTAGTGGTGTTTTGAATTTTTGTTGTGTTGGATTTTTATGGAGTTGGTTTTTGGTGAGTTTTTTTTTTTTTAATTTAAGAAACCTAATAAAGCTGAAGCCAATTGTTATGGCCAAACTAATAGTAATCTGTAAGGGTTTGTCTAAAAATCTGACATTGTTACAGATAGCCATCCTTTATTGCTTCAGAAACCCTCATCTTTTCTAAGCATTTTGAAGATTCTGATGTTGATAAATTCCACAGGTAGGGAGCAGAGGCTGATGGGGTCCTCTCAGTACCAAAGTGACAGAGACTGCTCAGTGCTGAGGCTTGGTCTGGGGCACTGCCAGCTGGGCTCCTGGCACGTGGCAGCTGCTGGTGGCACTGGGCAGCACAGGAGGGGTTTAGGAAGTGACAGCAGGGTACCTTGAGGGAGCCTGGTCTAGCCATTCATTCAAGTCTTCCCAAACACCTGAGATGTGTAGCTGGCTGCAGCCACCCAGTGGTGCTCTCTGTGAGATTTGTGATCAGGTTACTGTGACTGGTGGTTCTCTTCTTGAACTTAAATATACAGAATGACAGAATGTTAAGGGTTGGAAGGGACTTTAAAGATTATTTAGTCCCAACCCCCTCTGCCATGGGCAGGGACACCTCCCACTAGACCAGGTGGCTCAAGGCCTTATCCAGCCTGGCCTTGGACACTGCCAGGGTTGGGACATCCACAACTTCCCTGAGCAACCTGTTTCTCTGTCTTACCACCCTCACAATAAAGAATTTCTTCTAATGTTCAGCCTTAAATCTCCCATTTTTCAGTTTTTAACCATTACTCCATATCCTATCACTACAGTTCCTATGAAGGAACTCCAATAGGGCCCCCTTCAGATACTGGAAGGTTGCTAGGAGGTCTCCATGCAACCTTCTTCAGGCTGGACAGCCCCACCTTCCTCAGCCTGTTTTCATAGGGGAAGTGCTCGAGTCCTCTTACCAGCTTGGCGGTCTCCTTTGGACTTGCTCCAACAGTTCCATGTTCTTCTTTATGCTGGGGATACCAGAACTGCATGCAGTACTTCACACGGGGTCTTACAAGAGCAAAGTAAATTTTATTTACTTACTTTCTTCATTTAGACATAGGTCTCTCCATCATCTTATATGTGTCTCTACAACACTTTGTTTAGGATGAGTGTTCTAGAAATTTATTTTCGATTAAAACAGCTCCCAGCTTTTGTCCTTCATGTTTCAGATGTGCTTTCTCTCTCTAATCATGTTTAAATACAGTATGAAGGCGAAATTAAATGTTTAGTGAAGCCCTGTCTGTTATTACAGTTACTAAAAAACTTTCATCCATGCAGGCATTGCTGCCAAGCTCCAAGTGTTTGGAGGTCAGAGCCAGTAGGGGGAACACAAGCATTATTTATCTTTGACTTCAATTCAAAACTAGTGCTGCACCTTCCCAGGTTTTTGAGATTTTAGATTTTACCTGAAACTAGCTCTTTTTGTTTGTTTGTTTCACCTGTAACTTTTACATCTCTGTGGAGGAAATTCCTGATGGCCTTAGCCAGCACTTCCATTGGCGTGATACGGAGTCGTATTGCTGGGCCTTGAAATGGGATCTGTTTTATGTCATCAAGTGAGATGTGGTTGGGAAGTAGGACCCAGAGAAGGTTAAAGCATGTGCAAGAACAGTGAGCATTTGAGAGGCATCCCCTGCTGTCCCTCCCAGCCCTCCCGGTCTTTCTGTCAGAGGTTATAGCTGTAAGGAGAAGAGATGCCAGAAACAGTGAAGAAATGGGAATGATTCTTTCTGTCTTGACATCTGTTTTTTAAAGAAACCTCAGCATCGTTCTGCTGTGGCCTTTTTTCAGAGATCACATGCGTACCTGGTATTTTATTATTTCTGAGAAACCAAGAAAACTGCAATCCTAAGTGGAATATACATCAAAGAGATGGAGTAGAAGGCATAAAAGGAAGCTGATGATTCATAAAAGGGGCAAAAGCCACATCTCTAAAGTAATTTTTAATTTTTCTTATAGTGAGGACTACTTTTGCTGTTTTGTTTTAAATACATATGTGCTGATGGAAACATAGTGGCTTTTCCTGGGACTGAAAAAAAATTAATTTATCACAATTTTGCCTTAAAACTACTATTGCCATGAATAGAGAATGCACCAAACTTTGCTTACAACTGTTTATCTAGAGCAGCTTTGTGCATCTTTAGCATAGCTGCTCTCTGTTGCCTCCCCTTCTATCAGCTTATTACTGATGAACTAAGAATAGACAGCAACAGTTTCCTGAGTTGATTTTGAGGACTGATGGTTCAGGAATAGCTGCTGGACTTATTAATACATCCTACAAATAAGTTTTTATGTCCTTACTGACTAATATAAACAGTTGACCTATTGACAGATAGAAAACTCTAATTCAGAGTTAATTTTTGTAAAACCAGACAAGCTTCCTGTTTGTTTACTGTAAAGGTTAATGGAAAGTATAATGTAATGCCCTTAAAAGCTGTTCCAAAGTTAATTGCTTTCAAGCTTGAGATTCTCTGCTTCTGTAGCTTGAGGCTGACTGAACTCAGTGGTTTTTCATATTCTTCACTCCCCAAATTATAAATCATATCCTGTGGCTTTTCCATTCCAAATGTAAACCATGGGTTGCAAAATAAAATTTCCTGTGTATTGTAAGGGAAGCTCAGAGTGTTGGGTAGAAGATCTACAGCTACGTTTTGATTGTCCTTCAGGAAACGGTCAAGTGTGCAACTGCAGAAAATGTGCTGTGGAACAACTTGTGCCTCCTAGAGAAGGGGCATCCTTCAGCTGTAGGTGTGATGTTTGTACATTTCAGAAATAAATCTCCAAGGAGAATCTGGTCTTTGGTTATTGTGTAATATCATGGATTTGCATCTGAAAATTCGTTGCCTTATCCAATGTGAGTTAATTAAGATATGCTTTTTGAAAATAGACATTATCCTGTGCATTTCTTAGGAACAGATTTTAACAGTTCTTCAGTTTATGGAGTTCACTTTATGCACTAAAACAAAGAAATATTGCTTCAATTTTCTCAAAACAGAATTTATATTTCACCACACACTTAATTGTTTAAGTGTTTTCAATATACAGCTGATCTTTAAATAAGGAAATGTGTGATAAGAATTGTATTAAGAAAAAAATGCTTACAACACACAACAGCATTTCCTATTTACTGAACTAGGAGACCATAAAATCTATATTAAAAGGCTCTATGTTTTCAAGCAATGGCATTTCTTGAAATCTGATCCTATTATATATCCTATTATCTGAATGCATGTAGCTACATGCTGTGTGCTAGTCCAAAAATTAGATTTAAAATGAAAGTATACCTTTAAAATTGCTGGAGATCACATAATAAGAAGGAAAGCTTCAGAAGATTGCATATCTACATATTAACTTTGTACAGTGCTGTAAGTATCACAGGATGAATCTTTTTTTCCCAGTGTACAGAGCATCTGTATGATTTCTTCATGGTGTGCTAAATTGTGTCAGAATATTGCAGAGATAATAGGTGGAAATTGCTTAAGTGCATCTTTTCCCTTTAATATACCAGCTTTAGTGGCTTTTTTTAATGTGGAAAATACTGGATTGATCATACCACATATGTAAAAGTTGCTGGAAGTTAAGTTTGATGCAGTGATAAGTTCAGAGTTATTAGAACAATTTTCATTGCAAAACAGAAAAGGAAGAAAGTAAACAGCATGCTATCTAAACTTTGGTAAACAAAGCTGTAAAACTTTAATTTAAAAAAAGTCATAACATTCATCAGATAACATTCTTGTCACATAGAACTTTATTCTTAAATGTCAACTCAAAGCTAGTGATTTTTTTTTTATACAATCCTGTCAGACCAGAAAATTAAAAATTATTAGTATCAACATTTTCCCTATATCATATTTTGATGAAACTATACTTTTCAGGACTATAAAACTTTTTAACATGAGGTATTATCACCTTTAGCTAGCAGAGTGAACTCCTTTACTGTGAGCTATAATTAAGCTTTTATGGTCCGTTCCTTTTGGTGTGAAGTTGTAGCCTAGCAAATAGGATTCCATTCATTATAAGGTACTTGTAGGTTAGGTCTGGAGTAAGTGCTAGCAGATGATGGGAAACCAGACTTGGACTGTGCTTGGTTGCAGAAAGAAGCTTGGCATTGGTTAGCGGATAACTTTGCCAGCTTTATATGTCATCTCAGGAAAATGCATGTTTCAGTTTCAGCAGTGTATTTCAGCATTTATTGAGGATTCTGTCATGGTCATTGCTGGCTGAGAGGAGGCTACTGGGATTGTATCTGGGGCTTGTTTCTCCAAGCTCTTAATGGCAAAGTTTCTCTCAGACTTCCTTGGTATGTAATTTTTGATCCAGTAATACATGATAGTTGATGGCAGTAGGCTCCTCTTCCTTAATTTATTAAAAAGGGATATGTGATTTTATTGTTTTGTCAGGGCCAACTGCTGTCACAGTGAAGTTCCTAATGTGTCCTCTTGAATATGCAGAAGGTCATACAGGCAATAAGCTTTGTGCAGTCCCAAGCAGTATGTCAGTGAATAAGCATTTTGATGGTAAAACTGTTCTTACTCTGCTTTGGGTAGAGTGGGTTTCCTGTTTGTTTCTGTAGTTTTGGTGTGCTTTGAGCCATCTATGTCAAGCATCAGCAGGAATTCTCCTAAGTAATACACAAATATGTAACCATTACCCCATATATCTCTGGTATATAAATTTACAGATTTTTTTTAAAAAGCAGAATATTTCATTATCAAAATAAATGATGAAGCACTTACTGTGAAGTAGCTGTGCAAAGTTTTCTGCTTTGAATGCAAACAGATTGGAATTCATACTACTATAACTATTGACATTACAAAACTATGGGAGTGTAGTTTACAGAAGCTATTTTAAATGTTTATTGTGCGTATTTCAGAGTGGGTGAGAAAAAAGCATTCATTTTAACTGTCTGTGCTGCTCTAGGCCATCGTGCTGGCTTGGCTGGGGCAGAGGTAATTTCCTTTATAGCAGCTGCTATGGAAACGGACTTGTACCAAGCTGTAGTCCCATGCCAACTACTATACTATGAAGAAAATTAACTTTATTCTAGACAAAACCAGCACACTAATGCTCTCTAAGCTTTGGAGCAGGTAGTGATGCCTTTTTCCTGGTGTTAGGAAAATGAAGCTAGACACGGTTAGAGGGGTTGGGGTCTTTACCTCAGTATTTTAATCAGGATCCTGTTTGATGCATCCACTTCACCCAGGTGACAGCGTGGCAAAATGCACACCCCCCGCCCATCACACACACCAGTTATAGACTTTACACATCAGCATATCTAACAAGGGGGCCCAATAATGAGGTTGGGGTGGGCTAACCCCTAGTTTACAGAATCCTCCTGCCAGGAGACCTTGGGTTCCTGAGATAGTAGGAATGTTTGGTCTCCCTGGCTCTGCAGTTCTGGGGTGTTCAGTCTCAGGCCTGCAGAACACTTACAAAACACTAAGCACTAAACTAAGTAAAAGGTTACAAGTATGCATACTGCTAATACTTGTGGATACAGAGAACTGTGTAAAAGGTATATAAAGAAAAGACAAAAATCATTCTGGCATCAGTAGCATAGAGTGGAATGTGGATACCTGTTAATGGTAGGACTTCCTTAAGCTTTTGGGTTTGCTGGGCTTACTGCCTTTTCCTGTGAAGAATCTGTTCATAGATCCAGTTTAGATGAGTCTCCTGCAGATAACTGAACCCCCCCCACAACAACAGCTCTCATATGGGAATTCTGAGTGTCAGCATGACCAGATCAGCTCTATAATATACTCAGCACTCAGCAGTACATGTGCTGAATCAGGGATGTGCTGTTTGCAATAGGAGGTTGGAGCTGGGGCTTCCCCCACCCATGAAACAATATCTGCCTCTTTTGCATGTGTGTTAATATGCATATCTATGGCAATAAATTTACTGTACAATATATATTTGTTGGTGCACGCTGTTCCTGTGTTTCACTTGGGAAAGTGAGATGCTAAGAGGAAGTTGTTTGGCTCCAATGCAATATATGAAAATCTGATACTGGTCCCCTCCTTTCCCAGCACTTCTCATGTATTTAGAGCTACCTTCTGGAAAATGATTCCAACAGAAGTGTGCTCTTGTTGGTCACTCTCCTTCCTAGGGCCCTGTGGGGAAATACACCATCCAGTGAAGAGCCACAAAAGAAGGTCCCATAAGAAGTTTTTACTGCATGCCTAGAGGTGAGGACAGGCTATGGACTGATGATTGCACTGGCAAGTAACAAGTGGTCTGTCAAATATGGCTGGAGGGCTCCCACACTGCTCACTTGACCTCTGCCTAAGTGGTAAATCCTTGTACTGAGGCTGAAATGTACTTCGGGTTTGTGCAGATGCACCTACTGCTGGTGCATGTGCTGGTGCTAAGGGTTTCCTGGGCAGAGTTTTGATAACCCTGGGTAATGGCCCTTTGTTTTTCAGTTGTTTTGACAGCTGCATCTTTTGATGTGCTGGATAAATAGAAGCCTTCTAGCTTTTAAGGTGTTGTTGCAGTGAACCACAGGTGTTCAAAAAGGTCTAAATAATAATTACATTCACTTATCCCCATCTCTGCTACTGCAAGCTGCTTTTCAGGGATATCTTTGTTTCCATTTACAGCATCTGTGCTTTTCTCTCCACAGGCAATTTGATGTGTGCTGTCAACTCAATACTGGCATTTTGGTTTGCCTTCCTGTTGTCATTTCCCATTAAGTATATGTTCTACAGAAATCCTATTGTAAAAGTTTAATTTCAGCTGTCCCCTTTTTGCAGGAATTATGTTCCTTGAAGGCTGCAAATTATTTGTAGATCTTTAAATAACTATCAGCTGTAGTAATGAGAAACTACAGTAGCTGCTGATGCATTCTTGAGTTTCTTCAGGTACTCAGCAAGGCTATAGGTGCACAGCTCTTAGGGTTGCTTTCTGATAAATTTGGGTTGTGAATACATTCTCTAACTGGATATTTCAGCCTCTGCAGTCTTTGTGTACTTATATTCAGATAGTGTGAAGTGTCTACATTATCATTGCAAAATCCTCAAAGCAAAATCTGAGAAGGAAGCAGAGGCTCACAGATTCACATCAGCTTCACAAGGATAAATGCGAGCACTAGAACCAGGACAATGAGCAGAAAGTTGAGTAGCAGGTTGAGACCTCTGTTGTTGGCAAGATCCATAATGTGCATCTGTCTCCCCTCTTGTGACTGTAGCAGACTCTCAATTGTAGCTTAGGGTTGCTCCTTCAGTACTAAGCCATGTAGGTTCACATGAATTTCATTGCGTCCATAGCTCTTTCCCTGGTTTTCAGTTTCTGCCACTTAAGAAGAAAATGTATGCATACAATAGCTAGTTGTTTGTGTTTTTTCTGGAAAAGGATTGTGGATGCTCCTACTAGCCTTTTTTCTCAAATACCTAAAAATAAAAGGAAATAAAATAAAGGTTTATGAAAATTTTCATTCCACTAGTGAAGAATTTCTGAAGAACTAGTAATTGAAGAAAGGACTTTAATTTTCTTATACAGTTTGGCACTTCATTGACTTTTTTAATGTATGTGGTACTTTCCAGACACAGAATGACTGTTCTCAAGACTTGGTCTGTTTCAGCAACAATCTGTTGAAAATTTGCTTCTAAAATATCTGTATAGGTGCAACCCCGCTCCCCCCACTTTCTTATCTGGGCAACATGTCTCTCTGTTAATAGAAGTATTTCCTACCCTTCTAGGGTTTGGCACCATGCACTGCAGTTGTGTTTAGCCAGCAGTGTGCTGTGTAAGGTCCACTGCAGTCTTGAAAATGCCTTGTGAAGAATCTAGATTGAGCTGGCAGAGAACGTGTCCTTAGTGCTTTTAATAGCACATATGCAATTACTTATTTTAAGATAACATTAATAACTTAGCAATTGGGTTTTATTTATGGAAATATATATAGACAAATGAAAGGAACATATAAACCCACTCAGCCCTAACATTGCCTAAACTGCCTTTTAATAATTAGCTACATTTTTAGAGAAAGTCACAAGAGGGCAGTGTTTTATAGTTTTACATTTTATACAAAGCTGTAACTTCTGGCATTATTTTACTTTAAAAAAAAAATCAAACAAACTTAAAAAGCAATCAGTCAGATATTACAGTAAATATAGGACCCGTGTTGAATAATTTTAATTATCAGGGTTCTTATTGAGGTGAGCATCAGTTTTTAAAGGAATCCTTATAAATACATTCTTGGTTTTGTTTGTTTCTTTTTTCTTTTTTTTTTTTTTACCCCCACTTTTTATCATGGAGATCAAAGCTAAAAGGTTTGCATTTGTTGTTAAATAAGATATCTCTGGATCTTGCAGGATTTAAAAAATAATTTTCCAATTGTATTCTGCCAGGTACTATTCATTAATAGCCATATAAATACAGGAACCTGGTCTGTAGCTTATAGTGTATTAGTATGCTTCTAAATATAAATAAGAACACTCTTTAAATGAATGTCTTCAATTATTCTGCTCTAATTTTGGCAGAGAGGATATAGATCAAGTATATTTCAGCATACAGTAAAAAGTGTGTACATTTTCCATGATTGCTGTTCTGTGCATATCCGTTCATGGATTATGTTGGAGGGGACTACAGTCTCCCTGCTCAAGCAGGGTGATCCCAGAGCACACGGCACAGGATTGCATCCAGGTGGTGTCTGAACATCTCCTGTGAGGGGGGGCTCTACAGCCTCTCTGGTTCTGGTGCTCAAGTCACCTGCACAGTAAAGAAGTTATTCCTCACATTTAGGTGGAACTTCCTGTGCATCTGTCTTTGCCCATTGCCTCTCATCCTATTGCTTGGCACCACCCAGCAGAGCCTGAGCCCCTCCTCTTGACACCCCCCTTCAGATACTGCAGACATTGATGATGTCCCCTCTCAGTCACTTCTTGAGGCTGATCAGGCCCAGCTGCCTCAGCCTTTCCTCTTAACAGAAATACTCCAGTGCCTTAGTGGTCTTTGTCATCCTCTGCTGCACCTGCTACAGGAGCTCCACATCCAAAACTGGGCACAGCACTCCAGATGCAGCCTCACCAGGGCTGAGTAGACGGGCAGGATCATCTCCCTTGACCTGCTGGGGCTGCTCTTGCTAATGCACCCCAGAATACCACTGGCCTGGTTCTACCATTGGCCATTGGTGTAGTCATAATAAAACTTACACAAAAATTCTTTGTGCAGGGGTGTTACAAACATTCTGTGCATGTTGTTTGAATAGTTTTGTTTAGGGCTGTCTTAATCTTGTCTGTCCACTAAGTGGTTCAGTTCTGCTAGGAAGGGAAGTCATTGATAAATTGATGTAGAACAGTTAATGAAGAAACACAAGTATCTGTCTCCTTGTAAAACACCTCACTGACTGGTCTGGCCAGAGCAAAGTTGCCATTTTAAATGGGTCATGTTTTCACATAGAGAATAATATAAATTGTTCAATTATTGAATCAATTGTTATATCAATTTTTGCTGAGGAGCTGGCTGAGGTAACATGTCTTTAAAACCAGCATATTTTGGTTCCTGACTCTGCTCCTTCCCAGTATAAAATTGCCATGGAAGTTGTTCATATTTATTTTGGAGGAAGAGTAATACCAGATTGTTGCCTATTTAGCTGTCTTTATTCACTATTGATGTGTAAAATGACCTTAGGAAAAGATTTAGGCTTGGGTGGAGAGGAGAGAGAACTGAAAACTTAATCCAAGCTATGTACTGTACATGTTTGCAGTTTTTATTATGGTTCATAAAAATGGTGAACTTTTTGATTACAGAAAATTGCAGAAAATTCATTAGGAATACTTGCAAGCACTAGCTACTGAGTGGGAATCAGGGATGTGTAGGTGACCTAGACATCGCAAAATTACTCTTGGAAACCGAAACAGAATAAATGGAGATCCAAAGAATTAGAGAGCAGTGTGATGTCTAGCTTTTTTTTTTTACATAACTTTACTAAGTAAGTAATAGAATGGATTCTTCTTTCTAAATAGAACTGGGTATGTTTTATGCATTAATATTTTTCAAGCAGTCCTTTTATTAAATAAAATACTGTAGATACTATTTTTAAAGCCTATATAAGTCTACAAAGAAGACTGTATTATGTAGAAAAGGGTTTTTTTCTTAATCTCTGGGTTTTTTTCCTTCATCTCTGGGTTCAGTTGACAATAGGTGATATAGAAGATAGTAGCAGATTTTCTGATCAACAGAAGCCTAAGACACAATTGAACCATACAGTATTTGCAATATATCTGCATTGCTGTTAAATAGCAGTCAGGCTTCCAGTTTATTGATAGCTTGATTTTGTTCTTGTTTGGTTATTGTTTTAAAATAGATTATGGATTTTCAGGTATATAAGAGGAAGTAGGAGGGTTTTTTTCCATTGGGCAACATTTTTTAGCTTTACTCTGACTCCTTTATATTGTTAGCTTGTGAAACCTATAATCCAAATGTGTCCTCAGAATGTAGGTGCTGATGATTTACTTTTAATGCTTATTTCTTCAGCACATGTTCAGTACTTTAAAACTGTTGTCTGTTTCCAGTTGAAGTCTCTTGAAACAAATCCAAAGCAAACTAAAGCTAGAACCTCTATCCATCACAAAAATACAGATTTGAAAAGATAAGAAAAGGAAGAAGAATTAAAAGGAGAAATACTTGCTTTCTGAAATCTCATGCGTTTGTGAGAGTGGTCAGAATGCATGAAATGGAAATTGAGATTTACACTGACAGTTCAAATCAGTAATGCTCATACACTAACTTGCAAGTGTGGGGCAGTGTTTCCAGTCTCATCAGTGCTTGACCTAATACCCATACAGTAGTTATCTTAATTTCCTTTAGTGACTAACCTTATTTCACAGTCTTGTCTCAACATACTTGCTCACCAGATAGGAAATTCATCACAGCTGGATTTGCTTGCATTCAATTGAATACAGAGGTTTTTTAAAGATCTCTTCCCTTCATGCTCAGCAGTTCATTGTCAACTTCTACTCATGAAGTATTAAGTCTTCGAGGCAGAATACGAAATAAGCTTGTTTTGATTTTCTGTATTCATCAGTAAGAATGTTTACATAGAATGGAATAGAAAAGTATCTATTTAAAAAATGGATGTCTGTCTGACCTCTGTCTGTTGATTCTTTAGCTTTCTTTAAATTTGAAAAGGGTATCCAATTTCTGAGAATTTTGCTTAATACCAGCTAAAAGGGTTAGTAAGGTTGGAAGTCTTCTACTCAGTCTTGTTACTCACAATTGCTGGAGTGGAAGTGTCATCTGTTATCTGTACAGCCTATGGTTTACATGTTGAAAAGATATTTCTGCAGTGCTTTCCACTCCTGTGCATAATTGTTTATAATAAACTTTTAAATCTGATGTTTATTTTAAGCAGGAATTTGCAGCTGAAGATGAGGATGTCACTTGTATCTGTATGGATGCACTTTAGTCACAGCAGTAACAGTGACTTTTGTCACATCAGATATAAACCACCTCACGTGGCATCGGCAAGTTCCAAGTTTTTTGTAGTTTTAAACTAAGGAAATTATTACTTAAATTAGAATGGGCCTTAATTAAGTTGTCTAAAGGCAAATATTAAGAACCCTGAGAACCCCAGTTGTGCCAGTTGTCACATCAGTTAAGTGATTATGGAAAGCAAAACTTCAGGTATCAGTTACGGTAGTGTCAATTTTTTTTCTGCAAAACTTAATGAAAAAAATCTTCCCAGATGTCACATATATAACATTCCTTAAACAGATAGAAAAACATATGAAATAGTTTTTCTTTCTGGATTAGAAGAGATTTTTGGTTTATTATCATATTCCTTTGAAAAGCATTGAAGGAATTTGAATGCTTTAGTTGATAATACAGAGATGCAGCACCTTGAACTAAGCAGAGCAGTAATTTTCCCAAGATGTGCTATGTACCTGTAAGCTCTTTGGGCAGGCATGGTTCAAATTTGGAACCTTTCCAAGGGATTAAAGATTTTCAGAGAAACCTAAAAACACTTAGGCCTCCAAAAGTGATGGTGGTGTTTATCTAACTAAAACATTGGATTTACCAGCTGCTGGCTGTTACTGACAGGAGGAGATCATCTGATTTACTGATACTTTTCCCCATGTAGTAAAGACATCTCTTGATTGAGACTGACAAATTGAGTCATGCACAGCTTTGTAACTACAGGCTCTAAACACTGTTCTGCACAGCAAACGTGTTTTTAATACATGTATTGGGCAGTAAGATATCAGGGCACTGGTTGGCACACCCTCCAGTCCAAGTGCTAGCCTCTGTCACATGAGGATCCTTGCACTGGGAATTGCAGGTGTAGGTCTCTCTTCCCCATGGGGTGACTTTCCTAGAGGACAGTGCAGAGAAGTGCTGGAACTTCAGAGAAGCATCATAATGATACAGATCAGCAAGAGGCAAATTAAGATCAGGCAGAAATTCACAAAGAGCTCTTGGAGCCTTTGGCGTGCTTGTGGGTTGACCTCAATAGTTGAGGCTCTCCTCAGAGCAGAGCGAGTCATGTGCTGGACCTTCTCCATGGCAACAAGAAAGCAGAGGGCACAAATCAGAGGTTTTAGGAGTGCAGGATAGAAGAGCAGTGGTCAGGAACAGTTCAAAGTGCCTAATATCTTCTCTTTGTTTTAGACAGCCTATGCAGAGCTGGAAAGCAGGAAAGCAGAGAATTAGAAATGCAGAAGTGTTTTTATGAGTGCAAATGGAGGTTGTTTCAAAGGACTAAAAAGTCTGAAATTAGATTGATTTTACAGTGTTATTAGGTTAAAACAGATTTTAAAAATTGGGGGTTTAAGTTTAGATTTGTGCTGTATAATGCTTCTCTTCCTGAAGGCTACTGAGCACCTGCTTTTTAGCAGTGTTGAGTAACTGTACTATGGAAATTGTGGATATCTGGGATTTGTCCAGATTATTGCTTTAGATCCTAAGCTCTGTATCTCACAAAGTCTGTGAAAAGGCTGTGGCTGATTGCCTTTCCACACACACGCCTCTGCTTTATTTGTTGAAGCACATGTGAAAGCTTGATGATAAGGGTAGGGTCACAGACCTTTCAGCCAGGAGATCTGGGTAGTTCTGCTGGCTGGTACTGACAGGGCAGATAATCTGATTTACCAGTATCTTTTTCTGTAAGGGAGGAAAAGAAATCTTGTTGAAGTATTTCTATTCAAAGAAAAAGTTTTTTTATGGTGGGCAATTAAAACCTAATGCATTACTGCTGTAGGGAATTTTAGTAGAACAGTTCTCAATAGACAAGACAGAGTAAGGGCTAAATCTTTTTTTTATACATCTACGACAATGTGGGTGCAAAGGCAGAGGACTCCTGCGAGGAACAAAACAAAGCATTGACACAACTTTGTCTTTTAAGTGAGTGTTCATTTAAAGTGTCTTTTCCTCCTTTTATATGGCAGATGGAAGGAGAGGGTGTCTGTTGTTTTAAAACTCCAAATAAATAGTTGCAATGTAAAACCCCCCTTTATGAATTCCATGGCAAGAAGCTGGCTTTGATACATGCTTGTTTAGCTCTGGGCTGGTTGGATTCTGAATGTAGGCGCTGTCACAATGTAAAAACTCATTTTTTAAATGATGATGTATTTGTCAAACTTCCGTCCTAAAGCTGCACTTACCCCTAAATGTTTTATTAATTTATCTTGTGTTCATATTTTTCACAGAAGACCTCTCCTTGTCACAGCTTATTTTTTTCCCTTGGCAATAAGTGAAATTATATATGCCACATAAAGGAAAATAATTGCTTAGATGTCTGCTGCCCAAATTACATTATGATCCTGACTGAATCAGAGACATTTTGTTGCCCATGAATTTTTCTTTATATGTGGCTAAAATGGAAAAACCTTGAAAGGAAACAAAAGTGTCTTTCAGGCTCTTCCTTTTTTAGTCCCTTCATGTTGGGCTGTGGAGTCAAATGGTACTGTAGGAACAAAATACAAATGTTTGAAGTGGCAGTCTTGGTATTTAAGAGAGACTTTCAAAAGCAATCAGATTGCACATGGATATTTTAATACTTTTAGATTCCATGTGACGACGTCTCCATCTAAAACTGAACTTCAGATTTTGTTATGATTTTTTGAGCTGCAGTTGATCTTGACTTTATTGCGAACAAAACATTCACCAGGAACGTACTCTTGTAGCGACTACAATTTTTCATCTTTGTTTGACTTTTTGCTGTACCTGTTTTCATCTATTTAAGCAGTTAAAATGCTTGCCAAGTGTATTCTGCTTAGCTCTTTGCTAGTCGTGGTCTGTCCTAAGCGCAGTAAAAGCAAGACACGCACAGGAATTCTCAAGTCTCTCGGCTGAATGCACATTCATTCTCCCAGCTCAGTACAGGCTGGAGTGCATTAGATTGTTTATTTTCTTCCAGACAAGTCCTGGTAGATGAACCACTAATGGATTTACACAGATAGAGAGGAGTTTGTGTAACCAGCTTTTGTGACAGACACTGCCCAGAGAACAGCATTTCCTGCGGGTGACCTCATCACGGCATTTATGTCATTTTTTCAACGTCAGGTGTGTGCAACTCTTGGTCTTAAGGCCATGTGTGACCTGCTGCTGCAACATTTATCTTCCCTGATTGTTTTTTTTTTTTCTTGGGGCCCACAGAAGGATTGGAACAGCATCGATGTGTACCTGTGTACATGCACAATGAATGTACTTTCCATTTCATGTGCGCTGCATTCAGTGTAGCTGCACTTGTGCTGACACCTGCAGTGCTGTGTTGCTGTACGTGTTTCCCTTACACGACTCAAGGGGCAAGGCCCTGGAGCTCTGAAGTGTTTCCATAAAAAGCAATATTATCTGGTTGGGCATCACAGATGCAAGGCCAAAATAGATATTTGGACGTATGTGACCAGAAAAGGATACAAAAGAATCTTAAAAAATGGAAGGTAGCATAAGTTAAAATCTCTATACCTCTTACAACTAGAAAATGTTGTAGAGAAGGGTGAGGAAAGGACTAAATAAATTGAGTTTCTTGATTTAATAGCTTGTATAGTTTTGGAAGTTTTTGAAACATCTATGTGTTGTTTAACCTCCTACGCCTCTCTGTGGGATAAGTTTTCTAGTAAGCAAAGGAAACCAGTTCTATGTCTATATTTCAACAAGTTTGTCTTTACAAGTGCTCAAGTTCAGCTAATAAACACATACCTTGCTTGTTAATCCTCCATGGTGCTGTTACCCACCTAAAGTGTGCAGAAAGAGAGACAGATTCAGTAACACAGCTGCATATGGGTGGCTATTAAGGTCAAAATAGACAGCTTGGAATATAATTACACAAAAACAAAGACTGATCATTGTCACAAATAGTAGCTGCTCACTTGTACTCACTACAAGTGTCTTGTAGTTTTAGGGAACAGAATTTTACTTCTCTGTGGGATCTCTTTATTTCTCCAGCTGAGGTACTTTTCTATTCTTAAATCAAATTATTCTTAAAGTAAGCAAAAAGTAGCAGTTCAGTCCCCCGTGTTTTAGGCCAATATAGAGAAAAATTGTGCATGCACATACCACTTCTTGAAACAGAAGTGCACCAAGAGGGCAAATTATATTTGGTATTTTTTAGAAGTCCCAAAGTGTTACTCATGTGACACCTGTAATGCAGTTGGCTGCATTGCTGTGCAGTTGTGTTTTATCAGTGCTGTTAATGGATGTGCAAGGCTTGTCTTAGGCACAGGGTGAACCTGCAGGAAGAGCTCTGGTGGCTGGCCCTGTATATTGCTATGTAGGGAATCCCCTATACTTTAGAATGAGTCAGGGATCACAATTACTGCTTCCCACTTCGCTGACATGTGACTGTTTCCCTGATTTGTATTAGGTTATTTTTATCTTTGTTCCTGGGTGCCCTTCACAATGAGGGGGGGGGTTGTGACCAAAGTGAAAACTGTGAGCCACACTCATTCCTGGTGCTGCAACTGCATTGACTCCTTTGAAGTCACTCGGGATAAATTTG
Source organism: Petroica traversi (assembly GCA_025920805.1). NCBI lineage: Eukaryota > Metazoa > Chordata > Aves > Passeriformes > Petroicidae > Petroica > Petroica traversi. The sequence continues at coordinate 10,280,873 of JAHLSL010000017.1, forward strand.
GCTCCCTTGGAAATGCCACAGCCTGTTTCCTGTCATATGTTCACTAAATGCAGCAGTGATATCAGTGGAATAGAAGAGGTTTGGCTTATTTGAATTCTTGCAGTTCCACATGACCAAGTGAAGTCCTGAGGGGCATTGTTAAAATGTTTCGGTGCATAAGACTATTGCCTAGATTTTTAGGACATGTCCCAAAATTCACTTCTGTCCATTGAAAAAAAAAGTCTTATTAATTATAAACATAGTGATGGAGAAAGTACTATAAAGTTATGTTGGTTGAAAAATTACATTATTTGCCACAAGTCAGTGTCTAAATCTTCAATCATATGGAGAAAACATTTCCTTGGGATGGGGAAAGAAGCAACAATTCAGCTCATAGTTTGAGAAATACTGGTAACAGGAAAAACAAACTAATTTTATCTTTCTCTTTTCCTTTTGTTTGTTTTGTACTGAAGTGTCGTGTGTTTCAGAGAGCATAGGGGAAGACTCACACTTGAGATTCTTCCCCCCGTCCTCCTTACAAATTCATTGTTTATGCAATCTTCCTTCTGAGGAGCTTTGATGTTCTTATGGTTCCAAGACACAAGACCAACAGTACAAGCCTCTACTTGTATTTCAAGTTCATGAGAATGTGAGTGGTGTTCGTGACAAGAAATTACACTAATGAGTAGTTGAACACATCAGTCATTTTAGGTTTTTAAATATATCCACGTATCTTGTGAATAACTGGGACTTTTATGTCTGCAAGTCCAATAGAGTAGCCTGGGAGCCAGTGCTCTGGGCTAGTTTTTAAGTTATTTAATTTCCCTGCAAATGCTGCAGGGCCACACAGAGGGATCCTGAGCAGGTGCTTCAGTCTCCATACTCATGGGCTCCTCTCATCAGAATAAGACATAAACTGACTGTATACCATTTCCAGTCTGCTGATGTGGTTTGCCTTTTATGTAGTAAATTTCTTTTAGGAAATGAACTCCATCTCTGCTGCATTCACTGATTACCTAACAAGTTGTTTCACGTTGAGTTTTAGCTATGGTAGATCACAATGCCCCTTTAATAGGAAACGGTCTAAGTGTAATTTGAATTAAAGTGAAAATTGAAATACATCTCGTATGTATAAAAGATAGAAGTGGAAGAGGATGTTCCAAGTTTTGCACTGAAAAAAGCAGTGAAAATCACCTTTGCACTGCCACTTACAAACTGATTTCTGTAAGTTTCCTGTGGTACAATGGAGGTACTATATTCCTAGCTTCCTCAGAGCATGAGAAATAAATGCAGCTTTTAAAAATAGAAATGTGGTATTTACATAAATCTCTCTTAAATAATAATTGAATCATCATCTTGAAAAAAGAGTAGCAAATAAAAAAAGACAGAAAATTGCCAGCTGTAAATGAAATGCCTAATTTCACATTGATTTGTAACACTTATCACCTGCCCTGTAGCACGTGTCTCCGTCATGATGGTAGGTTGTTGTTGCTTGGGGTTTGGATGGGATGTTTAAGTGTGAAATTTTAAAATTTAATTTAACAGCTGAGCTACTCTCTCATCTACATTAAATTACTGAACTCTGACAGGGTAAAATTGAGATGATGGGGCAGCTAACCTGCTGTAGCTGTGGGATGCATTCCAGCTTCCAGTGAAAAGCTGCCTACAGCAGTTAAGTGTCAGTATGTAAGTTCAATCTATGTGTGTATGCATAAAGTCTGTATTTTTAAAGGTCTACATATGCAATATTTGTGGTAGGAGAGAAAGAGTCTCTGGGTGGTAGACTGAACCTTAACTCCTCTCTTCACTTAAAAATACATTTTATGTAAAACTTCAGCCTTGGAAAAAAACCCTGTCTCGGAATCTTCTTGCTCTTTGTAGGCACTGGGAGGTCTGAAGTGCTGCTTCTGCCTACTGAAAACAGCTTCTAGAGAACTCTGTAACAGATTGTTTGCCTTAGGATTAACAGCATGTCCAGGCATTTTATCACTTGAATATTGAAAACTGGCACAAGGCTGCAGAGCACAAAACCAAACACCTGGATGTATCTTTGCCTTATGCCTACCAGTCATTAATAGGAAAAGGAATTAGGTGTATCTGTTCCCTCATAACCTCACACCTCACGAAATTAAAAGTCTGTATTGGATTTGTCTCTTCTCTAACCAGAACCATAAATAGAGGTGAATGGTGAGGTGCGAAACGGGGGAAAAGTGATTGTAAGGAGCATAAGCTCCTTAGAGACATACATATTCATGAATCATATTTCTTTTTAAAATATTTGTATATGCAAATATTAAATGTTCTCTATGTGACATGTTTCTCTGTGAGATGCCCTTTTTTCAGTGATTTTTAAAGCTGAGATTGTATTTCATTGTATAACATGTCTGTGCTCCCCTTAGAAATAAATGGGTTATTTTCTGCATTTGAAATTCAGTTCATGATGTTACAAGTCCTAGCTAAATTATTTATCTGTTATTAGAAGCGATCTAGGACAAGTGTGTTAGTTACAATGAACAACAGGAGAAAATAAAACTTTAATGGATGTCAAAGCAAAAACACTACATGGATTCTGTAGCTTGAACTGCTCTTAGAGTAACATGGTATAATTTCAGTACTAGTACTGCTATAAATCACTTACATTTTTAAATTAAGGGTAATTTTTCATCATACAGAAAAAAAGTTTGCTCTCGCAGTGTGTTAGATCAGAAAATTTTTTTCCTGAGTTAATGGTGAAATTGCTACTTTACCTTTGCTGGACTGTGAATAGGCAGCTTTGGAGGAAAATGCCTTTACAAAACTTTGAGTGAATTATTCTCTTTGTAGATTTTTGGATTAAAAACCAAAACCAAACATACAAAAGAAAAACAAGCTAAAGGTATTAAATTTAAAAGGAAAGACAAAGGTGTGAGAAACATGATGAAGGCTTCTCACCTTCTTGTGCATTATCTCTTGTATAAATTTATCTACCCAAGGACAGCCAGTATCCCAGGAGCATGTAGGAAATTCTGTTGCCTTTGCTGTTGCTGAAAGACTCCCTGCATAGCAGTATATCTTTGACTCAGAGATATTTCCATATTTTTGATAAACAGTTAAAAACAGCTGTTCATTTGAGTAGAGGAGCTGTTTTGTAGAAAAGTACAGCTACAGCGTGCCTTCCTGCAAGAATTAAAAGATTACAAAGGAGAGAGGTTCCTTACCCTTGGTGTGACTTAGGGAAGCACAGAGGAGCTTGCTCCGGGCTGTGGGACGTGCCTGCAGATCTCTGGCAGCTTGTCCGAGTCTGTGACCAAGTTGTGGAAACAATTGAAGTAGGTTGAGGGGAAAAAATAACAAAAGTTTCAGAGGCAGAACTCACAGTGTCACTCAGCAGCTCACAAGTTGATTGGTCCCATTTGCCTTCTGTCACAAGCAGTGGCTCCTCTAAACTTGTTCCTAGCAGTAATGTATTAAATATGGGCAGCACCTTTCCTTTTGGGAAAGGAGCTGAGTGCCAGGGAGACCACCTGCTCAACCACAGGATGAGGGAATCTGGGAAGCTGCATGCCTCAGTGGGGTAGTGAAGGGAGCTGCTTGCTGACACCCTGCCTTTTTTTAAACAGGAACTTAAATGGGAGCTTATTCAGGGAGCTGCTTTGGATGTGTTACTTTTGCTGAAGTAATATTTCTTCTTAAAAAAACCTAAATAGTGAGGGCTGTCACATTTCTTGTGGATGTTTGATTTGAAATGATTTTCTTCTGTACAAGCTATTTTTTAAACTACACTTTCAATATATATAGTTTTGATAATGCTATTACACAGCTGGTATTCAGTTTATAGTGTATGATGAGTACTTTCCAACATTGTCTTTCTTCTCACAGTGCTTGAACAGAAATAACTTTTCTGTATTTCAAGTCTTTTCTAGCCTTTAATATGTGGGTTAGAGGATTTTTTTTTTTCCCAAATGAATCTGGCAGATGTAAGTTCATCTCTAAATTTATCATTACTATATATTTTGAAGAATTTGTATTTCCTTTAAAACACACTTCCACATTTTTTCTTCCCCTCCCACTTTCTTTGGCTGGAAGCTATTTAAGTGAATTTTTGAGAACCCTTTCTCTTTGTTTGCATTGGAGTAGCAGCTTGATGCTACTTTACAGGTTATCTTATGTGTACTTTCCTGTGTTGAGAAGTGACAACACAGTGAATATGCAGAGTAGGTTTTTTGTGCATCTGGGAAGTGAAGGATCTTACTGGATGTGAAAGGATTAAGCTGTCAAGTGTGAGAGTATCCAGCAGTGAGTGTTCTGTGTGGATGTAACTGAAAGCATGTGCCTTTTCCTGATTTGGAAATTGCCAGCAAAAATACAGAAGCTCAGCCTAACTCTGGAAATTTACAGATTCAATTTTAAAAATAATTGTTTAGCATGGGTGAGTGCTTGGCTTTAAGCAGAAACCCAGACAGGGTGGGGTTTTTTGGTTTAGTTTGGGTTTTTTGTTCCCTGGAAACCCCGCTGCAGCACATCCTTCAAATCAGAGACAGAAGAGCTTTGGGAGTGATATACAACCCTGTTCCAAATTGAGCTCTGTTTTTATTTTTATAAATGTGATTTAGCTCTTCTGCAAATTGGTTATAGCATAGTTGAAGTTAGCAACTTGGTTATAGTATAATAAATCTGCCTGCTTTCAGTTGTCCTTTAATATCAAACCCAGGAAGTCTGGGGTCACATATTTCATTTGAAAGTTAATTGAATATCTTTACAGTGAGGAGTGATGGTTCTTTACTGGTGCAAAGTGTTTCATAATTTACTTATAATGGCATTATTAACATTATAAATCTCTCACAGTCAAGCAAACTGTATTTGGCTTTTTTATGAGGGAAGTTTTATGTTTTTATTGCATGCTGTCGTCCAAGCAAAGTGCTAGCATTGGACTGTTTGCTTTTTGTAAGATGTAATATGAAACTTGTACTATTGAAATTCACCCTCTGTATTTTGTTATGAAGTCCAACACCCAACACTGCAACAGCTGCAATGACGTTCCTCCCTTTTACCAAATGGATGTAAAATTGTCATGTTATTAGTTACATACCCCAAGTTATTGGCTCTTTTTTTTAATGAATTGGAGCTTTTTAGAAATTAGATACCTTAAGAGAATTTGGTTTTGTTTGTGAACTGCTGAAACAGTCATAGCTTGGTCTCTATTTTAAGGACTGATACTTAAATGTAAAAATTGAGGCACTGAAAAAATACTAGGATTTCATCAGAAATATAATACATGTCTTCTCTAAACATCTAACTCTCATAGAATTTTTAAGATGGAAAATATATTTGCCAAATAACAATAACATGTTCAGACCACGTTAATGTTGTAAATCTTGGATTGAAGTTGTTTCTCTGAAAACAAGCTTGTTTAGGAACACTCTCTTGAGAACATTTTTCTAGTTCAGGTTAGTATCATTCCCTTGTGTAACTCATGGAGGTTTTGGTGGGGTTCTGAGGCAGATGCCAAAGTACTGCTATGAGAAATGTCAAGTCTGACAAGTACAGACACGATAGATGAGCACATCATTGTGCTGCTTTCATTCCCTCCTGGGTGAACAGGTCCAGGCTCCATGGATATCAGAAGGGAAAAGCTTTAGAAAAGGAATCTGTGTTGGAGGTTTTGGTCTGCTGCATTTTGTTCTGGGGAACAAAAATGTGCAGCTGTTGCCTGCTTGACCGTAAATGGAGATGATCTGGGCTTCCTCCAGGGGGATTAGGAATCTACCACTAGAACATGTTTCTTCTCAGAAAGTATTTAGAAATCCGGTTGATGTTTGGGATAATGTCTAAAAAGAGACGTGTTGTACTTCAGCATACCAGCTCCTTTATTTAAATAATAATCGTAAGACTTCACATTGATAACAATTTCCTGGATTATTTTTGCCTTTCTTGTGCTGATCTTCAAAATTTCAGCTGTAGACACTGGCCACCTGTATAATCTGAAGAGTTTGAGGGGTCAATATCTGGTCCACTGATAATCATGACTCTGCACAAAAGTGGACTGCAACCCAAGTCCAATTATTTGTAATGTGCGAGTAAAGAAATTCAGCAGTAAGTCTGAGTACTCCAGTTAGTGAGTTGTTTCATGACGCTGCTGCTGTTTTCTCTCACACTGCAAAAGCACCTCTGTGATCCCACATGGCAGAGGTTCTTGTGTTGGCCTGTCTGGTTTAACAGTAACGAAAAAAAACACAGAGGGGAGAAGTGAGTACTCCCACAAATGTGCACTAATTTGTGTGTATGTGGGACAGAGTAGCAGATTTTGGTATTGAAGCTGAATGCTAAAATGAGATCTTTCCTTTTGTAACCAGTAGTTTTCTTGCCCGATTCTGCAGTGGGTAATTGCTTGTAGCCATCCAGGTATTAGCAAATGTGTCTTACAGGACCCTTTTTGCTGTTCTCTAAGAGAAAGGACCCAGCTAATGTATCCTTCATTTACATTTGTGCTATGAGCCTAATACAGCCTAAAGGAAAGGTTTTTCCTTCCATCAGAAGTACAGAGAAATCAGTGTTTTCAGGGCTGATATGAATAGCATTCCAGAATCACACCAGATAAGGCAACAGCCTAATCAATTCAGAGATAATAACTTTTTAAAGTTATTTGAGGTTTTTCACTTGAATTTCGCAAACTTGTGACCTGTTTGCTTATATGTTTTACCCAATGCCTCCTTTAATGATTATCTGGCTTCTGTGAATCTCACTCACATCTGTAATCTTCTGGATTTGTGTGGAGGAAGTTGCCTTTCTGAGGCTGCAGATATTCCTGCTTTTGTATAGTGAGACTTACATTCTTTGTTAGTGTTATAGGAAACAGCTCTGCTGAGAAATCTATGCTTTGTTTTATGTTATTCTGCTCTGAGACAAGACATATTTACTTTTCCTAACCATTGGTTTTTTCTTCTTTACAGACAAGATGAAATTGCTTTCTGAGACTGCAGCTGTAAAGCATGCTGTTGCAACGCGATTAAGAAAAAAAGTACAAAATAAATAGAAAACTTGGTCTGAAATATTTCTCCTTTTGGGAATGGTGAAGGCTCTGGTAGTACTAGTCATCTGATTTGTTACTGACCAAAGACATTTTTGGAAAGGTCATCTAGAATGTTTTCGTTTCAGTTGCTGTTACTGGCACGAACCTTAAACCATTAAAGTAGATCACAGGGTGCAGAAGTGTGTCACGCCTGTTTATTGTCTTTGGTGCTTTGACCCAGTGTTGGAGGAGAAGGGAAACAAGAAGTTTTGCCTGGCTCTTGCTCTGAAAATTGGCCGTGTCTTTCCCCTTCCAATACCCAGTTAGGAAGCACTCATTTCACATGGAGACAATACAATTAGCACAGACTTGACCCGTGTAGGTGGTTTATTTTGCGGCAAAATATTGGCAGCACAAAAAACTGTGTCCTTATAAATACCTGGTGGCTTTCACAGCAATGAAGTGTGAAATAAGATTTTTTTTCACTAGGTTAATGAAGGTCAAATAATTTACTAGTAGCAGTTATCTTCAGTGATGCCAATTGTAGTCAAAATAGCAACATGAGACAGGATAGGAAATTCAGTGGTCTTCACAGTGAAGGTTCTTTATTTCTATGAAACGCCTGGGAACACTGTATTTTAGAGATTACTCGTGTCCTCAGCTGGTTGAGCTGAACAGTGTGCTTTAGGTGGTGTGCTGAGATCCTTATACCTAAGAAACTGTGTTGAGTGTGTTTCAGATAAACTGTTCTGGGAAGCTCAGAGATTAGTTGTGTTATTTGACGTGTTGTGAGTGATAGATGAACAGCGGGACAAAGGCACATGAAGGAGAGATAAGGTTAGAAGACCATGTTTCAGTTGCCAAGTGGTAGTGCTGGATTATCTCCACTTGAAAGCATACTGCAGAATTCAGGAGAAATTATTGGGCTTTAGCTTTTGCTGCTATCTATCTTCAGCTGAAAGTTGTAATAACAGAAATGTGTAAATAATGCCCAAATAATGAATATTTTGGCATCAGTCAGGGGCTGAAAGATTCTTTTGTGCAGATTATTGCAATGATCACCCTCAGGTCATGTGGAGGGGCAGCAGGTAGAGCAGTGGCCTCATGGGGATCTTCATTCAGATCAACATGGAGATGGCATAAATCAGGCTTTTAAAGAGGCTTTTAAATCAGGTTAATTTTCACATGGCCCTACTTTGACAAATGGGAGCCAGAAACACCTTTCTTTTTATTGCTTGGTGTTACAGAATGGTGTTTGTCTTTCCTTCACTTCTTCTGTCCATTGCTCTAAAGTTTGGGGGTTTTCTTCTCCCTTCCCCCTATGGAGTGACTGTAAATAAGACTAATTCCCATCGTGAGTGTCAGCTATCTATTGGTTTGTATCATTGTTTCATGCAATAGCTAAAACACTAAGGGTTTTTTTTTTTTCTTTTTTGTTTGCTTCATCAGAAATTCCTGAAGTTTGTTTAAATAGTAGAATGTTTTTTTCCCCCTTTGGAAGTGGAGTGCTGATTCAGAATCACTTTTGCAGGAAAAAAGCATTCAGCAAAAAAGCACCCCAAAAAATTAGTATCTTGAATTTCATTACCTGAGAATTTGAGGTACAAAACTTCATATTTTTTTTTATTCTTGCGACACAGAGCTGGTCTGAACCAAGGAGTAGAGCCATGTTTTTATTTTGCAACAGAATAGATTTCCTGGTCTTGCAGATACCTTCTGACTTCTGTTTCAGGCAGAATGAGAAGTGAGAATGCCTTCTCATTGAAGTTCTGTTGTCAGTCACTGGAACATGGAAGCTTTGTCAAGTTTAATCTCACAGATTATTTTGGCTGTAGCTGCCTGACCACTGAGATGATGTGGGGAGCTTTTTTCCTGTCTTTATGACTTTGTTCTTTCAGAAGAACCTATATGCTTTCCTCTTTTTGTGGCCTTTATTGAAAATGAATTGATCCTATTGTTTGAAATACAGTCCTCTGTATTAATTGGTTATGTAAGTATTCGGTATTATTATTGGCATCTCTGTGAATTAGAAAATGAAACAAAGGTAGTTCATTCTGAAACAGGAATTTTCCCACTTCCTAAGTGAGCCTCCTTCAACCAACACATATTTATTTTTCTTTAGGCAGAGATAGTCTCATTTGTGTCTGTTAAAACCAGTACTTTGCTTACAAAATGGTTTCCACACTAGAGAATCTGCTGTGTTTTGGTGCTCTTTGAAGAGACAAATTGTCTTTGTTCCTGTCTCAGTTTCCTCTCCGTAGAATGAGAATAATAACTCTAATTTCTTTTTAAGAAACTTGGAGACCTGCAAGTGACAAGTACTAATTGCTGGTGACGAAAGTGATATTTTTTTTTAGTGTGAACTTCTACCCTTTCTGCCTATATAAAGAAGGTGCTAGGGCTCCCCATGGGTTTATCTTGTAAGGAAGGAAAACACCTTCACACACTGACACGGATGTTCAGATGCAGCCTTACATCATACTGCTGCTTTTGCTAGAGACAAGTGTGTTTCAAGTACCCCTCATAAACTCAAGTGGAAAAGGTTCAATCTGGATGGAAGCCAAACAGTTCAAATATCCATCACTTACTCCACACACAAGTTATGTGCCTACCTTCCATGGTTTGTGGTTCCTGGTTTCACATACAGTCCAGTGTTAAATTGGCAGCATTTCTTCTGTTTATCAGTGATGCAGAAATTTCAGGCCAGGATTTTCAGATGCCTGACCTGATTTGCCAGAGGTGCAGAGCCTCTGTAAATGTGTTTGAAATTCAGAGTCATACAAGTGCGTGAGTTAAAAAAAAGTCCTTTTAAAAATTATTTTTCAAAATTCTGGGACAGGTGGCTGTAATGTTTACATGATGATATATCATTTATGTGGTGCTGTACAGGAATGGTGGTAGAATCCCTGCTTGAAGCATTTTAATCTTCACAGTAGGTCCATGTGCTGTTCTGCTTGGTTTGCTGGCTGAAACAGCTAGTTCCTTCTGGGAAGAATTCTTGCAGTTGGGACAGACAACCATGAGTATGCCTCTAATTTTCCCATTCATGGAAGTTTTTCAAAGCAATCACCAATAAATGTAAATGAATACTATACTCACATTGTGCAGAGCTCTCATAGCCACAGATCTTCTTAGCTCTGCACAAGACTCTTTTAGTAGAGAACTTCATCTGGTCTTCCAATTCCTGGTAAGACAGCTTTACTAAATCGTCTCTTGCCACTTTAGCATATCCTTGTCTTTTTTTCCTTGTTTTTAAAATCTGTGTTTGTGTTAATAAGAGCTGGAGAGGAACAAAGGTGTGTGTGAGGGAATGTTTTTGTTACTGCTAACAGTTTTGGTTTATCAGCCTAAATGGAAGTGGAAAAGAGTGTATTACCTAACCATTCCTTCCCCACCAGCTCTAACATGTGCAGAAGTTGCATGTGCAAAACTAGAAGTGCACATGTTCCAGTAATTTCACTCCATTCTTCTGCAAGTAGTCATAGAGACCGGTGCTGGATTATTGTTTTTAAATAAAATATACTTTCTTGAGTTTGTGGGAATACTTGGATTTGTTCTAATATAAATATTTTGAATGTTTCTACTTTATTTTTGTGAGATTTTTTTTTGTTTCTTTTAAACTTCAGTTAATTGTGCTGAGTATTACATGAATGGCTCATGTTTCTTGTAAAGTCATGAAAAGCTAAAGCAAATGGAACGCAGGAAAAGGAGAGGCTCAGTTTTCTGTTCTAGGGGCCAACACCCTTGACAGAATCTAGACATCTTCCATTTGAAAAATCGAGACCCTTGATAAAGAAATTGCAGAGCATCACTTTTCCCCAAATGTATTCTCCTGCTTCACATTAAATTCATTGTGGCTTCCCTCTCCTTCAATATGTTTTCATGTTTCATTAAGAGAATTTGGTGCTCTGTGCTTATGAGGTTTTTCTAAGTTTACTTCTCCAATTACTGCATATGTATGGGTTGTTGGATTTTTTTTCTCTAATATTCATCTAAGTTGTGCTCTCTTTTTGTTACAAGAGGACTCCTGGTAGTTTCTGTGCAAGATTGATGGCCAGCTCTGCTCACCCTTGCAAAGTTTGTGCAGGCTGGCAAAAAAATAGCTGCTTTCTTGATTGCTTTCTAGGTCACTTTTTGCAGCCATTTTAGCCATGAGCAGGCATAGTAAGTAATGAAAGAGCAATCAAGAGTGACACTCAGTAAACTGGTATTTGTAGGTGTTAGTAATGTACACTTAGCTTACAGGTTTCTGATAAATGATCAGAACTTGGTTGAGGATGTCTGAGATACTTTATATGTCCTTCTATTCATGATTGATTTTTGCCAACTATTCCTTTTTTCTAAGCTACTTCTGTCTTATTTGTACAGTTCGTAATTTTTTATAGTGAATAACATGTCCTGTATTTATGCATAAAACAATGGTCTTTTTGAGTAACTATAGTCACTTTGCTTTCCAGGACAGAATAAGAAACAAAAAGAAATAATGAATTTAACAGTGAAACTTCAACTAAAAGCTTTGAAAATAAATTAAAAAAAAAGTTGTCCTTGTGGAAGCTCCCTTTCATCTCCAGATGTTTAAAATTTTTTATAGTAAAGAACATTTGAATTTCAATGCAGTGGGAAGATAAAATGAACACTTAATAAAACAAGTGCTTCTATACTTAGGAAAGACCCAGTTGTTATCAGTGGAAAATTCCAGGCACTGTTGCTTTTAACGTCATATTAAAGTGGCACCTAGAAGTGTTTTGTGTTCATAACATTTGCCAGAATATAAATGGAAAGGATTTATGACAAAAACAATATTGGTGTTGCATGGAGTACGAAGGAATGCTGTAACAACACATAAAAGCAAGCGAAGTGTGGTTGTTCAGGGGAAGATAAGCAGAGGAGGGTGGATCATTATCCCACTGCAGCTCCGGGAGTGCTGCTTTCACCCCTCAGGAACGCAGTAGCTTAGGGGACAGAGATGAGAGAGTCAGAGGGGATTGCTGGGAGGCTGCAGCCTCTTCCAGGGGACTGCCCTTGTCTGCACTAACAACGTGGATCCCTAGGTATCTCACAGAGTCTTTTCAAAGCTAATGTATTGACTTCTTTGTCATTTTGGAGGCTTTTGCACAGTGCCATCAGGGATGCTAGAAGGAACAAAACCTTGCCAGTTTAGGGGTGACCAGAATTCCAGTGCCCTTCCCTTATAAATCCCCTGCTATATTTCTGCTTTATTCAGGATATCCTGATGAATGCAGATTGTGAACATACGGAAATCTTACACATGCAGTCTCTGACTGTAGGCTAGGTCTGTGGTGCTGGTCCTGTGTGTGCTCTCATCATTCGTACAGCCATCACAGAAAGGACTATTTTGAAAGACAATAAAGTGCAGAAGACTTTCAGGTACTGTTATGCCACCTTCATATGCAAGTTCCTTTCCTTGAACTGATTGCATGTCTAAGCACCAGGTCTAGGCTAGTAACTTGAAAGTGTCATAGCAACTGCATAATAGGGTTTTTTTCAGAAGCTTAGAAAATAGTCTATGTACTGATACTTAGGGAGGGTTTGGCAGTGCCTGGAGTTGAGATAATTCAGCTTGTGGTCAGGTTTGTACTAATCCAGCACAAAGCTGTGCCACTGCAAAATGTGTTGTTTTCTACACTGCTTTCCCACTTAGGAGTGTATGCCAGTGCGAGATCTCACATGGCTTTGTACAATGAATCTGATAAGAGTCTGACCGAGATTCAAATATCCTTCATGTGTGTGGGATGGAGGGAAGAGTGTAGGACTGGGGCTGTCAGGAGGGAGCTGAAAGGTATGAATGTCTGAAGTGGTGAGAAGAGGCAGGAGAACAGCCCCCCTCCTTTGATAGCAGTGAACATTTATGCCACATTTAAGTGACCACGCGGTTGCTATCAAAACCCTGTAACTATGCCGTCAGTAGAAAATATCTCCTTGTTTTTTATTTATTTAAATTTTTTTCTTCCATGGTGAATAGCTACCTGACCTTAGCCTTTGTTTTCTCCCATCTCTTGTTGTATCCCAGCAACCGTGTACTTGTTATGCTTTGCTCTTAATTCCTTTGTAAGCTGTTGTGCAAAGGGACCGTGTCTTCCTCTCTTCTTGTGGTTATCAAACCTGACCTTGATAAAGTTCAGAAGCCTCAGCTGCAGTATAAACAATGTTGGGAAGAATTAAATATACAAATAACAGTAACTTTTAGCACCATCAGATTCCTCCCAGGCTTATGAGAGTAAAATCTGTGAGGTCTGAATTAAGTGTGTTGCCCGTTGTGCAGTGGGGATTTCATTTGAGAAGGAAGTTCGAACAAATCTGTTTGTAAAAGTGTAATAACTAGAGGAAGTGCTGCCTTTAGGAGGCATGTGAATGCTATTACTTTTTATTCTTCTCCATTTTGAAAGCTTTCCTCTTTCTAAATGTTTATGATGATGGTGGTGATGTCTGTAAATAGTATTAACATTTTAGTTGGAAAAGCTTGAAAAGCCATGCAGCAGATCCATGCAGTTCAGCTCTGGCTGTATATCTCTGAGGTGTTCCCTTTTAAAATGAATTTTGATTCTTGAATTTTTGTCTATAAGATTGGTGCCTAACTGTGATTATTCTGCTCTTGGCATAGTGTAGTCAGTGTGTCCTAAGTCACATGTTCACATAATTTAACCCTAACACTGAAAGGAAGTCCTGATGTGTCATCAAGTAAGGCCTGGCTTGCTCTTTAATCCTAAACTTCATCCCATGTGGCTTCTAAAATCTTAAAAATTGGATCTTCTCTCAGTCTGTGATATGCTTTTGCTACTTTTCTCCATCTCTTTAGTTGATTTTATGGGTTTTTTTGTTGTTGTTAGCTGGTTTTTGTTTGTTTGTTTTCTTCTGATATTCTTATCCCAGATTGCCATATCTCAGTTTTCATTCCATCAACCTTAGTTTACATGGCCTCTCAACATAGTAAACAAGGTTTTTGCTGTCTGATTTCATGTCACGCCTTTGTGATATTTAGTTCTTTCTCATAAATCATTCTTTCTAAGCTTTTTAGTCATGAAAGTTTCTCTTCTTTGAACATGTTTTACTGTTCCAGTGACTTTCTGGTTCTGGGCATTGCAGTATCAGACATACTCTTGCAACTGGGTTTATGTTTAAAGACACTGTTTTATCCTTTACCTCACCCCCTTATTCTGTAACCTGACACCCCATATATAGGCAATCCTGATTCAGGCAGGTTAAATTGTGAGCTCCTGTCAGGTGTATTTTCCCTGTTAGTTATGGTCTCTCTTATATTAACTACTTTGCAGATTGCCTGTCTATATAAAGTATGTGTTTGGGATTTTTTTTCCAAGCCTTATTGATTGTTATTTTGCTGTTGGCAGTGCTAACCTCTCTACAATACACCTGTATTTCTGAGTACCTCACCATTTGATGGTGTTTCAATTTTGAGTTTAATGATGTTTTCCACATTAAAGAAATTCCCCAAAGAATACCACATATACCATGGCTGGAATAAAAGTACAAGGGCATGATGAGATGTTCTTTCCCCCATGACTGCTGGAAATTTGTGAAAGCATAGCAAAATGTGATACAGCCTAGGTGTTGCTGCCAAGAATTGTAGTGATTATATCCTGCTGAGCAGAAACACTGTCTTCCCTAAAAGGCAAAAATGGAGCCGAGTAGAACAGTAGGTAGTTGCTGCTGAGGTACAGATACCACAAATTAGAAATTCTTGTCTGTAGCCTTGTTTCTACCTAGCTCAGGATCTTTCACGTTGTGGAGGATTCAACTGTGTTTCTAATGCCATCTGCAAAGCATAGCCTTTGGTAGAAATGATTCCTTAAAATGAGGGCCATATTCCATGCTTGCAGCCTTCTATTGCATTTCCTGTGCAAGAGCCACCATCCCTGTCATGTTTCGCCTGTAAAGGGAGGAACAATCTTTTGAGATTGTCTGAATTGTGGGAGCTGTTCTGAGCTGAAATGCTCGGCCTGATGCTAGGAAGAAGGGTGGGGAGGAAGGGATGGGTAAATAGTTTTTTCCTTACCCAGGATCGGGAGCAATTACAAAGCTCCTCAGTGATCGCTGCTCTGCCTGTGCAGATTTAATCCTTTTCCCATCACAGGTGACCCATATGCAGGAGGTATCTCTGTGACAATAGTGCACTTGGGCTTGGCTGCTGCCACATCCACCTCTTCTGTCTCCAGCATCATCCGTCCAGTGATGTCCCTGAGGCACAGCCTGAGGCGTCACCCGTGTTTTTTTCCTCAAATGTCAGTCAAAAAAGGAATCCTTAACTCATGCTAACATTGTATGTGTTGATTCTTTGCCTTGGATAAGTTGTGGATGCAAGGAATTCTCTTTCTGTTGAGTCATGCCTGTGAAATGCAGCAAGAGAAGAATGATCCCTATGGACAGGAGTTTGTGATTGCACAGGGCAGTGTCAGCAGTTGTCCAGAAGGGATCGCTCAGTTGGCAGAATTCTTGGTGCTCTGCTAGTCATTGTAATGGAACTGTGAAAATTTACAACTGTATTATGGACAGCACTAAATTATTTAATATGCAACTTTCATGAAAAAACCTCCTTCAAATCCATTGTTTGTTTTTGAGGATTTTTTGAGATTAACTATTATATTGACATTTTGGACTTTACCTTTACTTTGTGATGTAGTAAATTACATAATTTGAGGTGATACAGCATATTAACACATGGAATGCTCAGTTACTCTGTGTGCTGAGACACTGATCTGCTTCAGGCAGAAACTATGGGCATGTTTGAGAAGATAATTTTAATTAGCACACTTAAAACTCAGCTGTATTTGACTTAAGTTATCTAAATATTGTTACACTCTGTCCATGGGAAAAATTGTTTTTGCACTGATAATAAACATGGAATTATCAGTCAGCAATGTCTATTCCAGCAGACCTATATTTCACATAGCTTAGTACAGCAAAGATTTCCTATTTTATTTGTTTTCCCAGTAGCTGACTTTGCCTCAGCAGTGACTTGAAGGCTTGCCAAGCCTTTGTCACTAAACAAGCTAGTGAGGACCTTTGGAGGTGCAAAGGATACTGTTCTAACTGAGCATGTGTTGTCAGGACAAGGCTGATACTCTCAGAAGATGTGCCAGGTGACAAAAATAGTTGTATTTTGTAGGACAGATAGAAAGGAATGCTGTGTCTTTCCAGATGGTATTTTGTTTTGTAGTTGTGAACGATTCAAGTGAAGTGCTTGGAGTTTTGGATGGCTTTCTAAATATGACTCCTGGAAGTGTATCTGGTCTCACTATTTGGTTTGATACCCTTAGGAGACAAGATACTCGAACGTAAGCAGACTGCTTGTGTGTTACCACACAATTCAAAGCAGCTAGAAAGCTGTTTGTAGTAGTCAACACCATGTGCTCATAAATGAGTGAAGTGTCTTGTTATTTTGGGAAGTGCTAAGAAGTATTTTTAGTATATGCTTTTGCTTTTTCTTCTTTTATTGGATATAGTATGATATCAGAATCAAACATTTTTGTTTCTGTTTTCATTTGTTCAGAGTGAAAAATTGAAGCACACAATTATAACACAAAGTAATATTTTATTTGTTTTTATGTATGTGTATACAGCATGTATATACTCCATAGGATTTGGTATATTCCAAAGTTAAAGCATCTATAGAGGCCTTATGTTTTAGTTTTAATAAAAACCCCAAATTAACCCGTTATTGTTGACATTGAATTCACAAAATGTTACTCTGTTCTGACTTTGCAAAACTCATTGCATTGCTTTTTAGCAGCTACAATATTTAATTGTATACTTACTTACTGTACCAAATTTGAAGGGTTATTTTGCAACTTATTAAGTTTGCACAAATGCTAGATTGAAGTAAGGGCTTGCCTTGAATTCTCCTAGAGAAACAACCAGTGACTTCCAGAACATTTTCACCTAAGATAGGTTCATGTTTAAATAGTCATCTTTAATCTCTTCATTATTTTAGTTCAGTCTTAAAAACAAAATGCATCATGCTCAATAAATCAATTTGGCTTTATAAAGCCATGTATTTCCTGTTGATCGTGTCAAATGCTTGTGAGTTTCCTTTTGAGTAGAAGAAAATTTTGGCTCTGAAAAGTAAAGATCTAATCCCAGCTGCAAAAAGGCTGTTTCTTCTTTCTTGACTGTAGTGTAATGGTGTTGAGGTGGATGTAGGTAAGCATTCATCAGCACTGTAGTGGGAAAAGCAAAGGAAGAATATTTATAACATGAAGTCCAGTGGTAGTTCCTGATATCACTTTGTACTCCCGACATGGCATGGGTCACTAAGGGAGACTTTCACTGGAATAAGTTTGTGCTGGTGCCTCTTAATTCTGCCAGTTAAGTGTATAACTAATACTAAAAAGTATGTGACAATCCCAAGGTATTTTGTAAGCACCAAAGATGACTTCGAAATGATGTGGTCTGAATGGAGCAACCCAGGCAAAATAAACTTCAGATTCCTTAAGCCATAAAGAATTCACGTATGTGTTAATTACAGGAAGAATCATGTTTAGGTATCCTTTCTGAGTTTTATTAGATGACTGCTCAAACAAAAAAAAATATTATCACCAGTTTAGATTTTGTTTTTTAATTGATATATAGTATTTAATGTGTAGAACTGAGGGTTTTTGTGGTTGTTTTTTGTTTGTTTGGGGTTTTTTTAATCATTCGTAACTGATCTTACTATTGAAGCTATCCAGTTTGTTAAGCAAAAGAAATATTCCCTGAAACAGAGAAAGTGGGGATGGGGGATGAAGTGGGGTGTAACAGTCTTGAAAGATTTTTAGGAATTTTAAGTCTTGTCATCTTACGTGGCTTTAAGTTATAAATTAAAAGAGAATAAATGCACAGAAGCACATCAGTTGGCAAGCTAGGGATTGAACAGAACTAGGCTGAATGGGAAAAAATACTTTTTGAAGTTACAGAAGAGATGATAGTAGTGAGGAGTTGGCTTCTGACTTCAGTACCTCATGGTATTGGGGTTCAAGCAATGAATTTTTTCCATTCAGTGTTACAGTTCACAGTCAAAGTTTGACCAGAAGCTTGGGGTGCTTGGCAGTTGTTTAACTTACTTTAAATGTTGTGATATGTCTTGGTCTTAATACAGTTTGTTGTAATTTCAGATTTAATTTAAAACATTGTAGAGCTATAAAAGAAGAAATAGCCTGAAGACCATTTATTTAATTATTCTTAATAGAAATTATTTCACTTTTTTCCTTCTGCTCTTTTTCAAAAACATAGATAGTCCAGGATGCCTCTCAAATAATAAGAAGGGTAATCTTTTTTCAGTGATTCAAAAGACTGGTGAAGGATTAAATTATACTTCACGGTGACTGATGCTGGCATTCCCCAGTTTGATCACAGAAGCTCTAGCTTAAACCTTCCCTTATATAAATTCGTGATCCAAAAATTTATAATAAATTTGTATGTTTTCTTGATTAAACATCCCAGTTATTTTTTTACTTTTCTTCCGAACCATGATGTTGCTGGTTCATATTCAGTTCAGTTGTCGCCCTCATTTTGTTGTGAGACACAGAGCGCCTGGCTTTTGTGAAAATTAATAGAAAGCTTGAAACCTGTTACTTGTGGAAGTTTTATTCTCTTACAATTTAGCCATAATTATATTCCCATATTCTGTATTTTAAGTGCAGACATGTCAAGGGAAATTTCTCTTTGTAGAGCAACCAACACTACAGGTGGTAGTTGAACGGGGCAGTGGCAGCTGTTACCTGCAGTTACCAGTGGGCCCCAAGTTACCAAGCTGTGCTTGAAGTGCTATGAGGATTGCAGCAGGATATGGATGTTTTGTGGTCTTCTTCTTGATGATGTAGTTAAACTTTAAATGAGCATTTCAAACTGCTTTCATAGCTATGAATTGTTTAGTAGAGAAGTGATAAAATTAGTGACACTGAAGTTTGTTTAAGAAACTTGTTTATAAATCCAGTTGTTTTATACAAAGCAAATCTGAATTAAATTGAAAAACAGTCCTTATGTTTCTGTAAGAGCAAATCACTTTGTAAATGCCATAATATGTAGGACATTATTTACTTTCACGGTTTTGGGGGCTAATCCTACAATTATTTTACACAGGTTTCACCTGGAACAGCTCGTTCAAGTTACCCAGCTACCAGCTATCAGGACTCCAGCAACTGGGAATCTCTAATGAAAATTAAAGAGGGGCTGCTGAGACAGAAGGAGTTTGTGATTGATCGGTAAGTACTCAGCTCCTGCTGCATTAATGAGATTAGATGAAGTAAAAGCTATGGTGTAAAAGCTGGCTTTCAGGAGAGCTCCTTACTCAGTTAAGTTGTTACATTTCAGTCCAGCCATTATTTATGCACAAATATGTAGGAGCCAATTCTGCTAGGAGAGAATATTGGCAGCTAGGCTAAAGTCTTATACGAAGTTGGTAATATATTTAGGAGGTTTAGTGCTCAACAGCCAGTTCTGGTGTCAGGCTCCGCTTTAGCTTCTTACCAGGGTGCAGGTTTGTATAGGGCAAGATGAAAATTGGTCAGCTACATTGTGCTGATTTTATTTTCCATCACAAGTACAGAAATGCAATATATTTGAAACCAGTTAATAAACTTAGAGAAACTGGCCTTTGTAGTAACATTCAGCAGTAAAATCCTATTCAAATCCTCATACAAATTGTTCAGATAAAAAACCTATTAAATCCAGAATCTTTATGTCAATAAATACATACTTCGTATTAAAATTGCTGTCAGTCGGAATGGGCCTTAATAGCAAGTCACTGCTGTAAAGTTTCTAGTGCCAGGAGAATTATATTTGTACAAGATCTGATCTCTATTGCAAAAGAGTGAGGAATTGCAGTGGTTGAAGGTGTTTCTGTCCCTTAGCACTCTGGCCAGGACCTGTGGTGGCATTTCAGTGATGGAAGTTGGCATTGGGTTCCCCCGTTTGATGTAGGATGTTAGTGTGTGTTTACCTGCTGCTGCAGCAAAGATGGGACTCAAGAGCTGAGGTGAGGGCTCACCATCCCTCTCTGCCAGCCCTGCCGTGGAGGTGGTGATCTCCCAAGGGGGTAGCAAGTTAAAATGGAAACATCTTTAGCTGTTTACATCTCCTCTGTGAGAACCTTTTGATCAACTGCTTAAAGGCCATGGAAATTACAGTGTTTTTTTTCAGGCTTGCTATGTCAGCAGTGAAGCTGTAGTAGCAAACCTGCAGCCCACCTCCTGGGGCCCAGGCTGTCAGCTGTGTTGGTGAGGACATTGCCATGATGGCTGGGGTGGTCTTCTGTGCCTCTGCTGGGCTTGTCATCCTATGCATTCTACATGAAGGCTTGGTGTACGCCGGCTGCTAAAAACGCTGTTGCTGTTGCTCTTCTCACACTGGAAGTGGTTTACAGACAAGGGAGAAGTTTCTGAAGCGACTGTTTGTAACCTGGCTGCCTGCTAATGTTACTTGATATTGTCCATGTGGAGGAAGAAAAGCTGTTTCTTAATACCCAGTGACAGTGTGCTGGTTCTTTTTTTGTACAAATAATTTCTTTTGTGTGACATACTGATAGTGAATACACTTCTTTCAGGATTTTTCACCAGAAGTCAGTTTAGATAATTTCATTCAGCTGAAAAGGCAAAATACATTCTGGGAACTATTGAAATGGAACAGACCACTTAGTGATGTTACATATTCAAGTAGATACTTGGTGTTAATGTCGTAATTTGTAATAATGCAGTGTAACAATACATGACAGAACAGGCTCTTCTTTGAATATTGAATATCCATTTGAGCAAAATATTTGCCTGAAAAGTTATTTTAAAATGAAATAAAATCAATAATTTGTATTTTTAAGATTAGTACAAATTGATGTTGCGTATTTGCAAAGTTTTTACAGCAGATTATTTAATACTTTTCTTTTTATAAGAAGAGGTAGTGCTTTCCTTGTTTCACATTGAAAATCTAAGGGATGGGAATAGTTTCAAATAAATTTCCAATAGTTATAAAAACAATTCAAGTAATAATGCTTAACACAGGGTAAGTCATAATACTTGGCTACTTTGGTGTCTCACTAGAAATTCAAGCATTTTTAAGTTTTTAAAATCCCAAACAGCCACTTGAGCCTGTGAATAGAACAAGTAGCTTGATTTTTGATCTGTATGCTGTGTTGAAAAGCAGATTTAGTAATAAATAAATGAAATAGATTTATTTTGTGTAGTCTGTTCAGCATTTATTGAAGTAGTACACAACATAAACAAGTTGGTTTAAAAGTGGTTTTGGTTTGTTTTTTAAAACTACTCTAGGAGCCACTGCTAATTTAATCAGTAAAAACTCGAAATGTTTTTTAAGTCTACTCTTAAGAAAAGGAGGGGGAGACTGCACTCTCAGGAAGTGAAAACATGGTACAAGAAAGCGAACCTGTTCTGTGTGTGTGTGTGTACCAGAACACAGTGGCATTTCTTGTGTCTCGTGTTTTCTCCTCATAAAAACTGTTGGTACAGTCCATGAATGAGGACTTATGGATTTAGCCTGAAGAGGAAATATGCTGCTGTAACACTTATTATGATGATGTCTGTCACCTACTGCACGAAATAATTGGATTATATCATTGCCTTACTTCTCTGGCAGCTTAGTATGTAACACTGCATTAGATTTATCACCAGAGGGAGCCAGCAGTGTTTGTATTGGTTTAGAAAATTACAGCATCACATTTTAATTCTTCATGCTGCTCCACTGTTCAGTATACTAACACCACTGAAATCAGTGCTTGGTGCAATGTCTCTTGAGACTGACCTGCCACTGTAGATGTCTCTACTGTGGTCCTGGCAGAGTTCATGTGGCAGGGGCTGCATGTAGTAGGTACATGACTAAATGCCAAATATTTGGACTTGTGACGTAAGCTGCTGAGAATAGCATTGTGCATGCAGTGTTCTCTTGTAGACAGCATAAGAGTGTTTGCACAGCTTTTGAAGGAAAGGTTAGTTTTGGAAGTACAATTTTAGTGAATAGCTGTTATCCCTCAGAGCATAACAACATTTACATTCTTAAAACAGTTGCTAAATGATTAACTTTTTAATCCATATCTGAACTAGAATTAGATGTTTTTACTGAGACAAGAGAATTGGATTTTCTTTGCCTTGTATGAAATTGTCCTGACTTCAGTAGATGACATCAAACTGTTTGCACTCTGATAGTATAAAGCTGTAATTCCTTTAATTTCAATTTGCTCGTTAAGATCTGCAGCATTAGCAAATCCATTTGAGTTATAATTTGATGCCATTTTTGGGAAACTTGAGGCTGTGTACTGCCCAGGTGGTGAGATCATATGTGTATAAGAGAGTCCTCTGCAGAGAGAGGGGCTGTGAGGAACTTCCTCAGAGTACTTTACTGTATAAATTGCACTGTGCTTCCAATAAAAGCATGAAAAAGATTCCTTTATCTTTTTCCAGTACAACCAAATCACCCAGGTAACTTGTGAATGAGACTTCTGTGTATCGTGAGCTGTTAAATGTATAGGAAGGTTTTGTTACAGAGTAATAATTTTAGCTGTTTTAAAAGGTCACTTTTTCAGATGTGAATGCTAGTAACATTGATGAAATTAGTTGTCATCTAATAACCTAAATCTTGGCTATGAAGAGAAGACGTAGGGCTAAAGGATCTATTTAACCCAACTGCCAGGCCCTAGGGAAGGCAAATAATAGTACTGTCACTAGATGCTTACACTATTGGTATCAGCAATACCAGGTGTTCTACAGCCGCTCTGGGTTGGGCAGTTTGGTGATTAATCACCCCAAATGTTAGAAAATTTTTCTTAATATGACTTAGTCTTTCCTCGTAGGTAACATTTTCTAGGCATTAGATAGTTTTTTTATTTTTCTTCATATCTGTCCAACTGATGCACACATCTTCCCCGAAGAGTCAAAACTGGCCATTGAGGCATCCCTCAGGCTTGTCTCTCACCAGCCATGGTTGTGAGGTGTTTGTTTTTGCAGTACAACACTGGGGAGTTTTGCTCAGCTGCAGTCCCAGATACTTCTCTATGGAACTGGTGCATTTTGTAGTCCGTAGATTTAAATATTTTAAGGAAGTTCTAGTATTTGGCAGAGAACTGGAGGGGAGGTGCAAGAGTTGCTCTGTGTTTGTCCTGTCAGGACACTGCAGAAGATGAAGATGTCCCACTATGGGAGGGAGAGCGCAGTCCTCTCTCTGAAGACACATTTGTGTCTGTGTCCCTTTCATTCCTCACCGTCTTGATTAAGTAGCCCAAGGCTTTTGAGAAGGTAGAGTTGCTGTCTGTGCTCTTGTCTGCCTTGCTTTTAGCACTAGCTCATCTCCTGTGGGTCAGGCAAGCATTTCAACCTTTATGCACATCAGAAAAGTCATTCAAAAATACCTCAAAGAACCAATCCATCCAGATCAGAGATCATGTCTTGACTCCCAAAGGTAGCGTTCCCATCTTCCGTTCAAGGTAAGCTCTGCTGTGACTAGAAGAAAGGTTCACTTCCAACAATTAAAAAAAAAAAAAAGATACTATTGCATAGGAAATTTGAGATCTTTTCTCATAAACTTTGCTGATGTTGGAGTTCTTTGGCATTATCTTCCGAATTCCGGAAAACATATTCACATTGTTTTTAGTACTTTGTGTACTAAGGATCTCTTTCCGTATCAGTACTCTGCACGTTTGGACTTCTGGTCCCAAGAGATCGTGCCTCTAAAACAAAGGGATATAAAAATTTGTATCCAACTTCTTAAGCAACAAAACAAAGCAGCATATCCCCCAGCTGCAGTATGGAATAAATTATATCTGTAATACAGAGGGATCATGTTGTATTTTACTTTGCATCCTGATTCTGAAGAAATCTGCTCAGACATTTTGACCTAAAACAGCAAATTCTTGCTAACCTGTGACTTTTGAAGGTAAGCATCAATTGTCATTTGGTTTCTTAAGAAGTTACTAGTGTCCCTTCTGTGGTGAAGGGAGCTCTCTTCTAAAGTCCCAGAATTGTTTGAAGATACTGATCTGTACCGTGCCTTAGATTTACTCTAATTTAAAAACTAAAGTTAGAAAGAATAACTTAGAAGTTGGGGGGATGAAATGCTTCTCTGGCAGATGTGCATTTCCAGAGGCTCTTTCATGCTAGAATAAGTAAGGGGTAAGATGGGCTTATGGAGGATGGGTGAGATGGTCCCAGATTCAAGAAACATGGTTTATTTCCAGACAAATGAATATATAAGTGTCTGTATGTGTCCACACTTGTCCTGTGTGAATGTGAGAAGATTATGTGAATGTCAGTTATGTCATATGAATGCTTTTGAGACTTAAGGAGAAGCAGTTTCTACTATTAAGCAGTTTGTTAATGCTGGTCTCTGAAGACA
The DNA here is from genome assembly GCA_025920805.1 of Petroica traversi. Lineage (NCBI taxonomy): Eukaryota > Metazoa > Chordata > Aves > Passeriformes > Petroicidae > Petroica > Petroica traversi. The sequence goes on from JAHLSL010000017.1 coordinate 10,305,183, forward strand.
GCCCAGGCTTGTGCACACTGAGCTGAGTGTTGTTCCCTGCTGTCCCACATCCTCTGTGCTCACTTGAGTTTTCAAAGGGGATTGTTTGAGCTAAAGGACAGAACTGCAATTGAATCAAAATAGAGACCTCCCCACTCTTCCCATTGATACTTCATTGTTATGGCTATAACATTGTTTTTGCTCATTTCAATAGATTCAGTTAGGGTCAAGTAGCATCAAAAGTTTTATTCTGAATTCCAGACAGCTTTGTAAGTTGAGTCACAGAACGGGGGGATTACAAATGGAAGTATCTGTGGCAGGCAGAAAGACAGATAAGGAATGCTACTCTTCTTAAATGCCAAGGAAATAGTTACACAGAATCAGCATCTTTGGTAGCCTAGTCTCTAGTGTTAGGATTTCATGTAGGTGTGGTAGTGGGTAACTCTGGGAGAGATGAGACAATGGTACAATCTGCCGTGACAGGTTTTTAACTTCTTCTTCATTACAAAATATTATTGATCTGCAGTAGTGAGACATGGCTGAAGCCTTGAAATTTTGTTTACAAAAATGAAGGTATTGAGGTAATAGAAGAAAAGGGAGCAGAACGCTTGTTTACAAGACCTGGAAGTAAACCAAAGTTATTACTTTGAGAAAATTATATGATTTTCCGTAAATAATCTAGTTAGATAGTAAATAACTAGCATGAGAGAAGTGGGACAAAAGAGCTGTTTAGGCAACCATAGAGCAGCACATAGCCACCACTTGTGTCTTGTGTGTTAGACAATCTGTCTCTTCTGCTGAGCTCCCTCATAAAGAATGTACTGGGAGCAGCACAGGGAGGATTTGATCTCAGGTTATTTGTAAATGGCTGGAAGTTCAAAAGAGGGGGTGAAAAGGCATGGTCCAGGATATCAGTGAAATTAAAAAAAAAAAAAGATTATGGAAATATAGTAGACAGGTAGCTTCTGAAGTAAAATAAAAAAAGTACCTTTAAATCATTATATCTGAAGAAAAAGACATCTTCAGTGCAGAACTCTTCTGTGGATAACTGTAACAGTCTTCTGTGTACAGGGCAGTCTTTTCCTACTTCAAGAGGAGTTTAGATTCTCTTTTTGTCTGTTTCTGCCCTGCCACCCTCGGTTTCTGGAAATATTATTACACTCTGAGGGACAGCTGGAAAGATTTGTGTCAGGAGTGTTTGTCAAAACAATGTTACTGGTCTCAGGTTTGTATTAACTGATTGGATAAAATACTTACAGTTTGTACATCTTTAAATGCCATTTCCTTCTGATCATTTAAATAAGCAAAACAAAAATGTCCCTGACAAAAGGATGTTTTTTATTCCTGCATTTTTTATCGTCCCTTTTTTTTTTTTTTGCCTTTTGACTTTGATTTATTTTCTTTTTAAATTAACTCCTCAGATCTGGGTCCTTTTGGCTGGTTGATGACTTTGGATCAGTGTACTGCCTCCTCTTCTACTTTAGTCTGGGTGTAAGGGGAAGAGATGTGTCAAGAAAGACACTCTAAGTAAAATAGTGGTTTTTCCATTTGGACAAAGGAGCTGAATGAAACCCTGTGAAAAGGGCCATGATACACAATACACCAGTAACTCTTTGCTATCAACATAAAATCATAACACTCACTTATGGGGAAAAAAAATAAGGACATTGTGAAGGAAAGCCGTTTCCATGGCACCTAGGTGCAGTACTTTGACTGAACCCAGATGTGTGAGGTGGAGTCTGGTTCCTGTGCACTCAAGTCTCAAGGCTGGGATTCTGTCAGATTCCTCAGCACAGCCTGTGCCCACTTGTGCTTGGAAGGCTTGTGGAAGCACTAAAGGTTGAGGAGCTTGACAGAAACTTGGAATCACCTAAATGCTAAAGGCTGATTGTATTTAGTTTTGTTTTTTTAAAGTGCTGGGCTGATAGATTGGTAAGAGGGAGACTTCTGGCGACAGTGTTCCCACTGTAATTGGCAACCTGTTTTTGAGAGCAATTGAACTTTCTAAATTGCCTTTAAATAAAGCTCAGAGACTCTGGTGTGCAGCAAAATGTTTGTTTCTGGATGCAATGAGGTTAATGTTGTTTTCATAGAGGCTGTTATGTGAAGAAGTTGTGGGGTCTACATGGTCTTAAAACATTTCTAGAGTGTGTTTTGTAAGCAAGGTTATATAACGCTGGAGTTTCACACTTTACAGAGTGAAAAGAAGCAAGCTAGTTCAACTCTGTGCTCTGCCTCATCTTGGATTAATAACTTGCCCCACCTTTTTTACAACAGGGATTTGGTAGTGTAGGGAAAGAATTCTGGAAGAAAATTGGTAATATAGTTCAAATTACACTGGTAGTTCAAAAATATTTTCGAACATATACTCCAGGCTGTAGTGTTCAGGCTCTTGAAATCCTGCCTGGGAGGGAAGGCACTGCTAAGTCATAAGTCAATCAGCCATAAACAGAAAATCATAGTGCTTTCAAGGGTTATGTGACAAATGAATAAATAACTTTTAAACACGTGGGGCAAAGACATTTTAATAAATCTGTCTAGGAATAAAATGATAAAAAATGAAAATCTGCATCAGTTTATAGGTTTGGATAACTCACACAAAATCATTTTGGTCTCTGCAACTGGCATGCACAGAAGTCATCAAAGCTTTATATTTTCTCATGTGATTATACAGTCTCTTGGGCTTTTTTTGAGATCTCTTACAAGTTTAGAGCATGTTCTTTTACCTAATCTTCCAAAATAAATTGGAAGCTTTTTGTTTGTAGTACCATCTTACAGATGACAACCAGAATTGTACACGCACCAAGGGTGTTGCATGCTCCTTTTGTGTTTGTACAAGTTTGTTCCATCTAGACAGTAGGAGGGAACAGGGAAGCCTCAAAATCACTTGTGCTGATACAGAGTATTTTAAGACTTGCTATGGAGTCACATAAATATATTCACTTCCTGTCTCCTAATTCATTCATGTTTAATGAATTGTTCTAAGGCACCAGTAAATGGCATACTGGTTTTCCATTCCTTGCTGTTCTTTATGGATATAAAAATAGGGAAACGGAAATAAAACATGTTATCATGTCTTCTTTAACACATCTAGCTGAGAAATGTGTTAACTTCTACTATATTCAATATTTTTAAAATACGAAATTCCTCTTGTAAACCATATAATAGGGGTATCGTTGGCTGATGACTAGCTAGAAGAATGTGAGTAGCTAAAATGCTACCCTTCAACTGGGTTTTGGCATCCTATTAAAATTTGCAGTTGGTGTCTTTTCAACTTTATGGATTGGTATAATGCATATTTTGTGTAAAAGTGCTAATGTTTCCAAGATGCTCTTCCTAAACACAACTCTTCCAAATTAAAAAAAAAAATCAAATTTTGATGGTTTTGTGTATACTTTGCAGGATTTGCTTTTCTAGTCTGTGCACAGGCAGGCCTTTTCCCTTGAAGTTAACCTGTAGTTGCTGTTTATCTCCTCTTAAGAATGAGTGTAATCACCTGGGTTCAGCATCATTGTTTCCAGAACAGCCAGTCATGCTCCAAGCTTAGAGGTGAATCTCTGACAAAAACATTTCATGCTTGAGTGCAAATATATCCTAGGATAAAAAAGGAGGAAAAGTGAAAACTAATGGAGTGCACAGAGTTGGTTTTAAGTTTATTGAGGAGGTCTCCCTTGGTTTCTGGTGGGTGCTGACAGCTCCACTCTGGGTTCAGGTGCCTGTTGCTCCATGGAGAGCTACTGTACACCTCGCGGGGCTGTGACTTGGCCTGAGGCAAAGCCCTGGCAGGTGTTTGCCCTGCGGTCCTGCCTCGCTCAAATGCAGTCATGATTTAAACAGTGTTATCATTTTCATTATAATTGAATAATGATACAATGCTGATACTGTTTCTGCTGTACACTGGCCAAGCAGTTGGTGCCTGGTACTCGTTTTAGTGCTCAGTGCAGTATTTACCCTAGAGGAAAGTACATCTTATATAAAGCAGTTGATTGAGAAAATCTTCAGCAAAGCAAAAAGCAAGATTCTGCAGGAAGGCTGTGCTAACTATCTTATACAATGGCCTTTTCTTCTAAAGTTCTTTCTGTTCCCCTTGATTTGTAAATCTCTTCAACTTTTGTCAAAAGTCAGCTCTGGTAAAGAGAGGGGTCAAGCAGGAGAAGTCCAGGTAAAATGAAGGTGCCATTTTTGTTTGTTTTTTTCTGCTTTCTGTATTCTTTTCCTTGTTTATGCTTCCAACCCTAGCAGCAAATGGCAACAGAAGCCTCCCTCAACCCACACAAAACTGATAGTGTTTTCAAATCATATTTCTATAGTTGCAGTCTGGCTGCAGAGGGGAAATGACCACAGCTACTGTAGATCCAGTAAAGTGGAATACCACTGTTAATTTATTCTTCAATATAAGTGTTAAGATCTCTGTCTTAAGTCCTAAGATTTCTAGTCTCTGTTCCATTCCTTACTTTTTTCCAAATTATATTTGTGTATTACAGGCAAAATCAGCAAATTAACAATTTACATCAGAAGATAAGGGAGAATGAAATACGAGCTCAACATGCAAGACTGAGCCATCTTGTGAACTGCGAAGAACCGTACCTGACTAACTTACAGGTAGGATGAATACTTTTCTTTCAGCAAAGCTTTCCACTGCCCAGTAACTGGCACCTAAAAGTATGTTCACAATTTTCTGCAAGCCAAAATGTAGAGCTTTTGTGGTTATTGGTGGCTTTGTTATTGCACAGCTGTGAATTGTGCAGAGAATACCCTCTAAGTGTTGTAGTTTCTTTTATTTGCAGAAATCTGTGCCAAAATTTTGTACATACTTGAAGTCTGAAAAAAGTGAGAGCAATGAGGGATTGTGACACTGTGAGAGTAAGGGTTTAATAGCCTGCATGTATGGTAGTCCTATAGGGAGATGGTAGGAGAGAAAATAGTTTTATAGGAGAGTAGCTGAACATATTTAATGAGAGGTTTTCTGAAGAGGAGGAGGTACTGCCCAAAGGATTGTTAGATTTTGTGGATAGAATAGATGGAGGAGATATGAGAAGGCAAACAGGCTGGTGGAATACCTTTTGACAAGACACCTGAAAAGGCTATGGGCTAGTACTCCCAGGGAACACAAAAGGAATGTCTGGTGGTGTTTTGAGCATACTTATTCTAATTTTCATCTAACTAGCACAGGGATCAAGTAGCATAAGGATGAGCTAGCAAAGGTCCACCAAGAAATGCAGATCAGTGTGTGGACTGTGGCTGCTTATAGCACACAAATTCCATCTCCAGGCCTTGGCATATCTAAAAGGCAATGCAGCAAGGGAGTGTTAAAGGCAGATATGCAGAGTAATAGCTTTTCTGTTCCCCTTTTAATATGTTATCTTTTTCTATCACAAACACTGCACTAGGATCTCAGCTAGGGTACTTCACCTTGACATTATTTGTGTACTTGGAATAACATAGCTGTACATCATGTGCGAGTGTGGTTTGTGTGACAGCAGAGAAATTCAAGTGGAGCCTCAGTGTGAAGTTAAGTGTACAGAAACTTTTTGAGACATCTAGGAATGTTGCTTTCGCTGCTTCCAGATCTTTTTTTACAAAATAGTTTAAATCTGTCTAGATTAAGAATTTTTATTTTTTTGGAGGGACAGGGGAGAAGATGCAAACAAAAAACCCAGCCAAAACAAACAAAAGAAACGATATGGTAGAAACTGAAATTTTAGTGCACATATATCAGTAAGTTATGCTTCAAATAACGCAGCAGTACATTTCTCTTTCATAATTTAAAAACACTTAAAAGTTTATTCTGTATTTGGGCTTCTGCTTGATTTGTGTGATGAATTTATAAAAGCAAATCTAGTTTAATGAAGGTTTTAATCTCTTAATACTTTGCTGAAAGGATGGCACTAAACATGACATGTTAAATAAATTATACAGACAGTATTTTTAAAGATAACCAATTTATGTTATTAAAAGAATCTTGAAATTGGAAGCCTAATGGGCTGCATCTCCTTTTTCATCCCACCTGCAGCTGACTTCCATTTTGTGCTTGTCTGTCTATGAGCAGTGAAGATGGAAGTTTGGGTACAGGAGATAGGAGACCTGCCTTCTGATTGTAGCTCTAGTCTCAGCCTTGTTCCTGCACTGTTCTCACCCCAGGTGTGATAGCTCTAAGCTTTGACCAGTGCTGATGTTCTGCTTTGGGAGGGTCTTGAGATTGAAGCATCTCATACTTCAATATATCCATAGCCACTTTATAGAGTTTTTCTTTCCAGGAGATAAAATAATTCAGTGGCAGTGATTTGTTTTGAAAATTATTTTTACCTGCATTTAAAGGAGTTTATTTTGGGAGAAAAATCACGTCTTCAATAAAGCTGAGGGGGAAAGTGGCCACACAATGTTCCTGTGCTTTTGTTATCAGTGTAAAGGTCTCTTCTTTGTCTTTTTGCTCCAGATTCCTGAAACGCATGCTGTTGCCATGCATTTCAGTGTTTGAAAAATCAAACCCCACCCTTCCTGACAGTGAAAAAAAATGCAGGACTGCTTTCTGCTCTGCAGTTCAAGTGTACAGTGGTATGTGTGTGTTCATTTGTGTGATTATTTTATTTCTTTCCATAAGCAACCACAGTATGAGAGCACACCACTGCAACCTCACATTTCAGAAAGATCAGCATCCCAACTCGAGGAGCTTGAGCGAAAGATTGCAGCAGCTGAGAGCAAGGAATTACAACTCAGTGAAATTGTAAAACAACTTTCGAACAAATCTAGTGAGGAGAAAAAGAAGATGGAGGAGAAAGTAAGTGTCCTTCCTGTTCCACATTTCTTTTTGTCACTGTTGCAGCAGCATGTTTTGTTTGCTGGAAAGATACTTGGTATGTGAGTGTCTGAGTTATTTTCAAAAGGTAGCTGAACTATCTGTGATAGAAAAAGAAGATTAATGATTTCAGGTGTTGGTAATGGATAAATCTGGATTTGCGGAGAATATATCCTAAAAAGTGATGCTTGGTAAAATGCTAATCATGCTAACAGTTTTAACCAGGTATCAATTAAGCTTTGTAGAAAAAAAAAAAAAGCTGTTCATTCTTGTAACTTGAAGTGTTTATGACAGTAAATAAAGTATCATTTAAAAACATAGATTGTGAAAATTAAATCCTTATATTTAGCATGGTTTGTAAATGTGGCCTTCAAGCTTTGAGATACACTTACCAGTCTGTATGTGCCTATTTAGCAGAAGTGATTCTCCTGTAGATTTTTTAGGATGTGCAGAGTGGATTTTAGTCTGAGACAAAGATAGCTGTGTTCTTGGAACTGTTTTGACAAGGGTTTCTTTACAGACTGAAGCAATTCCCAGGGTAGTTTTGAATGTACTCACAGCCTTCCTTTATTACAAGCAGGAATGTGCCATTGACCAGGGGGTTCCTAATTAATGTTTTAGGGATACATTGGTCACTGTTATCTCATCTTCTTTAATTACTGGGCTTAATTTATATTAAATCAGGTTCAAGGAATACAAGCAATGTTAGATACAGTGAAGTGTCAGGTGGGAAGACAAAGAAGAATGCATAATTCATCTCAAAATTCTGCCTTACCATTTCCTGTGAACCCTCAGTATGCTTTTCACTGAGGCAGGAAGGGCAGAAATTGGATACTGCTGCTTCCTCCTGTCTGAGCTTTTCCTGCCTGGGTTCCTCACTGTGTAGGAGCTGGCAGGCAGTGGCAGGGGTGAGGATCTATGCAGCAGTCCTTGTGTGTCAGCAGTGTGGTCTGTAGGTTAGACCCTGATTCACTGCACAGTCCTGATTTGCCCCTTAACACCCACCCATTCTGTGCACTGAACAAAAAACTCTCAAGGAGAGAGAGGGCAGGGAGGAACGGAGGAAAGTACTCTTTTTTTCCTGCCTTTCCACTTTTTGACCTAGGTAATAGAGAAGAAGTAGTATAAACGAAGGCAACATAATAAAAAAGTCTTTCCCAGGCTTATGGATACTCAAGGTACCTGTAGAAAAGGTGTTTATGAAAGCAGCTATTCAGATCTGATGTCCTCTGATGTGATTGTCAGACTGCATCAAAGTCAGGGTTTTGGCTTCCATTTTTGGTAGGTTAAATTCTTGGTCCTCATGTTTTACATTGTTTTCCTAGTCCAGAGGAACTAAAATATATCCTGATTATTTGTTGCATATGAACATCTTAGTGGGTGAAAAAATTAACAGTACTTTAAATGTTGAATTGTTTGAGTTTTCAGTTCATAAGGTACATGGATTGCTCTGGGCAGAGGTGAAGCAGCTGTGGTTTGAGGTCACGTATGGGCCTATAACTTGAAGCTTTTGGGATTAATAATTTTTGGTTTTGTGTTCTGCTCTTAGCCAACACTTTCATGCAGCTGAGAGTTCAATTCTTGGAGTTAACAGCCTCTGCTTCCAAAGCAGATTTCTTTTTTACTGTTATCATAAAACATGTACTCTTCCTTTCTTCTAGCTTAAAACTAGAGACCGATATATTAATAGCCTGAAAAAGAAATGCCAGAAGGAATCTGAGCAAAACAAAGAAAAACAAAGACGAATTGAAACATTAGAAAAATACCTGGCTGACCTTCCAACACTGGATGATATAGAAGGGCAGACTAAACAGGTAAGGTAAAGGGTGTTTTTTTACATTTTTAAATGTAATTAAGCTCCCTAATATCTATTCTCAAGTCTTTTACTGTTTCAAAATCTCTTTTCTTTCATCCTTACATTTAGGAAGAGAAGTATTTCAATCTTTTAGAAAGCACTGTAGGTATTAGGATTTCTCACAGTCAGATAAGCGACATGGGTGTGAAAATGCAGCAGGTCACTACAAGGCTGTGGTCTGCCACAAGACCTTCTGCTGGTGTGACACTGTGTCTGACTAATGTAACCTTTTGTTAGCTGCAAATTCTAGAAGAGAAAAACAAGCAACTCCAAGAAACCATGGCTGAGTTGGAAAAGAAGCTTGGAGAGGCCCGGTCGCAGTGCAGAGAGAGAGAATTACAACTGGCATCTCAGAAGAAAAAAGAAAAAGAGCTGGTCACAACAGTGCAGAGGTATGAACAGCTGCTCAGGCTTGTGCCCTGCAATGGGTGTACTTCCCCACCTGATGTCAAGACCTTATGCTATTTGCAGTCTTAATCCATTACAATGCCAATGATTTTTCATGGCAGGGGTTTTTTACAACGTGCTTCGTGGCAAGTTGTAATTAACACCACAGAGAAGAGTGAGCCGAGAGCATTCTTTACTACCTGTCTTTAAGGATGTGGGACACTCCAGCAACAGCATCATAACCTGGTGGCAGATACAGGATAGAATAAATTTGTGTGGCAAAGGGGCATTGTATGGAAGCTGTCAGTAGGCCCCAGTTTATTAACTGATCCTGTTATGAACAGTGGAAAAACTCTCTGGATATTGGTGATGGGTGTATCAGGGAAAGGTCAAAGATTTCTTGAAATTCCAGCTGTTTCTTATCTTATTCATCAAGAGTGCAGGTGTTTACAAGGAGTTTTAGCTATAGCTAATACATTGTCATTGAATTTGCCTAAGTACGAAGAAACAATGGGACAGGTATCCAAGGCTATCCAGCTAAGTCATGGAGACTTCATTACTATGTTCCCTTTTAGACTGGGGAGCTACTAAACAATTATTTTTTAAAAGAGAAGAGGGGAAGCAAGGGAGAATCAATTTTAAGTATCTGTAGGTGTTCCTGCAGTTTGTTGTCCCTCCATTGGTTAAAGGTGCATTCCACAGGAGTCTGAAAGGTTTCCATGATGAAAGGCAAGCTGGCTGGGACACATCACCAGCCAAATTGTTGGCACATTGTTTCCATCTTACCAATGGAAGGCCTTCGTGCTCTCATAATCTCTAGGGAGATCATTCTGTCTTTTCTGAAAGCCTACAAATAGTTGGGGTGACCTCTGGTTTCTAAATTAGACAGCAAGATTAGCACTAATAAAGTGTATTTCCTTTCTGAGAGAAGGTGAACAGACAGAGGCTATAACTACACGTATGGGCTTGAGTTGAGCAATGGAGAGTCTGAAGGCTGTGCCCTCCTGTGGGAGCATTCCTGGCAGAAATGGCCTTGTCTTCCCCCCTACAAGTCTCAGAGGATGTGACAGATGGGCCACCAGCACTGGACACAGCCTCTGATTCTGGACTCCACTTGGAGTTGTATGTTCCCCAGTGAGACAATCTGATTTAAAAGCTCCCAAAGCTGTGAAGGTTCACAGATGCCTCTGATCTGTGCTTTGCCTCCCCCAATTGCACAGAGTGACTGTGAGCCCTGCAAAGCTTTGCTTTGCTCCTCCCTGCCTTCTCTTCCTACACAGTACTGCTGGAGCTGTGCCTGTTGGGAGACCCAGCCCAGAGTGTGGCACATGAAATCTGAATTCATCTGCATGCATCTGTCCTTGTCAGTGCCATGGCAACTTGAGTAGTTGGAATTTTTGCATAATTTGTGCTCTGTTGGTCCATGAATTACATGCTCATTCATAAGGCTGGATTCTGCTAGGTACCGTTTTACAGTTCTGGTTGGAAGATGGTGAAAGTTTATAATTTCTTCTTAGAAAACACAATCTTCTGGTTTCTATTAGCCCACTTAATCTTTCTTTCATGTTGAATGACAGTTTACAACAGAAAGTAGAAAAATGCCTGGAAGATGGTATCCGGCTTCCTATGTTGGACACAAAACAGCTTCAGAGTGAGAATGAATGTCTTAAAGAGAAGAATGAGAAAGCCAGTAAGGTTAGTCTGCAAATAATCTGCTGGTGGCATCTTTAACCTAAGTCCTGCACTTTTTTTTTTTAACTTAGAAATAAATATCTCACTAAAGAATTTCATATTTATTGCTAATTCAGATGACTTTTCAAGACCTGCCTGTCTCTGTTCAGTACATTGATTTTGCATGAATTTTGTGTTCTGTCAGAGTTGAACTATCTGTACCTGTAGGCTGATTTTTTAGACAATGATCTGAGCCTTCTAAATTGCTGAATTTTATATTCTAGATCATAGACAATCAACAGAATCAGATAACTGGACTGATTTTGGACATGCAGGTAAGGAAGAGCATAGATTGCATTGTGCATTTTTAGTTTGTAAGAATAACATTGCTGAAGTTGAATTTTATTCTTTAATCTTTCTGAATAGGAGTCAAAGGGAGAAATGCCAAGAACTGTCCACCCTTGTTCTCTTGCAGGCTCACAGTGTAGTTGTCGTGTTTCCATGGTTTAGCACTTCACTTGCTATGTCACATCCTTATTCTGCTGGTTTAGTGGATCATCCAGAGTACAAAGTAATGTTGCTTAGGGGCTTCATTGTTTAATTTGTTAGAAGAGACAGGTGCCTTTCTAAATTGTCCCACTTCACCTTGTTCAGCTGATTTCTGACACTTAGATACCTTAACTGTCCTGGTGGATCTTGGGCACCTAGTTTGCAGCCAGAGATTTTTCCAGACAGCAGAGGCTGTCAGCTAGGAGTCAGCTGCAGCTCCATAGATCTGATTAACAGTGTGTTGAAAGTTACTCAGTGACCAGTGTTTGTTGTGGAGGAAAAGAAACATTACACAGCTTTTAGGGAGGAAGGTATTACTTGCCATAGAAAAAGCTGAGCTTTTAAAAAATCCCAACTTCTGTTTTCAGCAGATATTGAAGCCAAGCTCTAGTCTCCGCATTGCTCCTCTAGAATGTCATTTGTCTGTTAAGAATTGTCTTCCACCATTAAATTGCTTCATTTCTCTGCCGTGGTAAATAGGAAGCCTGATTCCTGTCAACAGCAATGTATTTGTTTGGTTAGATTGCATTGTATAAAATGTATCTTTAGAGAAGCAGTTGGCGAATTTAGGATGCTACATGAGGTATTTATGTTAACTGAAAAGGAAATTGAATTATTTAGCTTCTCAAGGTTTGAAGACTAATTTTACCAAACTGAGTTGTTTGTGTGGAGCAGACTGGTATATGCAAAAATTGTGACTCAGGCAAATGTTGCTCCAGGTTTATATAATTAAAAAAAAGTTCAGCTTGAACTTCATAAGCTTTTTGAGGTTCTCTGTCCCTTTTTGTATTTCAGATTACTTACATATATACTCCATATATATGTTGTGCTTATCAGAGATACACACAATGTGCTAAATGTATTATCATCTAAATCATAAATCTAAATCTTTCCATGTTTCCTAAACTCTCTGGTATTTTTCTCACCATCACCTTTATCTTAAGACTGAGATCTTAGGTGTTTTGTGTGCTTAGCCTGACATGACTTTAGGGAGGTGGACTGGGAAATGCTGAATAGTTGTGACTGGCTGTGAACAGCGTATTGTTCTCTAGGATTTTCTCTTAATTTTCCTCTTGAGATATTTTATATAAGGACAGAAAATAAGATTTGAAAATGGTGTCAGCCCTCAAATTACTTGTAGACTATATCAGCTTCTTTGTATCCTTGCTCTACCTGGCCTTCCATACTTGTGACCTGGGAAGCCTTGAAAATTAGTTCATTAGAAACTGAAATCTCTTATCAGCACAGACATGCAATTTATCTGCAGCTAAGATGATCTTGTTTTATTCCCTGTCTTCTGCCACGTTATAAACTTACGCTTGAGATGTTATTTGCAAGCTGAAAACAAATTCAGACAGCAATTGTGTAAAGCAGTATTAGTTTCTATTTGCTCATAATCATGGTGACATTATTTTGATCTTCCTTGTATGGTTTTACTTAACGTATTTGTTCTGAGTGAGAGGGATTAAAATTCTGGTTGGTCTTGTCAATATGCTGTGCTGCATATATAGTGCATTTTTAGAAAGAGAAAAATTGTAGATGACAGTAGTGTTTTAAAAAATAAATTCATATTTACATTATTAATTTAGATATCACAAAACTAAGAGTTTTGGTTCAAAAAAAAGAGAGTAGAAGTAAGTCAGGTTGTACAATGCTTATGTTGCCCAAAGTACATCTGTCAATCTTGTCAGTCACAATAAACCCCAACTGTGCCAGGCTGGGAATATTGCCACCAAGTTGTAACTTTGGAAAGCATATGGAAAAATTAAGGGTGAAATACAGGGAATTTATAGCACCATGAGGAATGTAGAAATCCTAGCACTTCAGGTTCAGCCAGGCTGTTAAGCACATGTGCTTTTTCTGAGCTTTAAGATGAGGGTAACAGAGAATGATAGATCTTAGGTGTATCTTTTAAAAATAAACACTGATTTCTACTCCTAGTAGTTCCCATTATATGGAGCAGTTCTTGAGCTGAACATGTGCGCATTGCTTGGAATATTCTAAAAATCTTTTTTTTGCTTAGTTTGCAGAGTCATGTAAATTTACTGGCAGATGTAGTTCTGAAAATGCACTGGGGAAGGTTAATATTTCTTACCCTGTCTTCCCTACCACTTCCCACCTTCCGGAAGGCTGCACAGTCAAACCTATTTTGTTTGTTGTTGACACAAACATGAAATGTCTTAAGTGGTTGTCCTAATGCATTTATCATAACTGGGGCTCTGGGTATCCCTGAACTTGATTTTCATCAAAGACTGTTAAAATTGGAAGATATTTGGAAGCTGGGAGGGTGTTTTGGGCACCTGCATTGCCCTGTTCACTTCATGCTTCTTTAATATAATGTCTGTAGGCCACAGATGGAGCTAGAAGGACCTTGAGTCTAACCTAGTAATGGCTGTTTTTCTCAGTAGATAATGTTTCTGAAAAACTAAAAGCAATGATTCAACTTCACTGCAAGTTCTGCTCATCTGCAAGCACGCAAAGGAAATGCCTGAAGCAGTTATTTCCTGCCTTCTCCTGGCCCAGAGTATTTCCTTTGCCTCCTTCCTCCCACTGGTGTGTGTGGCTGTGCTTTCTCAAAGAGCTTATCTTTAGGATACACATTACTTTAGCACTTCCTTTTGAGAGGCATGCTGTGGGTAAAAAGAGCAGCAGATCAAGTGTATGAAAATGGTTTTAAAAACAAGTAATCACTTCTGGGTTCTGCCTGCTCGTTCTTACTGCTGAAATGAAAATCAAGTGTTGAGGGTTTTTTAGTCCACATTAAGTCTGGAAATGTTAGCACCATTGTTTTCCAGTTTTGCAAAGAGTATCACAGAGTACTGACTCCCCACTGCTTGTGTGGTGTCAAGCTGAATGTGCAGGGAAGTTTTTTCAATGCTGCAACACCTCCTGTGACCAGCCAGGCCTTTAAAAACTTTGCTCAGTATTGGGTCTACCTTGCCTCTCATTACTTCCTCACTTCTTGTCAGTACTAATAAATCTTACAGGTGGCAAGTCATAGCTGAAAGGATCTCTCTGTCTGAAAGCAGCAGGAGTTTATATAGTCTCTATTAATTGTTAGTATTCAGATAAGATATCTTGAATATTCCTCTTTCTGAATTTTGCCAGATGACCTGGAAAGACATATATACAGATTTAAAAGCCAAGTAGTGGAATAAATACGAGCACTTTCAGGAGTAAAGGCACCTGTGCTCATGCTGAATTCACTGTGAAAATTCCATTTCAGTGTCTCCTGATTTCTCAGTTTGAATTCTATGGTTGAAAACTGGGAATTGACAGCAGGTGATTCCATATTGTAGCAGTTTTCTTATTTTTTGTTGTTTAAGATCATTAACCTGTGTTTTCATTCATTTCAGTCTATGCAAGAGAAGCTTTCGCAAGAAAAGCTGATAATTCAGAAGATGACAAATGAGCTTGAGGAAAAAGAAAGACATATAGAGCAAATGAATAAAACTCTCTCTGAAGTAAGTAAAATAGTGCCAGTAACCCAACCCCTGACCACACCAGAGCCAGGAAGAACCTTTTAGAGTGATTAAAAGCCCTTTTTAGGGCTTTATGCACTTAATGGTATACTTAAGTGTCCTGGCTCCCATGCACATATATAATGCATCTCACCCCTACCTCCGGAAGTGAGAACTTAAAAGGTGAAGTGACTAAGTAATGGTAACATGAAATAGCCATGTTAAAGCTGTTCTTTGGACAGGTACAGAAATATTGATTGTAGGTTTGGAAATTAATTTTTTTTATTTGGACTGTTTGTGGTGTGAAACTTTCTGCTACAGTGAATGCTGCAGAATAACTTTCCCTTTTTTTCCATTTGCTTTTCACAAAGAACCAAAGACTGATGGAAGAGAATGCCTGCTTGAAGGAGCAGATGCGGCTGGTGGAGCAGTCCAGGCAGCCAGTGTCAGAGAAGATGCCTGTAGCAGACCAGCTGTTCAAGGAAATGTCCCACTGCTTGTTTGACTTGAAAGCACTGTGCAGCATTCTTACCCAGAGAGCTCAGGGCAAAGAGCCTAACCTTTCCTTACTGCTGGGAATCAGGTGTAAGTGGTCTTGACTTTCCAGTGTTTAATAAATGTTTTGACGCAAAGGAATAACAGTTTAGCTAACGTGGTGTTTGAACTTGCCAGCTGGACAAGCTTGTGTCCCCTTGCTGTGCAGATGGAGCAGTGGTGCATGAACTCAGGGAACTCCCTGGAAAAGCTGGGCTCTTAGTGCATCTGGGCCACTAAATACATGTGACTACCCAGGTCCTTGCCAAGAGCAGGTAGCTGGATCTTCATGTGGACCCAATCATGGATACGTTCACTGCTTTAGAAAAGAAAGGTGTGCAGCCAGGTGTCCGTCCCTCCTGAGACACACTGCAGTCACTATGAGGGTTAACAGGTGCTAAACACATTTTGTGCTTTTGTTTTAAAGCCCTTGGGGTCAAGTGATGAGAACATCCATCTACTGTTTGAATATGTATATGTCTGGTTTGGGAGTAGGGGTGTCCAGGTGTTTTAAATAAGCTTAGTGCCTGGTAACTTCATCTCTAGTGCTGTTCATCTAGTCTTCAGCATTTCCTAAGTTGTTAAATTTAACCAGAAAATTAGAAGCATACCCTAAAACCAGTCACACAAAGTTTGTGCTAGGTCTCTCCTTCTAACAAACAGGTTTTGTTGACCTGAATGTATCGTATTCTGATGTTTTCTGAATGTTAATTAGAATTCATCAAGTAGACAGGTTGCTGAACTGGACCATCAGCAAGGTAGAAAGGTAAAGTACAGTGTTTGTGCAGCACGAGCTGCTACACCCTGTTAGCCCTCTTTTCTAAGTGATTATAGAAACTCCTGAAGCCTCTAGAAAATGGCTGCTGTGTCCATTATTTCCACAACTGTTCTGATTCATCAGACTTCAACCAGTCTAGATCTTGGTGCAAACAGAAAGGCATGTCTTTCAGAGAAGCACTGATGGCTCTGAATTAAGTGTAAGTTCACATAGTACCACATTTTGTAGGCTTTTCATCACATTGAAGCGTGATTTGTCTTGATGTAAATAAAGTGACCTGCCTCTTGTTTCCAAGGAGATGACTAGTTGCAGTGTTCAGGACACAGCTGTTGGAGCTTTAACCTTGGTATTGTTTTTTGTAGCACTGAGCTGTTCATCTGAAGAGAGTGAAAATTACCACAGCACAGAGACCCTTTCGAAGAAGCTCTCGGACGTTTGCCAGCTGCGGAAGGACATTGACGAGTTAAGGACTATAATGTCAGACCGCTACGCTCAGGACATGGGGGACAACTGCATCACTCAGTGACAGCATCCATCTAGCAGCAAATGACTCCCTAGGTCCTGCTGTGTCACAGGGCTTTGCATTTCCATTAAGGAGCCATATGGGAAGGCTGTAGATAGCACCGGGCGTGCATCTCTGAGGGCTGTGAGTAACTGAGCTCGGGCGTCTGGTGTGCAGGGGACGGTCATCGTGTGAACAGTGGTACAAACTGCAAGAAATCTTTTCTCCCAACTACTGAATGTAGGAACAAGCTGTGAAGAATGATTTAGTTGGACACCGTTTCCTTCATTTGGGCTCATTTCATTACTTCGCCTAGTTTTTGGAACCAGAGCTTCAGAACAGCCATGCTGCTACAAGTCTCAGTCCTTTCCTTCATCAAGGGTTTGTGTGGCATTATCTGTGTTCAGATCTTAGAGGAGAGGGTCAAAGAACCTATAGCTGTACATGGTGAAGCCAGAGGCTTCTGCCACTGCACTGCACTGTAAGACTTGCAATTAGAACAGTCTTGGAGCACTCAAAAAGTAATTGCTCTCCAAGTTGTCAAAAATTAGGATCTAAGAAAGATGTTTTTAGTAATAGGTGTCTACTTTGTTTGTCCAGTAGCAGAAAAACCCCAGGTTTAACTCCTTAAGCCCATAAAAGATAGCTGTATCAGATTGTTTGAAGCACTCTCGCATTGATGTAAGAAGTTTCAATAGTACAAAGTCTGTGACAAACCAGAGAAGCTGGTAAGACATAAAAGTGCAGCATACTCCATGGCTATAAGAAAAAAAAGCCCAAAACCATCAACAACTGTAATTTAGTGTTTGTACTTATTTTTCTCCTTAGGTCCTTTCCATTTCAAAATGTTGCTGTTTGTTCCTGAAGGCCTCTGATAAGGCTGTGCACCACCTCGGCCGTTTTTACCACAGCTGCAAAAAGGGTGTTTGACCCTTGGCAAAATTAAAGCTCAAAACAGAATGCTTCCTATTAGTAGTATAAAGTACTTGGATATCTGAGGATTGAAAAAATTTCCACATTGTATGGGAAATCTTGATTTCTCAATTTTTGTAGGAAGCAAGTACATAAAATAGTAATCTCATGTTCCATAGCTTATTCAGTGAGTGTCACTTGGCAGCGCTGTTTAACTCCCATGGGACAGATGACTTTTCCTGGAACATCACTGTAAGTTAGCTGCACAGTTATGCATAGTGGAAAATAGTATTTAACTGAAGGAAACAAAAACTTGCAAAGAGCAAAACCACTTTTAAATCACACTGTTAGGAAAAATATGTGCATCACTTACTTGTATGGTATTACAAGAACGTTTCAGATGCCTAAAGGTGCAGATCAGTCAACTGATCCGGAGTGGGGATGACAGCAGAAATCTCTTGGAAAGCTTAGCAATTTGAACCAAATTATTTCTAGGGTAACATTTTTGTGGCAAAAGTGAGTATCTTCAGTTTTCTGATTTGGTAATGTTTTGCTTTCTGTTAATTGTTTAACAGTTACTGTTGATGTTGTTTTTATAATTTAGTGGTTTAATTGTTTTTAGCTGTATGGATTTATTTATTTGACAGTTTCCTCGATCTGAAACTAGACTTGGACTAATTTGTGAAAAATAATGTTGCTATTTATTTTACTCCTACATGGTGTTATCAGATAGGTAAATCTGATTGGTTCACCTCCTGTGAGCACTAAAACAGTGTCTAGATAAAATCTCAAGTGAAGTTATCTAGTTTCTACTTCAAGGAAAAGAAAAACGAGGCCATTTTATTTTAAATTTCTGTGCTCTTTCTGTAGGCACACTGCAGTCTCTCCATCAGGGCATCATTTGCTCCAGTTTTCCTTGTCCTTCTCAGTGGTGTGATGCAGGTGCAGTTGGAAGTATAATTGTGCTCTTCTCATTGATATGATGAGTTCTGCTATGAGTGGGGAAAAGATCTTCTCAACTAATCTGCATTCTTAGACTGCGAACAAATCAATGGTTTTTATTTTAAGGAATTATTTACTCTGATAGCTCATTAACAATGTTAATTCCACAATAATACTCGCCTGCTGCATCGAAGGTGTACTTTTATACTAGTGCAAAACTGAAAACAAGGATCTTTGTACCAATGAGCTTGCACAGTTTGCTGTGCCTCTGACAGTGCTGGCTTTTGTGACTAAGGCTTCCACTCGTTCCTCTGGAGTGGCTGGTTGGGTTTATTCCTGCAGTGAAGTAGTCTTCAGTTTATGGCATCTGTCTCCTACCAGAATTCAACAACAGCATTTCAGATACTAAATTAGAAATACTAGGGAGAGAGGAAACACACAAGTTACACATTATTGCTTCCTTAGATGGCAATGTTGTACCTGTAAAAAATTACCAAAACCCCGATTTATCTACATTTGATAGAAATAACAAGGAGTTTAACAGAGCAATCAGAGGGGAGCTGGAGATCTCTGGAGTAACTTTGAGCTATTAAGCTTGTCACTTGGCTGGTATGCTTCCACTGTCCCTCCTGCTAAATGGTGATACTGAACTGCAAAGTTGAGATCAGTGGTTTATATTTACAAAGCACTTCAGAGCTTCTATGCTCTTCAAGTATTAGTTGAAAGTCCCTCTGGGAGGAGATCCCATTTTATTCATAATACTTTTGATTGCAGTGCTGTAATTTTGTGTTCTAATGTTTTTGTTACAGAATCTGTAATATTTATGTAGACTTGAAAGCACTTGATTTTAAAACCCCCTGAGTTTATCTGCCTCAGTCAAATTAAAGTAGGGAGGTAAATGATGGATATATGAGCCAAAGATGCAGACTACCGATTGACTATTTACAGCGATACAGTACTTTGCTTTGATTTCTTAAAATTTGGCCTGTTGTAGTGGTAGCAATTGCTATATATGCATCAGTTTACAGATGCCTCTAAATGGAATAAGCTTTGTCTAAGATATGCATGACTGTTTAATTGGTTAAAATGTAGTGTGTGTGGTCTCATTCAGCATATTTAATACAGAGGTGATTAACGAATGTTAATATTGGAATTGCTTCGATTTAGTCATGACAACTTTTTGCTGTAGCTATTAGACAATCCCAAGGGCTGAAAAGCAACTGCAGATGAATGGATACTGTACCGTTCTGGCTGTCAGCAAACTGTACAGTAACATTTTGTACAGTTTCAGATAAAATTTATATGATCCTCTAGAAGATATTTACAGTAACTACTGTATTTAAGAATGTATTTTGAAAAAGACATGGAAAGTACCCGTCTTCCGACAAGCTATAGATGATGTATTCACTATATAGAAGTATTTACTATATAGAAGTAACGCAGCTCAGCCATGTCAATGTGATTTAGGTTTCTGAATCTGCTGTGCAGCTTTGTGGTGTGACAGGTGTGTGAAATTGTGGAGATTTGCTGTAACCACCCACTCGGGCTCCAGCATTTGAAACTGACGGTGGTCATGAAGTCATTCAAGAGCTGAAATTCCGTCCTTTTCACTTCAAAAGGTTTCCTTCCTTCCTTTGCTCTCCCTGCCTGTCTTTTGTTTCAAGCATTTATTTTTGACAGTTTTCTTGGGAAGGGTGAGAGCACAAGGAAAGGAAGAAAGCAAACCCTTTCCTCCATGACCTGCTGCTGTAGCACGGGCAGTGACAGCACACTGCAGTCTCTCCACCAGGGCATCATTTGCTCCTGTTTTCCTTGTCCTTCCCAGTGGTGTGATGCAGGTGCAGTTGGAAGTAGAACTGTGCTCTTCTCATCGATATGACAAGTTCTACCATGAGTGGAGAAAAGATGTTCTGAACTGATCTGCATCTTAGACTGCAGACAGATCAATGGCTTTTATCTGAAGGGATGATTTATTCCGGTAGCTCATTAGCAATATTAATTCCACAGCTGCATACCTTTGTGCCTTTTTAGCCTGAAGTAAATGTATATTCCCCTTGAGCTTCAGATAAGTTGTTAGGATGCTGATGACTGCACCTTGTTTTCTTCTCACCTGCCATTATTTGTTAATAAGCTTTTGTAGTAAGAACTCTTGCATAATGTCTAGAAACAGAAGTACTGAAACTAGGTACTAGGTGTACACTTTGAATGTTAGGCTGGTTATAGTATGCAGCTTCTTTGAATATGATGTGTGAGCAGGAAACACAAATCATAATGTGTTTTTTCTGTGTATATTAATTACAGTGTATCATTATTTCAGTGGGGAGGAGTGTCTGGAGCTCTCTTTTAAAAGCACAGCTGACATATGTACTGGATCAGTCCCTGAAGACTGGTAGTTTTGTAAATGGGTTCAATTTTTGAACTGCTCAGAATACCTCATATGTAAATAGAGTTGTCATGACTTAATCACAATGTGTTCATTGTAAAAAGTAAAGGAGCCACTGGCTGGCTCAGCTTTAGGCTTGTTGTTCTTGCCTCTTTTTGTAATTTTTTTTAAAGTAGGGTTTACAGCTAGAATTTTGAATGCCAAAGTTCTATTTATTAAATAATAATAAAAGTTTTCATTGTTAATGACTGGTATTTTTCCACTGGAATTTGTTTGTTGATGTTTGGGATTTGTATCCACAGAGCAGAAATAAATTTTGTTACAAAAGTGAATTTTCATGGTTCTCATTTGTCCAGTATCTGGCATGTGACAGAATTGACCAAAGCTGGAGACAGGAAAGTAATCATGAACCATCTTCCCAACACCCACCCCGACTTCCCTTCAGGGGTCTGTTCTGCTGGAATACCAGCTGACCAAATTCTCTCTTCCTGGCCTTATGTTTTGGGGTGTTGGTTTTTTTTTTTTTTAAATCAAGGCCTTCATATAAAAAATATTATTTCTGTGTGATAAAAGGATTTTGGAGCAGTATTCCCTGATGCTTTTTTAGACGGATGCTCCTGTTGGCCATTATTAATGCTGATTGGAGAGATCACAGGTAGGTCTGTTTAAAAGACTAAGCAGAAAATTGTGGGCAGAAACCAGAAATCTTGCTGCATGAAATACTGCAAGTCAATGTGGCCCAACCAAGCAACGTTGACTTCCATGTCAAGTTACTCTGAGAAAAAGTCAAAGGTTAAGGATTTTAGTCAATCTGAAAGGAGTCTTCACAAGTGTAAAGGGAATGGGGGTCACCCAAAAAGGGGTTTCTTTCTGGCAGTTCCCTGTGATAAATTTTGGAGCCTGTTTGGAGCATCAGGTGCTGAAGGAGCTTTGCATGTAGAGTGGTCTCCTCTTCCCCTCCTCACACTCCACCATGCAGGGTGCCAATGCTGGCACGAGCTTTTCTTTTCAAAGACATTGAGAAATGCACTCTAATTTGTCAATGCATTCTTTGATAGACATCACTTGCTTTTCTCCAGCATTGTGACTGAAGGTTGCATGATGGGCTTCTAACTCAGTTAAAAACTTTCTGTGCCCTGTCTAAATGCGTGTAACAGCTGCACAGATGCCAGCTTTTCTCTTGCTCAGGGTGGCCTATTGTGAGCTGCTCAAAGTCAGATTTAGTTTCAAAATACCAGGACTAAAGCACTGCTAACACAACAGTAGAGGTAGGAAATGTTCTGTTGCCTTTTATTCCACAAACAAAATACAACTCCATATGTGGGTAAAAATGAAGTCTTAAACAACAATGCTGCAAACATCTTGAATGAGCACAATTTGCAACAGGTAAATCTGTGGTAGATTGTCTTCCTTATGTAAATTAAGTCTGCAGGATGTGCTAACGATTCTCGGTCATTTGTTTTGTAAATGAATGGGTTCAGTATACTTGGAAGATTTCCAGGTGGCAAGGGAAGTGGATAGTATGACCGATGGTATTTAATTACATTTTAGTATGCATATTTCTTTGTGTCAGTCCCCGTTTGGAGGTGGCTGCTGCTTTTCTCCTCCTTTTCTTGGTGTCACAGGTCTGAATTCCATGGAGATAAAGGCTTCAAGTCTTGGAGTTGGGAGACTGACTGTGGGAAACCTGACAGGTTCAGCTGATGTTTTGTGGTGCTTTGATGAGCAGTTTGGCAGCTCCCCTGAAGAATGCAACCTGTAGGTATTAATAGGCCAGAAAATGGTTTAATGGTCTGTGTGCCTGTGAAAGCATTTGCCTGCAGGAAGGCAAAAGGAAACCATTGTCTAATTCTGGTTGAGAAAAATGGTGTCTCCTGCTGAGAGACTGAATTGTAATGCTAAAGGTGGTTGTAAGAGAGTTTTCAGGCTGAAAACTTTCCTTTGTGTGGGATTGAATAGAATTTTGTATCAAAAAAGCTAGTCTCCCCTGTATTAAAACATGAGAATACAGGTAGCCTCTGCCTGCTTCCAGGAAGATGCCCAAAACCTCTCCCAGACCAAACTGAGCTTTGATGTGGCCCGAGGTGCCCAAGGAGGGAATTTCTGAACCCCACTGCTGTCAGCCTGTGTTGGGGTGGGGGCCCAGCCATATCCTGTTCCAGAGCTGGGCCAGCTCACCTGCCAGCCCAGCTCCCAGGGCTGGGTTCTACCTTGGGGAAGCATCAGGAGCCATCTCCTGGCCCCAGAACTGGTCACAGTGCTTCAGTGTGGGCTGTCAGAAGCTGGATTTCCCTGGTGTCTCAAGAAGCCGCTCACCCTCTGCAGCCCTGCTGGGATGCACTCCCAGGAGCCAGGCAATGTAGGCAAAAGGACTTAATGGGCTGAAGCATTTCCTAAGCTTCTGCTATTTTTGATCTCATAATGGTTAAATGAGATGATGCCTAATTTATTTTAAGTTAATTGGGGGCAATCCGGCAGCAGGGAGGGAGAGAGGTCTGATCAGTGAGTGATGACACAAACTTTGAGATGATCAATCTTCCCCAGTGTGGAGACTTGAGCTGTTAAGGAAGCTGTGTTTTAAGGTGGCCTGAAAGTAATGCTGCTGTATGGGGCGAGTCCAGACCTTTAGGGCAATCTGCAGCAGGAAAGGATGGGCTGGTGAGGACCCTCTGTCCTACTGCAAACACATGCTGGCTGTGAGACAGGCCCTGGAGTCTGACACATCCCACTCTGGTCCTTGAAAGTCCCACTCAGGTGCTGTGGTGGCTGTCCTGCCTTCAGCACAACCACCCAAGTCTGCATTCTGCTGAGCTGCTTGAAAGCTCCCATGGAAACTGCTCCTCAGGAAGCTCAGGTGTGCCTCAGCAGGCTGATGTCTGTCACCCTCCTGTTAATATGGGCAGTGCCTGCTTATCCCCTACATTGGATCTGGGGTGGCAGTACCCAGTTTCTGGAGCCTCCTTTGGTCAGTAGCTTTTTCAGTAAATGGTTTACTGGCAAGTTCAAGCCACAAAGCAGCCACCTCCCAGCAAAATCACCTGTGAAACACTATAACTTTGTGCAGAAGATCATCGGCAGTTCTCATCCCAATTTCTGCACCCCTCATTTGGGGAGAGACAATAAAGGTCACAGCTGGGAGGGAGCTGGCACGGGCATCCACTGCCCTGCTGGGAGCTCTGCTGGAGGAGGGAGCGCTGCAAAGAGCCTTGATTGATGGCAGAATCCCATCAGCCCCAGACAAACCTCATTATACAAGCCAGTGACAATCAGATCATTAGTTACATTATCACCCACTGCCTTGGTGCCTGGGAAATAGCGAAGATAAGTAATGGGATATTTTTAGTTTAAATTGTGGTTTGAACATTTTAATTAAAAACCTATTATAATCAATCTGTTTCCAGCATCCTTTCCCTGACCCTCATTCATAAAAATTAATTATCACCGTGGAAGGCCAGCAAGGAGTATATCCTGCTCCTGGCCAGTGGCAGCTTCAGAGCCTGGATTTCCAGCTCTCCGTGTGGCTGTGAGCACTGAACCAGCCCAAATTGTGTGCACAGGCAAAGCTGATCACCAGGACAGTTCATCAACCTTCCCAGTGCTGGCCCACTATGGGGGGGTGTTGCAAGTCACTTGAACAAAAGTGATGATCTGCTCACAGACATCTATTTATATCTTGGAGGTGAGCAGAGCTGAGAACACATAGACTTTTAAAAACAATTGTCTTCTCAAAGTGCTAGCATTTCTAAAATGTCCCAAATCTTCCCCAAAGTTCTGATGCAGTGGCTATAAAAATGGCACAAAGAATGACCCCCCCAAATGGCTGAGAGAGCAGCTAAAAACATGGGAGTACCAGGCAGCTTAACAGTATGTACTTGCAGTGTCACTCCAAAACACATCGAAATGAGGTGTAAGAATAAATACAAAATTGATCATCAAAAAAAATAATAAAATCATTGGCTAGACTTTCCCTTGACCTTCTCAAGGCTCATCACTGATTCCAGCCTGCATAAACAAAAGGAGACTTAGGCCTTTAGACACTTCATTTGGACATTAAACTTTTTCCAGCAACACTGAAGTTCAAAACAGAAATGCTTCCCCTGCCAAAGAGAAATTAACAATTTTAACTGAGGACTTTTCTTAATTGTTAAAAAAAAAAAATTAAAAAGGTGCAATTCTAGTGTTATTATCTCCTGGGAAATCCACACAGTGTGATGTACCTGTCAGCAGGGCTGGTACACTTGCAAACTGCACAGTTTTCTAAAGTCCCAATAGATTGGTTTGTGCAGCATGGAGTTGGCAACTATTTCCACAAATTAAAAAAAAAATCAGCTTGTTTGTAGCATATATTGCAAGTGGTGACTTTACGAAGCAGAAGAGTAAATGAAAGACCTTGATCACATGAAGTAAGAACATCTAGTTCGGTAAAGAAATACAGTCTCTTTTCCAGTAAGAAAACAACTGCACTGTGAGAGGCTTCCAGATAAATTAACTGACAGCTGCAATAGGATCCATAATTCATCAGTTTCTCTGTGAGGGTGTTACAGGAGACAGTGCTGGAAGGCTTCCTAAGCTCAAGGTGATACCATCCACTGCTCTCCCCTTCTCCACCAAGCAAATAATTTTGTTGTAGAATCTGTCAGATCAGTCACACATGGATTCCCCTTCATAAACCCTTGCTGATTACTCCAAATCACTTGTCTTTAATGTGCTCAGAAACAGTTTTCATCATAACTTATTCCATCCCCTTCCCAGGGGTCAAGGTGAGACTGACCAGCCTGTAGTTCCCTACAATCCTCTTTCTTGCCCTCCTTGAGGATGCCAAGGACATTTGCTTTCTTCCAGTCTTCAGGATCCTCAGTGTACAAAGATTGTCAGGAAGGCCCTTGCAATGACATCAGGCAGCTCCCTCAGCACTCCAGTGGGTACTTCCCATTGGACCCAAAAATTTGTGCGTGCCTTGTTTGTTTAAACACCTAACCTTAGCCTCCTCCCTAGTGAGTAAATCTTCATTGCTCCATAATTCCAAGTCTGGGAAATATACCTTTCATTTACTGAAAAATAAGAGTCTTTCCCCAACTCCTGAGGGTGGCAGACACTGCTCACACAGTTAAGGGAGTTAAAACTTCAATGCATTTAGGAGGTGATGATGCTAACCTGATTTTTTCCATCTTTCAAACAACTTGACCCCCAAGAGTGAAGTACAACACTCTGAAAGTTCACTGCTGTTCTGAACTTCAACATATGTCAAGCAAAAAAAACCTCTTAATTCAAAGAGCTGTGGAGGCTGGATGTGCCATTTCTGCACTTACTCACTTTTCCCTCCCTATTTGGCCAGCTGCCTGTTCACCCCTCTGGTCACTGCTCAACGCTGGAGCAAAGCCTTTCTGAACCTTTGAAGGAGGCACACTGTGTTGTGGGGCACTCCTGGCATGATTTTAACAACTGTGTTTCTCCAAGGAAATTTTCTTCCTTCTTTCAAGGGATGGGAGCTGTGCTTGATGTACGTGAGGCAATATAAGTACAACAACAAACCCCAGTGTCGCCTTCCACTCACTGCTGGGTGCTAACAGAGCCCAGCCTGCTGGGTGGATACACAAGGAAAAGGTGAATTGTTGCTTCTCTCCCCCAGCCTGGGGTGGAGTGATTAAGGAAGCAGTGAATCAAGTGTTCCAAGCACATTTGATTGCTCGTCATGACCTTGTTGCACAGGTCCTTTTGGAACATCACTTGTGGCTAGAGATCACACACACAGATACATGCACATGCACAGAGAGCCTGTATTGCAGCTCGGTTCCCTACAGCCCTTGCATTATTTGCAATTTGTTGTCCAGAAAGAATATCTAAAAATATTACACAACCATGGTACAATTATTTATGTGCACATTAATAAAGAACACAACATGGTCTCTGTCTAATTAAAGCAAAAAAATCTATTACATAAGCTGGCCTTCAAATAAAAAGAAATTTATTAGCTTTGTACTTACATATTCTAAATCTGACTTTGGAATGCTTTGAATTGTAGCAGTGTACGCAGTGAAGAATTTATTTCTTCTTGACTCAAACTAAGCAAGAAGAGGTCAACCTCGCATCTGTGGTATGCCTGAAATGTATTTCAGAGGCACCATGTCCTGGAAAATAGGCACAAAATGTCCAAATGTGGTGCTGGTTGTTCTGTTTGGGCTGAGCTGGATAGTTTTGGGCAAGTAGCTCCTCTCAGTGCCTCAGTGTATGTGTATGTCAAGTGGAGATTACACAGGCTCCCTTGGAAAGCATCTTGACACCCCTGGATTAAAATTTCCATGAGAACTAAACAGCATCTCCACTAATGAGCATTTCACTTACACAGACTGTGTAAATGACAGTGTGAATGCTCATTAGTGGAGATGCTGTTTAGTTCTCATGGAAATTTTAATCCAGGGGTGTCAAGATGCTTTCCAAGGGAGCCTGTGTAATCTCCACTAATGAGCATTCACACTGTCATTTACACAGTCTGTGTAAGTGAAATGCTAAAAAAATTTTAAAAAATGGTTTTCAATATGACCACAAAACTGTTCAGAGATGTAGTATCTCCTGTCTTGAATTCCCTACCACCCCATCTCAGTAATCCAGTAAAACTGTCCCACTTCCACAGCTGAGATTACTGGAATTGCACAGAACTTAATCCATTCCTCATACAATGAATGGGGAGAAAACCCCAGACTTTGAAAACATTCCCAAAGGACCTAACTGACTAGTACCCAAAGGACCTAACTCAGCCAAAAAGTTGTCATTTCATTTACATACAGCATGATTTTCCTGGATCCACAGGGTTTTTTGCAAGAGGACCTGGGATTTTTTTTTTCCCCTCCTGCTGTAAAGCTAGCACAATACTCAAGTTTTCTTTCATCAAATACCAGATCAGCCTGTTAATCATTAAAATCTCTGCTGGATAAGCCATGCATAACCCATGATTTGGAGATTGTCACCTTGTGCTTGTGCATCTTGGCGGAGTGCTGCTGCCTCATGTGCCTGCAGAGGAATGGCCAAGGGAGTGGAAAAAGCTACTGCTTTGCTCAGGCATCTGGCTTTTTTGGGAACTGGCCCACTGGGAAGGGAGTGTTGAGGGAGACATCACTCAGCATCTCGGGGCAGGGATTTGCCTCCCACCCACTGCAGGCAGCTGACATTGCCTTGCCCTCCCTCCCTTTCTCTTCATCCACCCCTAAATTTACAGAGCAGCAGCTCCCAGCGCCCATTCCCAGCTGGACCATCGTGGTACTTTTCCTGCCCATCCTGCAGGGCTGGTAGCCTCACCTTCCCCAGCAGCTCCCAGAGCCAGTGGTCACTGAGGCACAGACACAGCAGTGCCACCACAGCCATGGCTGCTGCTCTCTGCTGCTGTCTGTGGTTTAATTCTCCTCACTTAAAGGCCCCTGCTCATGTGTTCAGTGGTCTGACAGTGCTTCAGGCTGTGCATAGAAAATTAACTAGAAGATACTGTGAACATCTTCAAAAGCTCAGGCACAGCTTGACAAAGCTTCTTGACAAAGACTGGACAGATCATACTCTTTCATTCCCAGCCAGGAGAAGAAACATCAGGATTGCACAAATAAACTAGTTTCATGAGGAAGAGCCCTGGCCAAGCAGAGTTGTGCAGCACTGATGGGAACAGAACAAAATGTACAGCATTAGTTAAAGTGGATAGATCTTGGATCATGACAATCACGAATGTTTTATTTGCCGTTCTATTTATTTCCTTCAGATAAAAAAAGAATATAAGCCATAATCCTCAGCCACCACTCACAGATTTTTATTACTACTTGGTAATGCTTTTGCTAATTGACACCCTTCCTCTGACTCCTTGTCCTTGCAATACAAGGGAGCACAGCAAAGCCTGGGAGCCCATCCCTGCCATCCTCCTCGGTGCACATCAGTGTGTCCATTGCCTCTGCTGCACCCACTGCAGGAGCTGTGGGGAGAGGGGAAGGGACACTTGGCTTGATCTGGCTGGAGCCAGGAGTGGAAGGAAGCTGTGTGAGCTCTCAGTGCCTGTACTTGGCACAGACAAACTGAAAGCAAAGGTTGAAACCAATCCTGACTTAAATCCCTGTGTGTTTTGCTCTCACACACCTTTTCCTTGTCCTATCAATCACTCTTCCCACCACTTGACATTTTGCTAGCTAATGAAAAATACCTCTGGCCTTCTCCCAAGGCAGACTAAATAGCACAACCCTTTCCAGCTACAGTGTGCAGAGGGAAAAATTGACACTGTCACAGTCCATTTTAGAAACTTCCAAGTGTCTCTGGCTGAAACGTCCCTTCACAGAGGGGTATCCTTGAGGAGAACATCTTTTATTGGCCAATCTAGCCATGAACTGCATCTGGAAAATGGAGATTTTATTTTTGAGTGTTCTAGGTTCAGCATTCAGCATGGCACTCTTCACTGTGCTGCCCATACTTCTACTGTTGCTTGTTAAAATGGTGTCAGTACTGACCAGGAAGAAGAAAACTTCCTCTGCAAGTGAACTATCAAGTTAATGCAAAACAGAACCTGGAGAAATGACTATGAAGTCTTGAAGGCTCATGTCAATTTGTTAGCATGTAAGCATCTGTAACTAATAAGGTCATTATGAACTGCTGGTACTGCTCTTTCAATCACTACTACAAAATTTCTTTAAAGCAAAACAAATAAAATTAGACTGGAGAAAAATGTTCAGCAGTACTGCTAGTAAAATACTGTCTTGGATTCAAGGGGAAATAAAGCAAATTCACCTGAGGAATAAAGACTAACTCGTGCCAAGAAAATCCTGTGTAGTACAGATTCCTCATTCAAAATGCAGGCAGTACATTTCTAACAAGCAGATCCTGTCCTTTCACCAAAGGGAGAAAGGGAAAAGCCTACAGACATTTCAACAAAAGCATCACTAACACAGATGTAGCTGGTTGAGTGCATGTCAGAATTGCTTCTGCCGGGGTGCCTCACTGTGGTTCATGGAGAGCTTCAAAGCACAAGGGACCTTCTTGAGGTGTCCTCTGTCATTCAGGGAGTTGTCACCTGAAAATGAGCACACTTCAGGACAGGAATGGAGATTAAACAAAGGGAAGAAACCCCCAAAACACCCAACTTCAAGAAAAATCTTGAAAATTTAAAACCTGGGTATTATGAGTCTGGTGTTTGGAAAAACCCCAGAACAAGGCTAAACATGTGTATGTAGCTTTCTTTCTGCCGGGCAATTTTCTCTGAGTACCCAGTAAAACTGTTCAGAGGCCTGGACTCTGCAGTAAGTAAAAGAAGGTTTGGATCCCAGTCACTTTTATTGTTTTCAAGTAATTTCAGAATTTTCTCTCTTTTCTTTTGGCATTTAATTTCTTCAATTTCTTCTGTCTCTTTGTTTATGTTTCTTTCCTGATTTTGGGATTTCAATGGGAATAATTTTGGTAAGTTGCAGTCCTTTCCACTGCACCTCCTTTCATCTCGGTACACTTGGTTGCAGTCAGTCCATTTGCAAATTTTCTGGGTATTTTTCAATTGCATTTTATTTGATCATGTCTCCTTGCCAGGGTGTTTGTTCCACTTTCATCTCTGATTTCAAGATTTCAATGAGGATGAATTTGGACCACCTTTTGTCTTGAATGAACAAATTTCTGTTTATTAGGGATTTATCACCAGTCACCATTTAATCACCAACAACATTTACCCCAGCAATGGGCACATCAGCTGCTTCATTAAAGTGGGAAGGAATTTGGTTCCCCCATTACCTATTCTGTTTCTCTTGCAAGGACAAGACAAAAAGCATTTAAACCCAGTATTTTGTCCTTATTTACCTCCATAACAACAGCTGCAAACTTATTTATCCTGCCAGCAGAGAGGGGTGCAGCTGGCCAGGCTGGTGTGCCCCTTGCAGGATACACAACTAAAGCTTTTTCATGATGACATCAAATCAGCACTTCAGGCAAGTAGTCCCACTCCTGCTGGGAATTTCTCTTGGTTGAAGATGGGCAGCACGAGAAGGTGACATATTTCACTAAATCATAGGTTATCATGTACAGGAGAGTGGGCACATCTCAGTTCTCCACGAGGAGGTGCAGTAGCTTCTAGAGATGTTTGGCACCACCAACCATCCACCCCTGCCACATCCAAAGCCTGTTTTCTGCAAGTTTGTTCAGGGACTGCTATTGTTTAGCAGTGCTGTAAAACAATCCACATGTAGTTGCAGCAGGCTATTTATAAACCTGTTCTTTCAGAGCCAGGTGTGCAGCAAAACAAATGATGGTGGTCACTACTTGTTCCTGGGAGAGTTTTATCTCTCCTGCAGTACACTTCTGCAGACAAATATTTGGAAAGAAAGGCACACTGACCTCGGGAGACCTTGGAGAGGGCAGGAGCTGAACATCCCACCTATGGTTTGTGCAGCTGCTCCTCATGCTGCCCTTTTCCCCACTCTCCCAGGCATCCTGCCCACCCCTGGGCTGGAGGGCAGAGCCCAAGTCCCCATCACTCCTGTCCACACCAAAGCTGGGAGACACCAGACCTGGCTCAGGCAACAGCCTGCCTTTTGGTTTCTGTCAGGAGGGAATGGGAAGAAGGAAGAGAAGCAGCTTGTCAGGAGTAGGCACAGCTCATGCACATTTGTACAGCGAGCACTGCTTCTCCCTCACGCAATTTCTGACCCCTCTGATGAGGCAGGGGATGACAAAGGGTGGTTAAGGCACAAAAAGTTGTTCCTCCCATGGGGGCAAGCACAGTGCTCTACTCATTCTCCAAAAAAAATAAAAAGAAAAGAAATTCAACATTTGTGCAGGATGACCCAAATTTCTCTTTTAAAATATGCATAAAGCTTTAATCTTGTTCTTTCCCCTGACATATCATTTAAATTCAGAGCAATGAAGGTGTCTATATCCTGGCAGACACTCAGCCCATTTCATTTAAGGTATTCATAAAATATTTCACACACTAAGGATGGCTGACACTACAAAGAGCAATTCCTACATAACTGTAGAAGGTATTATGATAGAATTGACATTTATATATTATTTGGCAATATTATTTTTTTTTTACTGCCAGGGCAGAAGATGATAAAAGAAAATAAAATAATATCAAACATGAGTACAAACAAGTTCACGTGAAGTGCCCAAGCCTTCACCCTGTAACCTACTGACAAAATATAATCTGTTTGCTCTACACACTCATGACATTTCTCTTTTTCAGCCACCACTTGAATAGCCCCAGAGGTAGGGACTGGGTTTTCAGTAGCCCCAGGAGCCCATCTCAAAGCACTACCAAGGCTACAGAAAGAACTTGCCATAAAATAAGCCATCACAGCAGGATATGGGACAGGCACAGAAGGGAGGAATTTGTAAGAGGAAGGTTCTGATTCCAGGCCTGATGATGAGATCTGGGGTGAGAACAGGAGGCTTTCCGTCACTCCTCATAGCTTTCAAGAGCTCTTTAATTTTTCCGTACACTACACACATTACCTGGGCAGCATCTACATTTTTAAAGCAGTGGAGAGAAGAACTCTGAACTGGTAAGTCTGTCTTGACTGGTCTAAGTCTCCATCTAGGCCCCATAACCATGAACAAAAAAGGCACCTGAAATCCATTTATTTAAAATCTGCTTGCTTGCCTCGGTGCCATCGAAATGCAAATCTCAGCAAAACATCTTGGCTAAACTGATGATTTCCCCTTTCCATCACACAATGATGCCATTCTTAGAGAAGAATTTATTTGACACAAAGCACCCAGGCTCTGGAGACCTCAAAATCTATCAGCGCTAAAGCCTATGAATGTTAAAATTGTCACATCAAAACATGAGAAATTAATTGCTACTAACTTCAGGATTTGTCTGATGCACTCAATTTAAATTGTACACCTTTGTAAATATAATGAATTTCTCATTTAACCGAGTTTTACAAGGGGCACAATAGTAGCAACCTTTATGATGGCAAATATTTGCAAGAACTTCAGTAAAAAACACACCAGTGCTGAAATGATGTTTGGAACAGCACAGAATTTATGATATGAAATAATTTTGAACAAAATTTCCAGTCCAAGCAGAAGTAGAAACAGCCAACTATTTCATTTTTTTAATGCATAGCACCAAAAAACTGAAGTGTCTGAATCACTAAATATCAGCCTTTCAGAATGTTCACTGAAAATAAGAATAAAAAAATCTGGCATATGTAATACATTTACAAGTGTAATATATTATATATAAATATGTAACATAAGTGCATATATATGTGCACATATGTAAGTAATTATGTAGGCACAATAATATCTAATTTAAAAAAACAAAAAAACAAACAACAAAGCAATCACTTGGGACATGATTTAGAGATTCCTGGTGAAAAATATAAATATGCTCGAGTATTTATACAAAAAGCACATTCCAATTTGATCTTTGATCATTCTGTATTTGTTATCTATATGCTTATATCTAATAGTCTTTTTTCTTGTTTTAAGGCCAGCACTTTTAATGCTCTTGAGTTTCTTCAATGCATGTTCTTTGCACTTTATCTTATAGAGGACTGAACCACATGGATCAAAAAACTGAGGAAAAAAAAAGCCCTATTCCAGTGTGGCTCTTATCAGCGTGGGCCTTGGAGTTTCAATAAGCTATTAAAGTGTTAGAAAGAACCACAAATGTGTCCTGCAAGCAGGCTGCCTGCTTGACCTAATGCTCTCAGTTGCTTTTTGTGAGGACAGGGATGAAGCCAGCAGATAACAGTAATTCCAACCTCCCAAAACAACCTGCCACAGCAGCAGAGAGCTTCTGGGTGGAACTGTGACAGTGCTAAAGAAATACTGAGCTAGACTAGTGAAAAGTTGCCACAGAGTTCCCAGCCAATGCCAGCTCTGATCCAAGGAAAACAGGACAGCTGTCACTCAAACTAATGACATCTCACATCAGAAGCACAGTGTAATTCTTCAAGTTCTACTCCAAAACTTCTGGGACTTTTTTTTGACTTCTGAAAAGCAGGGAGTAGATATGGGCAAATTCACCTGTGGCATAAACCTATTTATTTCACTCGTTTTAGATTAGATATGAAATTGGTTCCCACCAGGCTTTTAAATGATGATTAGATTTGAAATGTCACTATCGGGCTTCAGAAAAGCGAGTGGAAAGGAAGTGGTGCTGAGCCACCTGGAGAGCAGCCATCCATCTTCCTGAAAGAAAATCATTAAATTCTTCGACCAGAAACCTATCAAGGTAGAGGACTTCTAACAGAAGGACTTCTAACCTTCTGGGTGTCGTACTTTCTCTTCCTGAGAGTGGCAGAACTTGCCAAATTTCATTCTGGTCAGGATACAAAAGTTGGGCCCTGCGTCCGAAGATCTGCAGCACCTGTGAGAGACCTGTAACAGCCACTGCTTGGAGGAGGGCAGTAATTTCTCATTTCAGTTCTGCAGCTGGCTGACCAGCTTGTGACACCATTCCAGATGCTGGCAGACTGCTGTTCAGCAGCTCTCCAGGTTTTTGGGGCTTGAACATCTCCAGCCCTTGCATCAACCTTTGTCCAGTTTCAGCCAGGCAGCTCTCACCACTTCAGTGGAGCTCATCAGTGGCACAGGTGGAAAGGAAATGCAGTTTTGACTTATTTAGAGAGTTGCTCAGCATGATTCTAGACCAAAACATCTTTCTTTGTGTTGTAAATTAGTCACTATGGGGGGGGAGGAAAATACTAAGACCTAATGTCTGTCTCCCTGTAACCCTGAATCTCATCTGCAAACATGCTCTACTTAAACAGCAAACAAAACCAATGATAAATCTTTAAAAATTTGATTAAACTCCTACCTTTAAAGTCCTATGAAACCACTACACACCCTAAGCTTTTCTGACAGGCAGTATTGGAAACTTGTTTTCAGCAACTCCTTTGACAAAAATCTAAATTAATTGCCTTTCTTGTGCCAGCAGACCAGACTGCTGTGGTGTGGACACCTCTCCCCCAGGTGATGTCATTGTGGATTTGTGCCAAGTTCTGTGTTTCATTACCAGCGCCCAGCCTCACTCACAGTGCAAAATACACAAGTGCTCAGCCATGATCCACCTTTCCTTTCCCACAAAAGGGAAAATGTTGCACAGCAGGTTAATGAACTGTGGATTCAGATCTAAGCTTACTCACAACTTGACTGAGAGCAATGACAGAGATGTTTTTTCTTGCCTGAATTCTATACCTTGCAGACTGCTGTTCAGTTTGTGCATTTCTCCACGTGCTGGGTGGATGGTAATGAAATGTTTTGGAGGCACAACAGTCCCAGAAAGACTCCAGAGCAAAATGGGAACTCTGGGAAAGAGTGTACAGTGGGCACTTGGGAATGCGGGGGAAATAGCAGTAAAACGGGAAGCACCATTCCATCTGAGTTTGGGTGTATAAGTTTTCAAAACATATTTGGGGAGTGACAAATTATAGGATCAATATTTGGACCAGAGGTTTTTAAAAATTGCTTCAAAGTTTTTCCAATTTGTCCCTCATAAAAATGGAAGTTTTCCCATAATCCATGATAGGAGAAAATATTGAGGTTAGTGCTTAGTTCTGTTTTGAAACAGCTTAGTGCTGTGTTGAAACAGTCCAACAACGATGTCTAGTACACTGAAACAATATTATCACACTCAAAGAGAGCTGTGAAGTAGGTAAAAGCAGGGACAAATACATGCCTGGAGTCATATGCAGCTTTCCAAAGTAGCAAGGAAATCAGTGGAAAGTAAAAATCAAATCTACAGACAAAAGGCAGTATCTCATTACACTTAATTTAAAGGATTAGAATACAGATATTCACCCAAAGAGTCAATCTTATCAAGAAAATAAAGTGGAAACGGTAACTGCAAGAGTTAAATTTTTAGAGGGGCATTGAGACTATTTAGATTTTCTTCTTTGGGTACACAGAGCAAATAAAAAAATCACAAAATAATAGAAGAAAATCAGGAACATGGAAAGGAAAGTGGCATGGCTATATGCCAAGGTAAAAGGTATTGATAAAAGAAAGGAAATATCTTTATGAACAAAAAAAGCATGTTGTCCTTCTAATGAGGACTGCAAACTCTGCAGTACACAGTCAAAAAAAATGTGCAAGGAACAACTTGTAAACTGTATTAGAAACAAACAAAAATCTCTGATGACATACCCAACACTATTTTGAACTTATTAAGGTTAGAATTGGAGGACATACAGATGACCAACACGTGGTAGAATTTTCTAGAGCAAATAAATCATAGTCAGCTCAATGAGTCTGCAATTAT
Source organism: Petroica traversi (assembly GCA_025920805.1). Taxonomy (NCBI): domain Eukaryota; kingdom Metazoa; phylum Chordata; class Aves; order Passeriformes; family Petroicidae; genus Petroica; species Petroica traversi. The sequence continues at coordinate 10,341,152 of JAHLSL010000017.1, forward strand.
CATTAAGCAGCTTGAAAAAGTTCCAATGCTAACCCTACTCCTGCTCTTTTAGTAGAAGGCACAGAAGGTCTTTCTCCAGATGCAAAATTGGCAGAAGGACTAATGGAATAATGGACAAAGAAAAGGGAAGGTGAACGTGTGGCAAAAGGACAGAAGTAGCAGTAGCAAATGGCCAGCATCTAATTGCATTTTCTCCGGAGCTCTGCAGAAACTGAGATACAGTAGCTTAACAGCTGTAAGTGACATCAAGTGATGCTGGTGAGTGTCAAGTTCAAAACCATAAAAGGTGAAGAGGTTGATCCCCAGAGAGGACGGAGAGAAGATGAAAATCTCCTGGTTGAATGGCATTGTAGAGGCTAAAAATGTTGTATGGGCTCAAAAGAGCACCTGGAAGATTTTATTGAAGAAAAATCCATCACAACCTACTACATACAAGTTACTACCTCTGTATTGAAGTTCTCCTACAACATTTCTGCCTGTGGCTAAAAATGGGTTTGGAATTCTGGCTCCTGGCTTACCTTGACCTTATCCTCTCCTCTAGGCATCTGCAGCTAAAAGCAGGAAATCTGGCTATGTGTGTCTTTGTTCTGATCAAGAAAAGACTCTTGATTAGTCTAGCCAACAGGAAGCAAAATACAGAACTGTACTAAGTGGAAAATTAAGAGAATGCCAAGTGAAGTTAAAGAAATCTTTTATCCAAGTGCAAGACAAAAGTTCCTATTGCACCTGTGAATGAAACACCACGTAGGCAGTTTCTGTTTGCTTTTAATCAGATCCATTTTCATCTTTCACTTCGGAGTCTCAAACCCATCTCTAAATTTCAGACAGGGTGCTAATCACTAGAACCAGACATCTCTGAGCTTTTTTTTTCCAAAAGAGACCAGAAACAAGCTCAAAGAAGGCTTGAAGTTGAGGTATATTAATTAGTCCTTTCAGTGGCAACCTTATCCAGAAGATGTCACCAAAGCACAAGCAGTGCTGAGTCCCTAGAACAAGGAGCATAAATGGAAGGACTTCAGATTTGTATAAAAACCACTGAAAAATCAAAAAGGAAGTTGAGAGAACACCTCTAGACATTGTGTGATAGCTGACTCCAAGCCACAGCAAAAAACAGGTGCTTGGTCAAGGTGAAACCAGTGCCTGTAGCAAAGGCTCTCAGGGCATTAGAGAGCTTGGTCTAGCAGGACAGCAATGTGGACACTGCTGCAACCTCAAGCAGATCAGCAATTACCAGATGATATCTGAGAGATTTTTATCATTTCACTTCTTTGTGACATCGGAGTGCAGGTATGAGCCAGCATGACTCACCCTGATTAATGCCCTGTGGTCCAGAACAGATCCTATTGTGGGAAAAAGTTCAACCCAAAGAGTACAGACTAGGAAATCAGCCAGCAGGAATTGTCCTGAGCCTTGAGCCTTATGTTCAAGTGTTTTCTTGACCCTCTCTGGCAGCAGATGAACCCCGTTTTATCATGTGTATCCTCCTCTAAGAAGAAACCCAACAAATCTACCTGATAATGGTAAAATCCACAGGTGCTTTAGGACTGGCAGTGTGTTAGAGTGTTCCACCACCTGAGTGCCCCTTTCCACAGACTTCCCTGATAAATGTGTTTTAGGAGCCATTAGAATGTGAATAACGAGCTTTTAAACTCAACAGAGCTTCATTCAGATCTTGTTTGCGGCTTCCGAATTTACATTTTGAGCAGAGGCTTAAAAGTAAGACTTGCTCCAGTGGTATTTGCACTATTATGGGAAAAGATTTTGTAAGAGGTGCTCCTAGGAAATTATGCATAATAGTTACATAATATGCGAAATTGCCTTCTCGTAGTGTCATTTGGCAGGTTTAGCTTTATTTCTAGGAAACAGGCTAATGGAAATGGTGTCCTTTTGGATCCTGTATTAACCAAAACAATGTAATGAGATCAGGTCCACACTAAAAAGTAATCTGAAGATATATCTATATGGATTTCCAGTGTTCTGAAGCAAACTACTCTTAATAATTTTTTTACGTGCATACACACACACAACAAAATTAGGAACAATCCATTTCCATAATTAAATTTTTAATCTACGCAATACAATAAGGACATCTTCTATAAAAATTAGTGCTACTTTAAAGACTGTATATCTAGCACCTGCTAAAAAAATCAGTTTCTAAACATTTACGAAAAACAATTCAACAAGTAATGAGGTGAAAAGAGAACTTCTTTAAAAGCAGAATTAATTTGGGTTTCAAAAAATGAATAACATACTTCTTGGCTGAAGAAGTTCAAATTACAGACAGGGCCCTTAAAAAAATCAATTTGTGGCACCTAGCATTGTTGCTCATGTCTGAACAATCAAGCTACTGTTTTGTTTCAGATAAGAAGGAACAGTTTCCTTACCAGTCTCAGAAAGTTAAAAACCACAGCAACAGAAGAAGAGGTTTAGCAGCACACATATGTTTAAAGCAGTAATAAAACTGCTGCTCTACCACTGTGCCAGATCCCAAGTTATGACAAACAGACAAAATAAGCATCTTAGACTTCACATAGCCCTGAAGTCCCTACAGGGTATAGGTGCAACAAGGTAAGAGAGTCAGGAAGTTAAAAGCACTCCTGGGAGAAGTCAGCTGTGTGATAATTCTCCAGTCTTGTGGTGAGGACCTTCCTGGTTCAGAGAATCCCTTCCAGAAAGCTCCTCTGATTTGCCTCTCTCTGTAAAAAAGGGACTTGCTTTCTATTTCTCTAAGTGAGAATAAGCAGAAGTGGGAGGAGTAGATTTTTTAGCATAAGCTAAAACTGGACATCAGGTCCAGTTATCAACAAAGATCCTTCTCTTTGTCACACATTAAGAAGGTCATAAGGGTAAATTGACATCAAAAGCTAATACCTGATTAGGCATAATTTGGGAAATTAGGCAATGTAAACAGGCATGCAGCCTTTCTGTGTAGAGCAAAACTAGAATTTCAGCCTCTGGGAATCTCTCTCTGCAGGTCTACCAGGCAATGAATCACTGGAAATGCACAGGCTTTTTTATGGCAGCAATCCTTTTCCATTTCATAAACTCATTTCTTGCTCTCTAAACTAAATTAAAACAGGCTTGACAATAAACACTCACAATTCTTGTTAATTGGCTGCTGTTTGTGCAAAACCTCCCTGGTTACACATAGACCAGGACAACCAGGATGGTTAGGAAGTAAGGTGATATTAACCAAGCAGAACCAATATGGTTCAACCAGGTGACTGAGGAGGTATTTACAGTTTTCCATTTCAATAAGATTTCATTGTATACTTCTGTGAGCAAAGATACAGAGAAATGAAAACAAGTTAAGTGATGCTGAAATCCACTTTCCCCCCTTTAGGTAATTTGCAAGTACATCCACGCAAGCATCACTGTTGGCCTTGCTGGCAGACCCCAAGACTAATACACTTTTTTTTAAAGTACTTCCAAATGCAACTGGGAGCTATTGTAAACTATGAAACTACATGTAATTGAAAAGTCCTGTTTTATTTCACATGCTAATCTATTACGCTTCTGTATTTTCAACCTGTGCTTAGGAGTGTTTGCAGGTATACACATAACAATTAATAAGAAGTCATAATTAAGAGAAAAGTACTAGTTCTTTTCACCGAGTTTTATATTCTATTCTGTGCTGTTTTCTATATTCATAGAGGATAGGACATTACATACTGCTTCTTGCTCATGTTTTATCATACCTATCTGCCTTCAAATTTCTCGTACTCTAGGGAGTTACAGTCTTGGAATTTCCATAGCTGGTGTATCCACAGGATAGATTACTCAAAAATGGTATGGAAAAATGGAAGTAAGTAAGTGTACCTTTGATTTAACTCAGAGCCCTCCTTCTTGAGGAGGGTACATTAGAGGTGATCTCTTAGTTTCTTTTCTGAATGTTTTCGCTGTGGGCACTAAAAGAGAAGCATCAGGTCAGAAGCACTGTCGTGGTGATGGTGATATACTGCCAAAATTGGCACTGGTGCCAGGACAGAGATTTGAGCTGACACTAAGTCACGATGTCTTTTACATTAATTTGGCATCAAACATCAAAGAGATTTGTCATCCCTTTCCTGTAGCACAAGTACAGCTGACAAGCACAGTAAAGGCTGTGGCGCTTTTCTCTGTCAGCCTGGCTTCTCAGTGTTCATTTTTCAAACGTACCTCTGTTATCTATGTTGCTGTGTTGGAGCTCTTGGAGGGTGCAGAGACAGTTCCCACTCAAAACACAGTGGGTGTGAGGCTGGGTGAGTTCTGCCTCCTGGTCCTGGCTGTAGTTTTCTCCCTTAGTGATCAGAAATAGCAGAATTGAGGGTGATATGAGAAGCATCTGTCTTTCACTGGTGAAGAACACTGGCCATGTCCCTGATGAGATGTGGCTCTGGCAATTGTCACCCCAGAAGCAGCACTTCCTGCTCCAGTCTTTTATCCCTAAATCAGGAGTTCCTCAGGGACAGGCAAGTATTTTCTCTCAAAGCGCAGAGAGGTAAAAGAATTATTAGCAGCACCATAACTAATTAGAGACCACTATTAGGAAAATGGAAAAGAAGTTTAACTGAGTTCTTGTGACCATTCAGATGCTGAAGGATTGATAATTAGGATTGGCTATGGATAAGTCACAGGCTTAATCTGAAGTAAATAGTTAAGTACACGCCTGCACAGAAGCCTGTCTTGTCAACCACTGAGACACTGGAGCATCCTGGTGTTTAAAACATTTAAAACTACTAAAAACTAGTCTGAACCCGTAATTTACTTTATAAGCAAATCGGTGAAGAAATTTGGATTTCTGTCATTTCTTCTTAGTATGAGTGTAGGATGGTTTGAAATAAATCACAGTAAGTAGGAGAATACTAAACAATCTATAGGCTTTGACGTCGCAACTTACACATCTGTCTTTAAAAAAAAACAAACAACAAAGCAGAAATATGCATGATCATTCCTTTTTTATTTGGTAAATGACAGCATCATTTCATATAAAACAGAAAAAGAACCATGCTGATCAGCCACCCACACACTCTTTAAAGCTCTCATGAATTGGATCAACATTTAGAAAGCACAGCAAGTACTGGCATTTAAGGAATATTATAAAAAACAGACAAGCTGTGATAGTGAATATGTATCCAGCCTTTGTACATTAGCTTCCCTCTGCATGCACAATGTTATGAAACACTGCTCAGAAATACAAGAACATGATTTTCATGGGAATTTCACAATTAGAAATCACCTCTTCCTTTATATACACGAGCGAGGCAGTCAAGCTCCCCCTGTCCCCAGCACCAGCTACTCACAGAGCTGCTCCTTCATCCTGCCTCTGATCACACAGTTGTGCTCCAAGCCCGGCATCTGCATCTTCCAACGCCAAAGACTGGCCCCAAGCTCCTGTGCACAGTCTACTTGGTCCCCCAACACCTGAATTTAAACAGAATTCAGTCCTGATATAACTTGGGAGCAGCTACAGCTATTGCCATCCTGTATCCCTGCCCCAGCCAAGGTTCATTGCTTTACTGGTGATATCCTCTGCTTACAAAAAAGACAAATTCAATATGATAAATCTTTTGCAGGATTTTCTCAGCACTAAAACATTCAGTTGCCATTTCATCCTTTTTCATAGACAAGGCAGTTGCATGAAAACAAGCTTGGGTTGGTTTTGTATTCCAGGTATCTCCAGAGCCACTGTGAACAGGCTGTGGTGGTTTCTCATTCTGCTGCTCTGGCTCTTATTTAAGATTTGTGTAGTGTTTACATTCTTCCACACTGATTTTTAATTTAGGTGCACCTTGAAATACATACATACAAACTCAGCTTTTAGGCTGGTCGAGATGCATTACTATCTTTTGAAAGAACACGAAGCATTTAATAAACACCCTTTTTATTGCCAGTCCTTCTTTAGCATCAGTCTGATCTTCTCCAGTTGATGGGATCTCATGGAGGGAAAGGCGAGGACATTTTGCCTTAAATTTTAAATATAGAGATTAAATTTAATAAGTTATTGTGATACTGTTGCTGGTCCAGCTGAACCTCTCTAGATCAGTGAGGGGAACACTTGTGAGTTGCATTGCCCAAGAGTGTGAGCTGACTTGCCTGCTTCTGAAGCATCCTGAGGAGAGCACAATATTCCCAAAAAGTCACCTCATGTCTGGCCTAAAACCTGAGCAGGAAAGTTTAACAGACACACTGGCATATGTAGTCAACCTGTGTCTTCAGCTCCCTCATATTTCAAAGCTGGAGTGCTCACCTTAACAATTGGACCTACTGCAATAATTTGGGTGGTCAGCTTCCTGCTGATATCCTTGTGGTCCCCTCTGGAGTGCATTGGCTCCTAAAGCAATGCAGCTAGCAGGCTTTTCAGTGAAATCAACCTTACTTTCAGCTTGCATCCCAGTGTCATTAGCATCAGAGCTGTTGGTGATCTGTAATTCTGATTTCTTTGATCTGTATTGTTTGCCTGCATAATTGAGAGACAGGCAAACACATGCTTGGTGAATGAGCAATTGCAGCATGCAACGTTATTTTTTTATTCCTTCAGGAAATACCCTGGCATGGAGCAAGGTCTTTGTAGCCCCTCATGCCTGCAGGATGTGGAAATAGCACACATACCAGGTGGAGGAAGGAAAAAGATGAACCCACCTGATAGTGAGGCTGGGAGGAGAATGCCTAGGACAGCAAACTTCCCAGGGGGCAGAAAGGAATGCCCTCTCCACACTCCCTCAGGGTGGCCAGTGGGTCTGGGCAAGACCGTTTTTCCTCCCCACCACTCAACGAGGTGCACAAAGGCTGTTGTGTCCTATAAAGCACATCTCATGGAAGTGATGATGCCTTCAGTGGGACACTAGATCCTATCACCTGCACTCAGGGCAACATCCATCCACTCATTAGGTGACCCACCAGGTTTGATCTGCTAAGGCTAAGCAGGGGCCATGCAATTCATTTTGCTCAGAAGCAGAATTTAAAGCAGAGTTTAAAACTGCAGACCCAGAAAATTGATCTTAAAAAACCACTCAGCTCTGTGAAGAGCTCATAAACCTAAAATTAAAGCCTTAAAATAAATGCAAAAGCCATCATCTACAGCATTATGTTTCTCAGTTATACCAATTTAAAATTTTCACACCGAGGTAATCCGAATAGCCCAATTCCATGTCGGTAATATCACCTGCACTAACACCCTGCAAGCACAGCAACAAACTCTCCCAGGCAGGAGGCTGGGTGCCAGCACCAGCCACTGAACTTGAAATCAATTTTGTCTCTCAAGTGTAACTTTATTCTTGTACTCTATGAATATAACACTGTGTACAGGGACAGCTGTACACACATTTTACAGAGATAAGTAAGATGAAACCTCTGACTTAATAAATTCATTTTTTTATAGACATACAGTACTTCTGTGCAGCTGTGTAACACAGAGTGTGACTGAAGCGAAGTACTGCAAAGCAGGAAGAAAGAAAAGATGAGGAGATCTTTAAGATCTCTAAGTTTCTTTCTCTGTAAAGGAAATCTTATTTCTATCATGTGAGCTTTATTATCTCATTTAGGGGTTGCTTTGACAGTTTTAACCACCGCTGCCTCGGGGGGGGGGGGGGGGGCAGGGGTGGCTACAGGCTTCATTTTTCATCTCCTGCCCCCTGTGCAGGCAAACCAGTTCTTCTTCCATGTCACAAAAGTTTAGATTTTCCAGGTCTTTAAACTGTCCCAAAATAAGCTGAATTTGGAATACTGTTGGCAGCTTCCAAAACCAGGGAAAACTACATTATCCTCAGAATTAGTAGATGTAATTGTTTCTAATATTGAACAATGGCATATAAATTCACTCAAATATTTACTTGGAATTGAAAAAGAAGACAATAAGCAATTAAAACTATTTTCAGAATAAAGACAGCTGACTACAGAAACCAGCAGATAATATTCTGCTGGCAGCAGGCTGAGGTATCTGTGTTTATTCTAAAAACCAGCAAAATGGGAAGATGCAAGTCTAGCATAGCCATGAAGTAGCAGAAAATGCTCTCTTACAGCCTTCTGTTTACAGCCACACTGTTAATAATCTGAACACCTATTCTCCCCTCCCCCCCCATATTAGACACTCCCTAATTGACCACAAGAGTTGGTTAATGACTCCTCTAACCCAGGGTCACACATCCCAGCTTGAGCCAGTGCTTTCAGCAGGGGTGTCCCTCCTGTGAGGCAGATCCCACAGCCCTTGCTGTTACCATCTGATGCTTTCAGAAGAGGCAGAGGCAGAGGTGCTGTGGCTGTCCTGCTCTGATGGTGCTGTTATCTGGCACGGTGCCTGGCATCCTTGGATGCCTCCTTATCTTGTAAAAGCAGAGCAGCTGCACACGTGGTGCAGTTTTTCCAATGAGCGAGTCACAAGACTTGCAGAGGTACAACTGGTGAAAGGCTGTTGAAATGCTCTTAGAATTATAATGACAACTTATCAATGCTTGGAACAAAATCATCCCTTTACTGATTAATTCTCAGGCTCCAGGAAGAGTGTTTGCTTGTGAAATCTCTTCTGCCTTTTTAGTGTCATTTCTTCTTTATTTTCTAGTGGTGGTCTGTAAAAGAGAATGTTAATAACAGCAGAGTGCAGACTCTTCTCAATTTAACTCTGTTATCAGATAGCTTTCTTGGGAGGCTAACAGATAAGAGCAAAACATGACTTTTCTCACCAAATAACAACTGCTTTGACATGCACAGTTTGAGAGATAAGCTGCCTGTGCATGTCATCATCTGCAGACCTGTGATCTCTCTACTACAACTCTGCTGCCCACCAGGTAGCCAACTCTAAAATGTGGGCATCAGCCCCCCTGTAACCATGCAGAAAAGGAAGCTTTTTAGATATCTTCAGCTGAGTAGAGATTCCCTCATGTGAGATCTGGCAATAAAAGAGAGCTCCAGATAAATCTGCAGCCAGCTTTTATCCACAAGGAATAGGCAGAGTCTGTATTTCAACCAGTAGCCATCAATTAGAGATCCCTTACTCAGTGCAGTCAGGAAAAATTAAGGTCTGACCTATGCTGCTTGTTAGCAGGTACTCAGCTGATGGACTACTACCTCTAAAGATTACATTCTGAGAAAAAAGACATGATGAGCAAAGGACACTCAATTCACACAAGGAAAAGAACTTTTCTGACAGTCACACTGTCTGAGAATGATCAACTCTACATCTTTTCCAAATAAGCTTGTTTCCGAACAGCTTGTTTCAGGCAGAGGAATGATACAGAGGGTGCCACTGTTACCACATCTGGCTGTGAGTCCTTCAGAAGTCACAGCAACACCCTCACTGGCTTTGAATTCTGGATGTTGAAAGCCAGAGTGATCTTCATGCTTAGGGGTGCTGGACATTAGGTGGTTTTCACATGTATTTAACCCAAGAGGTTTAACAGGTCCTCTATGGTAAACCAAAGAATGCCCAGAAACCACCCCTCTCTGTTCAAAACCCAGGACAGGGGGTCTTTGCAGAACAGCTCCTGCGTTAGAAAAGCCCTGCATGCTGAGACCTGCCCAGTGCCCAGGCTTGTTCTGTTTGCAAACAAATCGCTGAGAGAAGAAAAGGACACAGTGATGTTTCTGAGAAGTCATATTAGAGGCCAGGAGCACTGATCCAGTGTTGGCCTTGGCTGGAAGAGGAGGTGTGGCTGAAAGACAAGTAGCCAAGTTTTATCTGTGGCACTTGTGTCCTGCTAGGGGAAGGCTCACACCATATGGCAACACCACGGTGACCCTGAGGTTATCAGAAGTTTCTTGTTTTCAGGAGTGCTTTTCTCTTCAGGTCCAGCTACAAGGCAGGGTGAGGGCTGGCAAGAGATCACAGCATCTAGAGGATCTCTTACCTCTTGAGGAAAGGAGCTTTTTGCCAGCCTTTTGAAGATACATTTCTAAATGGAGACAGAAAGCACTTTGCACTGTCTCCCCAGGACAGGGATGAGCTTTTCTCAGTATTGAAACCTTTGTATTATTCACTGTTCAGGTTACAATTTTCCACTTTCTACCGTATCTCAATCTGAAATAATCTACCACCTTCACTTGTCCTTCCAGTTACAAATATTGAACATTTTATTTTCATTTCTTTGCAGAAAGGCCTCTGCTTACTGACTATTATTTATCAGTGGTAAATTGTCTGACCATTATTCAGCAATGGTAAATTGTCTGCATATACCCAATATGGGATTATGAAAGATTGAGCAGTGGGGGCACAGCTTTCAGAATCCCAAATGCCAGAGCTGATGATGCACACAGTCATGGGTTTCTCATTGAAGAGGGCACATCAGTAATGCAGCTGATACTACTCTGCTTAAAAATTCTCTGGTAGTTAACAAATCCTGGAAATATCTTGGAAGTTTTGAAAAATAAATAAAAAAAAAATCCCTAAAAACACTTTCTGGATGACACCCTAAATGCAAAGGTTTCTTTTAATTTCTAAATTCTCACTAATCTTAAATAAAGTCAACATCTTTCTGAAAATCCAAACTGTGTCCCTAAAACTTGAATAGTTTTCTCAAAAAAAAAAAAAATCTCCACTCATATATAAAAAAGTAAGTCAGCAAAGAGCTCTCTGGTCTCTAGGATAAAGGACAGGACATTCTCCCTAACTGATTTGATAATTATCTTTCCTGACAGCCATGTAGCATGGGAAGCACAATCAATGCTGCTTTGTACTTAGTTCTGCAGCAGGTGAGTGTTGACCCACTGCTCGCCTTCCACTGGTTTCTTTGACATTTTGGCCAAGCAGGTTTTATGGAGTTGTCTGCAGTTTATTTGTTTATTTAGGTTTTTTGGGGTTCTTTTTTGCCTCTCTCCTCCTTAATCTTCCTTATGCAGCCTTTGAGAAGGCTGTGATAGAATGATGACACACTGATAACAACTACAGAGTGTAAACCGTGTAGTGAGCTCTTTCATCTCAAAGCTGTTTCCAGCTACTGAGGTACATATTGATTAAGAACATAAATTGTACACTCTCATTTGAACACTGACTGTGTAGTCAAGAAGACAAAGGAAGTACTTTATATACTGAAGATTGATTCTGTTCACTTGCACTGAAAATACTTTACTCTAAAGGATGTCTTGCGAGTACCAGTAGGAAACTTAGGCTTTTAGTCCCATTAGATCAGGCATGGGCTTCTTTTTAAAGAGAGAGTGTTGGAAGAGCCCAGAATGAAAGGACTCCAGAAGCAGCTTCACACATTGGACAGATGCTCACTAGAGTCTAAGACTTTTTTTCTTTATAGCAATAATTGACCTCAATTAACTGCAAGTTTTTTCCAACTTCATAAAACCCAGAAAGAATGAGCTGGCATCACTAATACAGGAAGGCAAATATTATATTAGGATATGAAGTACAGTGAGCACCATGCACATAATCTGAAAATCACAGCTCTGTGCTGACTTCTAATGAGATTTTGCAATTGTGCCAGAAGAGGCTTCCCCAACAAGGGAGTAAAAATCTGAGCTGTTTATCATTTACTAATGCATACTACAACTGCTAGAGACAGCTTCTCCAAAATCTAATATTGCCATATCTATTTTGACAGCTGTAATCTTGGGTAAACAACACTGAACATAATGTGATTAGCAGTTATAATTTCTGTTTGATGCGAATGTAATAACCCCAATTCAAATCTAAACCAGAAAATGAGGAACTGCGAAATTTTCACCCTGACAGCCCTGGAAATAAAGTTAAAGAGACAACCCATCTCCATGGTGGCAACTGTCTAGGGCTCTTGAGACTGGATCCCTTGAACCTCAAGAAATACCACATCCAATAAAGCCAATATAAGCATCTAATAGAAATTTAACTGTAAATTACAAAGGGTGCATTAGTTAACAGAATAATGAAACTTTTTATACTGCATTTGTTAGCAAAAGAAGAATTGACTCTTGAGAAACAAATCTGTTATTATTGCCAAGCAGCACTCTTGGAAATCAGAAACAAGAAGCAACTGGTAGGTTATTGGCAGTGCAGTCTAATCAAAGAGATTTTTTTATACTTTCTATTATTTCAATTTTTAATTTTTTAAAAAAAATTTAACATTTAAATTTTTTAAATGTTTTTTCTTTTGTTGGTTTAAACCTACCTAAGTAATGCAGCTCCTTTATCATGTTTTAGGAAATCATTCTAATTTGATAGGTAATAATTACAAATCTACCTGCAGGCTAAATTTTTTGCAATTTAGTTTATTGTTACTGATTTCAGAATCCCTCCCCTCTTTGACAGTCAGACCTTTCAGACACATTTATGGGCAGATAATATTATATTAACTCCTTGTATAAAGATTTTATTTTTTCCCACAGAACCAATTGCCCCATATTCCTGACAGTCCCTCAAAACTTCTAACCCTTCCTGCAATTAAACTAATTTGCCAGAGCCAGTTCTTTGTAAGTCAGAGATCAGAGCCCAGTCCTAGTGCAGTAGTACATAAACCAGCCCTGGCTGAACTCTTAATTACAGAAAGCAGCACACATCTGAGGAAGACAAAAAAATTTTCAGAAATTTCTTTGTTAATAATTTTTTTCCCAAATTTAATAACATTTTTCGCCTCCATAGTTTTTCTCACAATCTGAAATTAAAGAGCAAATTTTACTCTTTGAAAGATGTAGTTGCTGAGGTGGAGTGAAATAAAATAAGCCCCTAAACTGAAGAGTGTGTACTGAAAAATAAAAGAAAATGTATACGCAAAGGTTTTCCAGTGGTCTTCTATGATACATTCTGTGTGTAGTATGAGATTGCAGATAGAGGTTAAACCCTCAACTTAGAGGTCCTGTGAGAGCATCAGCAAAAGATAAGTCCTGCATGTTCTGAATATGCCCTGTGGGAAAGTGACAGTAATGGCTGAGACAAATTGTTATCTAAGGAGACTGTCAAAAACCCTGACTCAGGACCAAAGCCCTACACAACCCTGCAATGTACTCTCTACACATAGGATAAATTAATCTTTATTTAATAAAGTCAAGCTGACAGCTCCACTAACACCTCATTCCTATGTGTCAGTCACTGACCTTTGCAGCAAGCCACAAGCATTGTTAATTAAAAGAAAAAGAGCAGCATAAACATTTAGGAAGAATTCCATTGAGCAGCTCAGGTAGCAGATGTGATGTTCCAGCTCCTTCCACCATTCCCAGAGCACATATCAGAGATCTCTTGCTAACAGTGGTGTGCATGTACCTACAACTTCTGCATTGCACGTTATGTCTAATTCCTTCTCTTGCTTGTAGGGGCTCATTGTGCTGTGTCTTGTGTATCCCATTCCTTGTGACTCAGGACCAGCTGGGGTATGAGGTGTGGAAACCACAGCCAGAGGAGACTGGTGCATCCCAGACCTTACACTGGTGTGGAGCTGATGTGTAGGAAGGGTAAAAATGCAGCCAAAGCCCTCTGAGTCCCATGTCAGATGTAGCCTCCATCCACCTCCCAAGGCTTCTTCCCTTCCATCTCTTTTTCCATAGCCTGCACTCCTTCTTCTCTCCTGCATTGTTCCTGCCCCTTCATAAACAGTTATGTAAGTGTTTGAAGTGTGCATGTTGAGCACGAGGGCTGCTGCACATCCTTGCATGACTGCAGTGAAAGAAGGGAGATCCAGATCCAGATACACACCCCCTCTTGTTTAAAGAATATGCTTGACTGGTCCTATAAGAACCAAGTTAAAAGCTGGACACGAGATGTTGCATCACATGTAAATGTGAGAGGTGTGAGAGGCTACATTTTCAAGAGGTGCTGTATTGGTCTTGGGTTTTCATATGTGTTTAACATTTAAAGTCAGTCAGAAAAAATATTTCTGTTGACTCTTATCAAATGTCAATTTTCAGAAAGGCTGTAGTCAGAAAAGATTCTGCATCTCAGTATTTCGGTTTTCTGTTGCATTTCTATTAAAACCAAGTCATGTCTATAGGGCAGTAAGGCACTCATTCATTAATTTCTTAAGGAATAAATCCTCTGTTTGAATAATTGCAAATGAAAAGTCAAATCCTGAAATTCAATTGCAATCTGAGTTTTCACTGCAGGCCACAATGTCATAATAACCTAAACATTAGAAAAATGGAAAATCTACATGGCAATATAATCCCCATGGAGAAAGAAAACTCCAGATTCAGCACAAGTGCTTTTTTCTTAATATTGAGCACATCTTATTGGAATTTGTAATCCTCCATCATAACCCTGTGTTCACTATTTTGACAGAATGAATAGTGTTTTCAAACCATGTAATTTTGACATCAAAACAAAATTATTCAACAACTGCAACAAATAGAAAGCAGATGAAAAGCCACCATATGATCCCCTAGTGAAGAATGGTGCACTCCCAACCACTGTGTGGTAAACAATTGGAAGTGAACAGAGACAAATTCAGATTTAACCCTCACTTTTCTGCCGTTAATCACAGGCAATTTGAAAATGTGCTGGGCTGGACAGCTGATGGCAGAAGTTTACAGAATGCTTTCATTGACCCACAACAATGTCCTCCAACTACATGTTTTCCCAAAGTGAGGTAAGGAAATGAATAGATATTAAAGTAAGGAAACTGAAAGCTATTGTTTTGTAGCAGGAGCAGAAAAATTGTTTTGGATGGAGTAACTTCAAGAAATGTAAAAACTCAGTGTTGCTGTAGAAAGTAGGCAAAGAGTTACTATCAGTAAATCAGTACAGTAGAAAGGGGCAGAGAATACTGTAAACTGATGAAATGAAGACGTGAAGGACTTGTGATACAAGAGACCTTAACTGCTTATGCTTTTAATATTTCACTGATTTTTTGCTGTTGTGTTAATAGCTGGAACTTCAGGTCTGAAATTTAGTACAAGATAAGGATAAAAAAACAAGTGTTAAGACTCATGCAGACAAAATTATTCTAAGTCTTGGAACATTTAGAAATAAGACATGCAGGAATGAGGGCTTTAAATGATCTTTCAATCACTGCTTTTCATATCTAAAGAGCAATATTAGAAGTTTTGGGTCTGTGGGGAAGACTGTACTGTCCTTGCAATAGGATAGCTTAAGGAAGCCAAGTTGGAGAGAGACCCAGAATACATATTTTCCACCAAAAGCAGTATTCAAATTATTCATTTATTGTGGAAAATAATGTCAAAACCAGACTTCCTTCGTTGGAGGGAATGGGGGAATAACACTGCACAAGACAGGGCATTAGGTAAGGAACATCTTTTGCTTTGTCACATGTGAATGAATGCCTGTGGCACACAGCTCTAGTTTTGGTGACAGTTAGTTCACCTATTTGAAACAATCCCAGCTTTGAAACAGCCAAAAAAGGCAGTTTCTGAGGGACCCACCCTCTGCTCAGCACTAAGAGTATGGTCCTCTTCTCCAGGCAGGCTCAGTGCTGTGCAACTCCTGCATACAGGCAATTGCAGCTGGCCTGCTGTCCAGGGATACCAAGCATCTAATTTCCAAATTAGCTATCTACATAAATCCTTACATGTCTCTCTGCTTTTGTATTTCAGGAAAGAAAAAAAAAAAATAGTCCTATTGGAAAATTGTGAAAACAAATGCTAGAATTAGCTAGAATTTCTGCTCAAGGCATAACTTCCAGCATTTCAAGTTTCTTGGCCATGGTGATTTGCTTCATGTTCATGTTGCCATCTTTGCATTTTTTATAAGTATTTGCAACAGGGGAAGAAGTTTAACCCAGTCATGTAAAAATCCAGATAGAATTGAAACCCTGTACATCTGGTTTATGTCCTGTGGTTTAAATATTCATATACCAGCAAAAGGCTAAATGACTGAAATAAATCACCATAATTGCAAAATTTAGCTCTATTTTGCCATTCAGACTTTAGGCACAGAAATATTTCTAGTAGAAGTACCAAGATGTATCTGAATGTGTCAGCCTGTGTGAGGGCACCAGAAGAAAATGAAGGGTTAAAACAATAGGACATAGCACTCAATAACCAAGTACACAGACACACACAGAGCAGTCAGCCTTGTAAACACAGAGAAAGGTGTTGCTGCTGGGATGCAGGTCTTCTCATCTAGATGTAAACATGATGATGGCAAAAAGGCTACATCACGTGCCATTCTCACCCCTCTTACACAGCCAGAAATCAAGCTACAGCCAGAAAGACAACCAAAATGAGGAAATAAAGGCAATGGGTAGCAGCAGTGCCTGAGATTTTTGGAAGACAAGGTAAGCAAGGTTCAGAGGCAAAAGCTCATCCCATAGTCATTGTTGAGTTCACAGAGGCACATCAAGTCTGTCCAGAAATGAGTTTTCTTTCCCAAGAGATCAGTTTCCCAAGGAAACTGAAATCCTAGTTCTAGGTATTGTTCAGTTATTATTGTGGGCAGCTTGTGATCATCTGGGTGTGAATAACTGCAGCCCATGAGATAGTGAGTGAGACTGGTGATAGTTGTTATTTAATGTATTTCTTTCCCCTTCTGTACAGTCCTTCACAGACTTCTCTTCCACTAATTTACTACAGGATTTCAGGTACTAGAGGGTTTCTCTATTTGAAAGGAAATAAGTGACTAGCTTCCTTTAAGAAGAACCCCAAAACAGCATCCATTTGTCTGATGCCAGTTTAATGCACAACACTTCAGTGATACACAGTGAGGAGTCTCTGCTGCTGGAGACATTTGTGCTAATTACTTTCCCCCCTTCTTATCTGCAGTGGAAGTGAAAAAGAAGTGGAATTGATCTCTGAAGTGCTGTGCCCAAAGAACAACCTTTAAGGAGAAGCTACTTTAATTAAAACAAGATAAGCAGCAGCACTTCAGGACAAAACCACAGAGTCATCAAACAGAGCAGTGGCTTCAGGACCACAGAGTTCACAGTAATTAAGAACAAAAATGAGCAGTTCTGGTGGGAAGAGACTGAACACCCACAAAATGATGTTAGTGAGACCCACAGGCAGCTTAGTCTGGACAAACAAAGCTGATCAGCACTTGAGAGAAAGGACTGGAAATATTAACTTGGCAGACAGTATAGGAACAAGTTTACTCATGGTTAAGATGCAGAAGGAAGAGAGAAAGTGACCAAGGAATTAAATTCTCCAAGACATACAGGAGAGCTGGAGGGAGCACAATTAAGAACATTCAGAGGATCAGTTATAAAGCTGAGAAGAGCTGAACCAGAAAAACAGACTTTATATCTCAGGGGAGCATGCAATTGCCAGGCTGGACAGATGATGTCAAGGTGTTTGCCAATTATATGAACGGGGAAAGTGCAGGATCAGAGATGTGTTCATAAAGATCTTCCCAAGGGCTGAGCAGGAGCCATCCTGAAGCTTCAATATGTGGCAGCTGGGAAGAAGGCAAGGGGATTTGCTATTGCCCAGCCAGCATTTGCACAACATACTTCCAGAAAAGGTCAACATTTGAAGCTGTCTGTTATCCAGTAGCTTCCTGTAGAAGTCATTCCAGGTGTACAGATGCCTGAAGGCATCGTCTATTGGGGATTGAGATGGGAGGGAGGCTTCCAAAATGAGAGAGGTCATTTAAAGAGAAACATCACTTGACAGCTCAAGAGAGCTATGCATTTCAATATGTCTGTGCATATTTGCCACAGTTCTCCTTTCTGCTTAAATGCAAAATCTATCAGGTTGTTCCTATATTTAAATACAATACACAGAACATCATACATTCATTGGAGAAACAGGTATAAATGTGGAAACCTCAGTAAAAGCAATACACCACTTTTGGCCTTAGTTTGTACCTCAACATGTTTAAATTTAAAAACTTGTGTCATATAAAATAAGGAAAAAGACAAACATATTTCAAATATGTACTCCCTTTGACATTTTCAATTGTGTCCTTCAAGGGCTTTTAAAAGTGTAGGGCTTTCATATCTCAAGTATATTCCAGGCAGAGATGTAAATATACAGAATAAAATGGATGTTAAATCATGGCAGGTTAAATTATTAAATCATCTCAGTGACAAGACCCAGAAACAAGACTCGGCCCTACCATAACCCAGCATTAGAACTGATCACTTGCATCAGCAAAAAGATGTATGAAGGCCAAAATGGACACAGTACAAATGTGTCTCAAAAGATACATGGAGTACCACTTAATATACAGCTCTGCAAGTATAATAGAAGCATTCAGATCTAGTTATTTGTTTCTCCATGTGAAAATTCAAAGTCTTAGTCTTTATAAGAAACAAAGAAAATATTCTTTCTCTTGAAGCCCTGCTGGAAAGCCCAAACATCTGCAGAATGCAAATGAGCACCACCTGCTGCAGCCTCAACAGGCTGAAAAAAATTCTGCTTGTATCTAGGTAATAAAAATACAAATAGTTGTATGCTGAATTGCTAAAGTGAAAATCACTATTGTGTATAGAAAAGCCAGGTTCACCAGCTGCAAGCAAGACCCCTACAGAAAGATTTGTTCTGTGGGGCTGTGGGTAAATGCCTCAGAACTCCTGCAGCTCCCAAGGATGATGTGTTATCCCAGCAGGTGCTATTGCAACCGGAGGACAGTTCTGCATAAACAACTTCCATTTGAGGATTGTACCTTCTGCCCTCTTTAATGGATGGTGAGACCATCTGGGTCATTTTCTGTTCACCACACCTTTCATTTTAATGGAAGTCAGAATGCCCAAGCATTTCAGCTGTGTTGTTTTTTCAAAACACATTAGTGACATTCGCAGATTGGAGTTGTTCTTGGTTAGTGGCTAAAAGCTTTTGTTCAATGTGCTCTAACATTTTCTGCCTTATTATTTTTTTTCTTTATTTGCTTTATCAAATATGTGCATCCTTACACACTGGTGTTAATCTAATGCATCACTAGGCAAATGGAGAGGCAGAGATCAGAGCAACTGAGGCTTTACTGCATTATGAACTCACAGAAGTTAAGCCATCACACAAGATGCTCACAGAGCCCCAACATTTTTTTCCCCTTTATTTCTCTTTCCCATCTTTTTCCCTTCCTAATAAATGAGTGAAAGAAGTGACTTGTTTATTTCCTAGCTCTGATTCAAGCCAAGCATGAGGCAAGCAGGGGAGAAAATGTTGAGCATAAGATCTGGGAGTTGTTTTTGTCCAGAAATGTTGATATAAAAAGACTGATTTATTTTATAAGTCTTAAAATTCTTCCAAACAAAATATTTTGAAATAACCAACAGAAGGTCCCTGGCATTTCTCATTAGATTAAAGTGTCAGTGGCAAACTCCAGACGCTGCTCTTACAGTGCCTCAAACACACTTACCAATTGCCATTCAGCTTGTGCAAAGAACAGTCAGAACACAGCCAGTATCAACACTGGGAAATACAGAAAAAACAAACTAGGATAGGTTTTTTTCTCTCTGCTCACACAAATTAACCATCTTTCATGTTCACAGATTGCAAACACCCCATGCAGCAATAATGTTGCTTCATATACTGATAAAGGTTTTAAAAGTCAGTGTGGGGTGGGGGCTATTTGGGGAAAAAAAACCAAACAAAAAGCAAGACAACAGCAATATCTTGTCTGACAAGAAAAATGAAGCCCCTTTTCACACTATCCTTCTTGCTTGAGGAGTTTTTATTCCATCTTCAATATCAGGAAATGGTTGCTCATTAATGGGCTTTAGCAGTGTTTGCTGTAGGCTCACACACATCCAACACAAACACTCCAAGGTGCAGCTCCTAAGGAGAAGCCACCTACTCTGTTTTCACAGTGCTGTCAGAGCATGTTCCCCTTGCAGACCCTGCTGATCAGGAGGAGAGCTAAAGCCTTGGAAGTTGCAGTGTTTTGGCAGCAGATGAGGTGCTGAGCCCCTCTCCCAAGCCCTCTCTAATCTCTTAAATAACCCTCTGAGGCCATGATTCCTCTGCCCCAGCCTTTCTTCCCTTCACAACTCATGTTCCCTCTCCAGCCCTTCTCCATCCCGAGACACTCCCCTCTTTTTCTCTCCCTCTGTCCAAAATCATCACTTTGCTCTCTTCCCCACTGCCATATCTTTTCCTTTCACAACTGTGAGTCTTCTCCCTCACCATCACAGGGGGCTGCAGGAGTTTGGGTCTTGGCCTTGCAGACACATTCTTGCCCAGAACAAAGTGTAAGACTGAATTTCATATGAATAAATATCTCTTGAGCTGCCAAAACCTTTTTTTGGCCTATCAGTACCAGTGTTTTGTTGCAAGGCTCACATGCTGTGATGAAAAAATCTCTTGGCACCATATATGGGCAAAAAGAATGAAAAACTCACAAGGAAAATGCACAAGTTAAAATGGGAGTACTACAGTATTTTTTTTAATGAATGTGTAACTACTCCCTGATATTTCATGATGCACACTCAGAGCAAAGTCCATCAATATTCCATTGTCCTAACAAAATACTTGAGCTGTAGCTAACAGGGATGTGTAGCCCCCTACAGCAGTAGAGACAAGCCTTTGCTAGTGCAGCTGCTGCAATGATTTTCTTCAGATCAGCAGCTTACAGCAGTAACTCCAATTAAAGCAAACCTGTGGAAGGTGCCAGGCTGCCAGCTTTGCAGAGCACAGCCCTGTACCTAGCAACAAAATTTAAACTCAAGTAGCTGTAGCAGGGCAAGCTTTCTCATGCTGTCCTGAGCATACATCCTCCCTCCGACACCCAGGGGAAATAAAAGGAGCTCTGCTGGATCTCTCCATTGTCTCACAGAAATGAAAGTCTGGGGAAGAAGTGAACATTGAGGTTTGGGGGCTGAGGACTCACAGTTCTCCTCCCAGCCTATGATGACAAAATGCTAGCTCAGCCACAGTTCATGTTTGCACCAAATGTAGCTCAAAGGAGGCAGTTTTACCTTGGATAAACACATCCCTTTATTTTTCCTCTCTTTTCATTTTTTTTTTAATGGAATTAAGCCTTTCCTTGGTGAGACCAGACACAGAGAAACTGGAGAGGAAAATAAGAACTGCAGGAGAGGAAGCCAATCCCTATATATGTAAATGGATCATCAATGCCATCTCTGTTAATAATTTAAATAATTACAAGCTGGAGAGGCATTTCACTTTTTATGTTTGTCTTTTCAGTAAGGACAGAATGATGTGGATTACCCTCACTTGCTCAGTCCAAATAATACAAGTACTTTTGTTGTTGACTTGTTAGAGCCAATGACCTGAAGGGTACCTGTAGCTCATCCTCCATCAGCCTCTCTTCTTTCACCTTTACTATAAATCAAATGGCAGACAAATACACATTGTTTTTTGAATTTCCTGTGGCTGGTTTAATACCGTACTAGCATGCCATTGGATGAATATAATACAGTTGAAGAGCAGGCATTTTATTTTCATTTTCTTTTTCTTTTTTTTTTTTTTTTTAATATCCCCAGTTGCAATAGAGCGGGTCTAGAATCTGCCATTCATACAGAAACTGAAAGAATCTCCTATTCAAATATTCTGTGACCAGTAGCCTCCGTGTTGAGGCCAGCAGCCCCTTTGGCTGGACTACACCAGCAATAAAGCAGCAAGTTGCTTGTATGCAAGGTCAGTGAGAAGCAGAGGACCCATGCTCTGGGCCAGCCTGGGAGGGAGAGGCAGGATAGCTAAGGATCTTGAAGGTGTGAATGAATTCATTTAGGCCAGTGATTCAGATGGGTGTGTGACTAACTTAGACCAAAAAGGTGAAGATGAGCTTAGCAGATGTTTTGGCCACATGGAGATTGGTGGATGGTGACTTGGGAAAAAAGAAAGTCAAACTGGATAACAGAGGACAGGTAGTAGGAAGCTAAGTGCTATCCTTCTCTTTAAATACCTGTTCCTTTTGTTGAATGTTGTATTGAAGCTCAAGATTAAAATAAAGACTGAAATTTTACATTTTCCAAATGCTTTGCTAGCTGGTGTAGCAGCACACATCATCCAAAGAGGTGGCGTCACCTGAGGATGCAGAGTCAAAGCAGGTCCTGCAGAACCAAAGTTCTTTGTCAACTTAGTTTTTAAATCAATCTTGCTGCAACAGTTTTAACTGAACAAAATTGTGGGTACTGTTTTGTGGGTACTCTCCTGTCTTTTTAATTACAGTTTAGGCTCCCAAACTGTGTATGGGGACATAAAGACTCATGCAATTCACTCCCATGGCTGCATACATGCATGACCTATTTAGCATCTGGAGTATGCTGAATGCCAAGAACTACATTAGATTGTCCAAGCCACAGCTCCCAGTGAGTCACGTAATGAGGTTCTTTGGGTTATTCTCACTTAGGAAGTTCGTTTAGGTGAGCAGTCATTTTAAGAACATGCAACGCTGATTGCCGGTTTCTATGGATCTGGCAAGCAGCCAGGCTTCTGGGATGCTGGCTACTATAGGCAGTGGGAAGTTAAATATGCATGACCTCACATAACGTTGATCCATGGGCTCGCAGGCATCCTGCACCTGTAAAAATCCCAGATATTCTGCATGCAAAGTGTCTCTGGTGTTGTCATCAAATTGCTTACTGCTTCAGTGCTCAGTGATCAGGTAAACTCAGCACATGTTCATTGTCTTTCTCTGCTTTGGAAAGGTCTAGAATAAAAAAAAGTCATTATTTAACCATAGTCAATCCAATATTTTGCTCTTGACAAGCATGTACATATTGCACATGGGAAGGAGGAGCTGAATTCATTCTGACAACTTTGCAGTTACGTTAAAATCTGATGAGTTCACTGCTATCAAGATGTGAGGAATAAATGCAGTAGTTAATATAAATAATGTATTTAGCAGTAAGGAATTAATAATGCATTATTAAGATTGGGGTAGCACTAGGAAATTGCCTGAGGGCATCATACACAATAAGGAGTCACAAAAAAAGTCAACTATAAATCAGGTTATAAATCAGAATCTAAGGTTATAAATCAGAATCTAAGTAGAATAAAATTTATAAATCCAATAAAAGCAGCTTCTTCTAGTCTCAATTTACAAGTATTTGTATAGTAAGTAGGGTTGACAAAATCTGTATTCTTAAAGAGATTTCATAATTTTAGACTTTTCATAAAGGGCCAAATTCTGACCTCATGAATACCAGAGGAACTCAGGGCATAATTTTCAATTAAAAATGGAACTCCTAGGGTAAGAAAAAAAAAAACATATCCCACCCAAAAAGCAAATGTATGGTTTTACAGCAGAAAGGACTGCACAGAGTGCTGACTTTTCACTTCAGACCTCAAGATTTGCTTTGAGCCAGTTTCTTTCCTACACCTGGTTTCTGTATCATAGCAGTGGTAGCAGGGGCTCTTCCTCACCAAGGGAAATGCCTCTGTGAGAGGCAGCACAATGGCAGTGGTTCCTCTCTGCCCCCAGCCAAGTGACTTCACTGGGATCACTGGGCACCTGTGGTGTTTTCTAAGGCTGTGGAAGATGCTCTGTGCCACCCAACCAGTGATGTGGCCTGAAGAAACACTGTTGACTATTAGTACAAATGAAATACCAACTGAAGAGCAAGTTATCTGAGGGTTACCACTGGCTTTTTGTGGCCAACTTGTAGGGTTTTGTCTCCTCTTGGTGGCTCACAGCCAGTCCGTGACTAATCACTGTCATTCTACAGTGATCCCAGCCCTGTAGAATCAGTATCTTCCATTTGGCAGGATTTTTAACAATACCTACCACAGTGCATGAGCCTGCACTTCAGACTGGAGGAGGAGAATGACAAGGACAATGCTCTACTCCAGTGTTGTCATTATTGCTGCACTGCTGGCATTTGGTACCCACTTAGAGGGAACAGGTCTATCAATGGCTGCACAAGCAGAGGTGTTCCCTTTCACAAAGGTTTGGCTTAGTTATCACTTATTTGAAAATTATTTTGTTTATAAATTGCAGAGCAGGAAAAAACCCAACTTTTCTAACTGTAAAAGCACTGCTTCCTTGTTTGTACGCCGCAACACATTGCTACTAAGCATTTAGTTTTGGGTTTGTAATGTTTTGGAGAACTAGTTCTAAATAAGCAAAAACAAAGGAAGACTGGCAGCTTTAAGATGATTGAGTATCCTTCAGTGTTAAAACGTGTTTGATTTAAGAACAGAAAGATTCATTAATTCCTATTTATGATCTATTTTTAGGGTAATTCCATGCAATTACTATTCATATGACTCAAGCACCCGGGCTGAATTCTAGCCAGGCAATAAAAGGATAATTTTGTAATGCCAGAGAGTCTCTCGAGAAGATTTGGAGGAAAATGCAAATCAACTGTTAATATGATAAAGCTGTGCACACTAACTGGGTTTCTGGGGCTCTGTATAACTCAGGAAACAATCACAGAGGAATATCACCAACCAGCACATTGGTGCAGCACTGCTGGCTTTGTAAAATCTGGGCTCTGTGCAGTTGCAGTGCAGGGAATGGCTGGAAATGAGCCTCCATTCCCTTTTCCACTCCCAGAATGAAGTATATGAGAAATCCTGATCAAAAGTTTCCCAGGGAGACTTCAGGCAAAGAGGAATGGAGAGGTGCATATATTGGCAAACACTCTTAGAAATGAATGAACACATGGTCACAGAATCCCTTGCTCTCACACACTAAAGATCTTCCTTTCTTGTCCATGTGAATTTTCAGTGAGTCAGTCTTCTTTCCTTTCTTATCCTAATTCTGCTCCTCCTGACACTCCCTTTCCCCTAAATTTTGTCTCCATCCTTTCTTTTCAGGACTCAGATGGGCCTAGAGTTGCAGTGCAGGCAGCCTGGGAGGGAGGGCTGGTAAGGTACTCAGTAACCTCTGCCAGAGAAGTCCTTCAATATCATGCATTTGTCAGATTAATTCTACACTGATTAATCTCCCCAGATTAATTTTAGACTAATTAATAATTTCTGGAAGGCAATGGAGAGAGTGCTTTAATGTCCAAATGAGGGCAGTGACTATCAGGATACCTGAGCTCAGCCTAGGGAAATGGCAGGTTACGATACAGGGTATGCAGGAGTACTCTTATCCTTCTGGACCAGTGCCCTGGGGCCAGGCAAGATACTTTAGGATACCCGATGGCATGGGCTCTTAGACACCTTGAGAAAAAGTTCTAGGTTAACCACCTCACAAGGGAAAGGAATCCTCAGCTCAGAGAAAAATTATTCCCTTCATTCAAGATTTACACTTCTGAAAAATCGTTTTTGGCTAAGACAGCAGAAAGAAAACACTCAAGAAACCAATAATACCGCTTTCATAAAGCATTTATTTTTTTTTATTTGAAAACATTATACAGGCATTACATTGCCACAGCCAGTCCATATAGGTGCATGCAAATATCAAAATGGAGAAAGGTTTATTCAGCTTCTCAATGCAGGATTTGGGGTCGGGATTTTGTTTGCCTGGTTTTGGTTTTGGTTCATACTTCCATTTGCAGTGTCAAGATTAGTGTGCTTTATTATGGCATTTAACAATAAAATCCTACCCATGGGGTAAAATTTATATTTGTAGCTAGCTCAGGAATACTAAATGGTTTAAAAAAAAAGAAAAAAAAAAAAGGAAAGAAAACAATACTACACGCTTGTCAAAATGTTAATAGCACAAGTTAGCAATCTCTACACTATACATTGAAACTTCTTCTTATGACACAGTGGTGCAAAATTTTCAATTGCTTGGTCGATCGTTGTGTGTTTCGAAACTTTACAGCTGGAACAAAGACAAGGTCTGTCTCTCCCAGTGAGGGTTTTCATCCGGTAGCAGAAAATTACGTCAGTCTTGCTAAGGGCTGCCCAGGGCCAGCAGTATCAGAGAGCTGCAGTCTGTTCAGGCAAGGAGCTCTGCAGAGCTAGAGACGTCCTACGCAACACGGAGAGTCGCTGCTGTGAGACAGCTGAGCCTTTGCTGGTGCGCACTGAGCGCTCCCACTGCACCACACAGGCAGGCAGAAGGAATTTTTTCCTTCACTAGACCTCAGTTCTTCAGTCAACACAGTTATTTGTAAAGCTATACTACTGCTTTCCTCCGAGATCCTTTCATCCAGGACCAGAGCACTGGTGCTAATCCGAGAATCCACCTTGGTTTTCATGGAAACACAGCCAGCGAAGCAGCCCCGCTTTGCGCATCAAACTCCTCCTGCACGGGAAGCACAGGGGATGGTGGCTGGTGCACACTGAAACATTCATAACTTCTTCCTGTACAGCAGAGCCTTTTAGGATAGCCTGGAAAAATTGCTCCAGGTGGCACCTCTCAGCCACCCATGGATCACAACCCCTTGTAAGGAGAAACTCCCAGCCCTGTAACCTGGCTGGGAGCTGCCTCCTGCCCAGCTGTTTCACAGAAGACTCTAACAAACATCTACAAGTTAGTGTCAGAAAAATGAGGAGGGGGAGGCCGAAGGACTACGAACATTTGGCTTAAAAATAAATACTAATGAGGAAATTAATCAAAACAGTTATGCAAAAGGAAGGGACTGTAAACATGAAACACACACTCACACAATCCTCAAGGTTCTCAGACCAACACAGGGACTAATGTTCAGAGAAAGGTATTTAATTGGTACAAAAGGTAGCAAAAAAGACTGAGATGACAGGTGCCCACTAGTGTGCTTCTGGGTACCTAAGGGAGCCATGACTGTAATCAGACCCCTTCTCCTGGGGAATGTATGAAATCCACCTTAAGTCGAAGCTCTCATAGGGCTTGACCCAAGGATCTTACCCTGAAACGTTGGGTAATCTTTCTTGAGTGTTTTTTATTTTTTCATTTAGACTTTCCTTAATATCCCCAGAATATAGGCTCTGTTTTTATGCTGGGAATTCAGTGGGTTTTATTGTTTTGTGGGGTTTTTTAAGGAAAAAATAGTTTGGAAGCATGAGTGCTTAAAAGATTAAAAACCAGAAGGCAAGGAAAAAAAAATTAATACATTTGTTAGTTTAGTACCAAGGCATCTTAACCACAGCTTTTGGGCCAGTTTTGGGCATGATTTGACAATACTGCAGACTCTTCCCTCAGGGGCAGCAGGGTTGTGGCAGACAGCCTAAACACAGTGGGAAAGAAATCATCTCTTCTCCACAGTAAGAATAAGATACAGCATAGTTCTGCTGTTCAAAAGCATTTTGACATTTGCCATTTAATGTATATTATGCATATATACACTTCTCTCAGTCTGCTTCAGGGAAGTTCCTTCTGTATTAAAGCAGAACAAGGCTATAAAAAATGAATGTTACCTCAGCAGAAATTCATCCTGCTTGGTTGAACTGTGTGACCTTTCTAATCTCCAGTGTATAGATTGATTTTCTTCTTCTTTTTAAAATAGAAATAGCTAAGTTGTATTTTTCAAACATGAAGGCCTACTTTTTTGCTTGAAACAGTCTTTTTCAGCAGAATAACATCCAAATCAAATTCACCTTCTATGCCCACAAGCAAAATATTCATCAACTATGCCGTAAACTCCATTTTCAAATACGATGAATGTATACACACTTTTACAGCACTGTTATGTGCTTCTTAAACTCCTTTCTGAAGATCCTGAAGCATTTCAAAATAACTTGGTCCCATAGCACCCCTGTGAGGTAGGTAAAATGTGATTATTCCCATAAATACTGACTGGGAAACTCAGCCACACAGAAGGTAAGTCATGCCCAAGGATTCATGCAAAGATGTGGATAAAACCACATATCGGCGAATAAAACCAAGCTCTCCTAGATCCCTCACCCTATTGTTAGAGACAGGAACACCTCTTCTTCCTTGATTTTAAATTGAAAATAGATATAGGATGATTTCCTTGTATTGGGCTCTCAGAAGAGCAAACATACAGGCAAAGATGGATTTTTCATGGTGGTGACTAAGATTTCCCCCATTCTGGTAAGGCTCCTGAGGCAGAAGTACAGTTGTACACAGAAGCATGGAGTACACCCTTACTATTTTCACATGCCCCCAGGAATGTAAGAAAACTGCTGAATTCTCCTGTTTGCTTCACAGTTACTGAAAAATAATTGGTCATACCGTGCTGGTATAATGCCTTTGCGCTTCTGCATCAACACCAGCAGATGGTCCAGTCTTTCTGCTCATGAATTCCTCACTTAATCTTCCTGATTTTTACAATTGTGGGTTTCGGTGAAAAACGGACACATTTCTAAATAGCTATTGTTAAAATAATGAACCACAGGAGACTAAGCAAACTGGAACAGCAGAAGGCGCCCTTGATGCACTGAGTATCTAAAATAAGTGCCCTGATCCACATGATATATCATCTTTCCATGGAGAGGTACAATACATAGGAAACTAGAAAATGCATTTTTCTTTCTACAGGTTAAAATTTAAAAAGTAAGAAATCTGTGTTGAGTCACGACTACAGAGAAACTGACTCCCTGTCACCTGATGCAGAACCTCGGCCACTAGGAAATCTGCCATGGATCATGGAGAGGTCAATGCTTGAGTACTTCACTTCTGCAAATATAGAAAGGCTAAAATGCTCGCCTTATACCTATTCCTAGAATAGAGACGGATATTGTAAGTTGTCCCTTCTCTGGATTCATGGATCAGATTACCTAGAAAGGGCAACTAGACAGATAGCACAGACGAACTCATTGTATTTCCCTCACCAAATCCAGGGTGCTAGCAAAAATGTTTCAGGCTGTTGTTAGGATGACTAACCCATCTGTTTTGTCCAAACAAACAAATCTTAGAGAGAAATTAACAGTAACTGCACAAAGTGTATTCACTGTAAAAAAGCGTTTTTTTCCACAACTGGTGTGGCTTAGGGATAATATCACACTGTGTGTGTAGAACACCCTTCGATGAATTTCTTTTTTTTTGTAATTTCACCTTATGTATCGAATATCTTTCACAGGTAGTTTGACATTAGCTGATTCATACACAGCAGTTTGTATTGCAAACATGCTGCTCATTTCATAAACGAGGGACTGGCATCTCCTTGCAAGGAGCACCCTGGAACAACCAATTTGTGTTTGTATGAGCTTTCCTTATTTGCTACCTTGCAGCTCACCAGTGTAACTGCACCTGGTAAATACCTTTCTCTACGTACAATACAGAGATAATGGATATACGAGCTCCACTGTCAGCAGGTGATCAACAGCCCTGGGTTTAAGCAACTCTAACGTGAGGCTCCTCTTCTGTCTCCTGCCCCAGGCTGGTGTATGTCACCGAAGGCTCCATCTGGCTGGTGGCTGGCAGGTCTACAACAGGTCCGGAAGGGTTTCGAAACTGCTTGTACACCCGGGGATCCTGGGCTACGTAGGTGGATGTGGAGGAGTAGAGCATCAGCCCAACCAGGATCGTGAAGAATGACAACAAGTAAAGTCCTGAAAACTGAGCAGAAATAACAGTAGACTCGTTAGACACAGCACCAATTACCCTGAGTTCATGAAGACCCAAAGACAGTGGTAGGCACAGCTCCTTGTTTTGGCATGCACAGCACAGAACAAGCTCCCTATCATTTGGATGTTCAATTTTTATGGGAATAACTCTTTGAAAGTTGATTTACTCCCATCAGTTCTCCTGTCTACAGGAGTTAACTGGTGCCTCCCCATGAGCTTCAGTCAATTTTAAGGATTGACTGGCTGGGACTTGAGAAAGTTGAGTTTTAGTCACAGATCCAAAGCTGTTTTTTTCATCCTTTTAGACAAGCCAGCTACTCCTCCAAGTTCAAGTTTCTCCAGCTCCAGTGTGAGGTACCATCATCTACAGTTGTCAGAGAGACAGTGGACAAATCTGAAGTTAGTTACAGCTAAACCATATGTCTGTGAAGTTAACATGCTGTTGGAAATATAAAAAAATCATTAAATAATAATTTCAATAGGTATTTAAAACATATATATATATGTATGTATATATATATATACACACATGCTTTAAAATATATTTTAATAAAGACACTAGAAACTACCCTGTCTGCAGCTTCTCTTGCTTGTGAACAGAAAGCAGGTGCTAGATCTAATGTGAATTCGGACAGGATGAACTTCAGCTGTGAAACGTGCTCTGGGTTGACACCATGAGGTTTGAAAGTACACATGGAGAGCAGTTAACTGAAAGCTCAAGTACACATATTTTGGCACACAGCTTCACTAGATCAGAGGTCAGCCTGAATTTTTTGACATATCAGACTCGTGTCTGGACTAAAAATACAACACAAAAAACCTCTTTGGCAACTCGTTAGCCCTTGCAGATAAAGCTAAAGGCAAAGACAAGGTTTCAAAAGCACAAACCACTGGGTACTAGGCTTTAGAGACTGGATTCTGGCTACAGGGGACACAAAAATGGCTTTTAGCCCATATGATCCTAGACTACAGGTTATTCCTCTATGCATGTTGTGTGTGAGAAACCATGAAGGACAAATTGCCTAGCCACCTTATTGGGGATATAAATGATTTGTATTCAGTGGAACTTCCAGAAGTGCCTCTATTCTGCAGCTGTCAGAAATCTGTACCTGAACATCATCAACTACCTGCAACCTGCTATTAGCTGCTCCATGAGGTACTTCAAGATTTTATGTAAAGGCATCTGCAAGTCTGTTTGTTAATCCTGACTGACTCTGCTTTGATGGATGGCCCATTTGTTTCCTTCAGCACAGCACAAAATGGACAGAGTGGACTATATTATCACAGAAGTTTTTGAACAATTCTGCTTTCTATGCTTCAAGAAATTATCATTGTGGAGAAAAGAAATTTTACTTAAGCTAAATTTGTAGTGATGTTAGTTTGTTACTATTTCATAAACCTTTAAAACCTCCATCCAACCTCCTACCTGAGGAAGCATTTGTCCTTTTTACAGAATCCTCAGAATCTCTGAAAGCTTTGGTCATTAACCCATGGTGATATGACGTCTGTGTGTTTCTCACATCCAGTATGCACGTTTAACAGGGAAAATACCATAATGAGGGAAGTTTTCAAAGCATGTCAGAAGGATTAGAGGGTAGGCAGAGTTTTGCTTTTCATCAGCTTTTAATTGTTTTTTAGCATGTATGTCACCAGGTCCTCACGTGTTGTCTGGCAGCACAATTTGATGAAACCACCCAGCTGTCCCACCACTCGTAGAGACAGTGTTGAGCCTCACCCTGAGTCTGCTGAAGGATTCCTTCCATGTGACACAGCTCTGATAGGACTATTTAAGCTTAGATCTCCCCCACGTGGCAATCAAATACAAGTCAATAATTTCAAAGAAACTTCTGGTTGATTTTTTCTCCCTCCATTTTCAGTCCAATTTTATTCTCAGCACTTTCTTCCCCTCTTTCACTTTGCATTTGAACTTGAGTATCACTTGGCAGCAGTGAAGTTGACTAAGCTCAAGCAAATCTCAGGAGCCAAATGCATCTGGTTCCCATCCCTAGTTTCCCACTGTCCCTCATTCTCACCTTATGCTTGAGTTTCTCACCCCAGCCAGCCAGTTGGCTTGGCCCACTGCATAGCTAGAGTGCCAGCCAGATTTGTGATTGCCTTGTGCCCTGCTGTGGGGAATCTGTGGGGCTTCCAGCAGCTAAATGTGCTCTTTCTCTTGTTCTAAGAGCTGCCTGGAAAAAATCAATTCATTTTCGCTTTGGTTCATGGCTCCAGCTCTACCATATCCCCCTCCTCCTGGCTATACCTTTCATTTCTCTCTCAGGGGCTTCCCACCAGTGGGTTCTTTTGGCTGACAATATTCTTTCCATGGCAGCTCTCCAGCCTGGGAGAAAGGGTTTGGGTATAGCTTGGGGAAATCTAAGCAAAGGTCTGTGAATCATTTGTCTTTGGTATCTGTGCACAGCTAGTGCAAAGAGACCTGGACCCTGACAGTCCTATGACAATTCCTTCCTCTTTACCTTCCTTAGAAACAAGGTTCAGGCTGAATTCTTTTGTGCAGCAGCTCTCTGCAACACTGAAGTACAGGGGTAGTTAGTGTGGTTAATATATGAATATATTCTGAAGTATATGGTAAATCTCTGTATTTTGTCAATATCCTGTCAGACTGATCCAAATCCCTTTGAAACAAATGGGTAGTTTCCTTCTGTTAAAACAGTAGTGAATCCAGCAGTGTGATGGGAAGATGCAGACTTAGGTCCCCAAATACAAAATTTGTCATTCACTCCACTAGGCTAGTCAGACTCCAGCTGAAATCTGCAATTTATGGAAGATAAGATTTCCAGACACACTCTGCTATATATGTTTTGGAGGTTTTTTAAATTTTGATCTGCAAACCTCATATACTGAGATTTGCTATTGATAGACAGGAAAAAGAAACCCATTCAAAACATCAGAAAGAGCTATTCCTAAGAAATTAAGAGAGGGAAGATCACTTTTCATTGCTGCTCTCTACGCAACTACAGTACCAAACTGTAGGTTCTTGGGACGGGTGTAATTCCTCCCTCTGCCTAAAAAGCTATATTGTGCTTAACTTTCTGAATTATCTCTTTCTATAGAAACATATTTCCTCTAAGAAGAAATATTTTAAAATATCCAGATTTGTATGCCTCTCCAAATCCTTCCCTCTGAGCTAAGCAGGATAACTGTAAATTCAAAGAGTAACATGGTCAGAATCTGGTTAGCTCAGATCAGCTGATGAGTGTCCTAACACTCACCTAACACACCCTAAACAGACTAAAAGCCAACTCATGTTTCTGTATCATTATACAGTTTTACTAAGGATTTTGTATCTGCATGTACATAGGTACACATATACATAAACTTGCTTATCCATGAAGCTTATTGAGGGACCAGAGGACTTTGTGGTTGGGTTGATGATCTAACACCCTTGAGTCCCTGGATTTGATTTTCAGCCTGTGAATTTCTTTTGTGGATCATAATGATTTTAGATGATCCTCAGTTTCTTACCTATTTAAAAGAGATAATAACACTTGTTAGTGAATAAAGATGAGTTTATAGAATAAAAATGGGGAATAGGGATATCATTCTCTGAGGAGAAGGCAGAGATCTCCTTTGCAGGGAAAGTGCCTTACTTGCAACAACAATTCCAATTTCATCACTGACATGAAAAGCATCTGCTAAAGCTTTAAATCAAATATTTAAATCAGTTCTACAGATCTCACCATGTCTGCTCTGCTCTGACATCTGGATGTCTATAAATGCTTCCCCAGTCAATAGTATTCAATATGGGTCATACAACGATATTCACAAATGTTAAAAAATTATGGAAACACAAAAAATGTCTACTCCAGACATCATTAAGTACCAGTGGTACTTACACAAGTATTTGAGATTAAAAGACAAAAGAACCCAAGCATATCTGCACTGCTACACACAAGTGTAGATGAGGTTTACAAAAAAATTAGCTTATATATACATAGTATTTTTGTTGCAAGTGAATCAAAATTACAAGCTAGTCAAGCACCACAAGGTTTCTAAAATAAAGAAGATAAGCATAAAGGCACCTGAAAATTTAGGATTTTTTAAAATCCACAATAAACTATTAAACCTATCAAAATTTACTCCCTAGTGGTTTTTATCCTCTACTTTTTATTGTCTGTCCATGTGAAATTTGTTTTTCACATATTCTTAAATTACTATGGGTAAAATGCTTCTACTATTTCCTCTTGAGACTCCCACACTTTAAAGTAATCCTCTTGGAAAGGAGGGAGAAAAGGAAGCTTCTTGATGGGGAAACAAGAGTGCATCTGATTTCATTGTCTTGAACAGTGATCAGACAGAAACAGAAGAAGAAAATAAAAAGAAAAACTTTCTGAGTTTGGAGAGAGTGAGCCATTCTTCAGTATACAGGTCATGAATTTAGAAGGGAAAGCCCAAAGAAATGGCAAGGAAGAATCACACCTAGGAAAGGCTGTGCTGGCTGACTGACTCATTCCGAGGGAAACTGCAGACAAGTCGTTCTGGCTGACACAGATGTCCATGTCCATGTTACCACGTTCTGGCTGACACAGATGTCCATGTCCATGTTACCACGGACACCAGGGCAAAACAGTATCCAAAGTGACAAAATGAGACAGATGTGAGTCTGCAGAAAAGCCCACGCAGACAAAGAAATTCAACGATTTGCTAATTTTGGGTTTTCGATCAGCCATCGTGATAATGATCTTGAACATTATTACAACAGTCATGAAAATGCAAATTCTGTTTTACTCAGTCTATTGAACTGGAAATAGTTGCAGGAGCAGACTATTTGAGCTGCAGCATTCCATTTGTATTTCAAAACAGCAGCCACCCACTGAATCTCTTGGTAGGTAGTAGGAACCCCAGCTCCTAGCCTATGGCAACCCAACCGTGCTTTTCAAGCCTTTAAAAAGGTGGTTCTTTTGTTTTGTTAAAGTACTAACTGAAAATTTATAATTGCCATGTTTCACATATTCAGTGATAAAGTATGAAATGGAATAACTACCTTTTTCTCTTCCTCATATGGCTGTTCTCCATATTTTGGCATAAATTAGTAAAGAAATCAAGTCATTAGCTCAAGTTTTAAATCTCAGACAAAAATTACCTCCCCAGAATCACACTGATGAAGGGGGGAAAATGAACATATCAGGTGGAATTAATCTAGTTCCATATTTCTACTGACATCATCCACGCTTTCCAGACAGGCAGGTCCCACCACCTTCTTTCTTCCCATCAGTGGGTCTGTGCAGTGCAGTGAATTCTGCTTTCCAGACTAATTCAGTTTGTAGCATACGCTGCACAGCCCATCAAAGCTAAGGACAGTAGGTGTTCTTTCACTGACTTATGGCTTTTTCCCCTGGGTAATTTCACACATGAATACCTGAGCAGGCTGAGTGAAGGGAGTTAAAACCAAATTTCTCTCATTATCTTTTATATAGCAAACAGACATTTCCACTCTGTTTGATAAATTGATCGAGAGGCTGAGCTTCTTTCCCCATTTTTCTATTTTCACCACCAGTGTAGCAAATGAAGCTCACCGTGACCAAGTGCAGAAGTTGCACTGTAGGATACACACACTCTCCAGCCAGCAGCAGTACCGGAAGGCTGAGGGGGCTCTGGGAGTTAGGAATTCACAGTGCTTTCACTTGATGACACAGCCATATTACTTTATTAATAGTAACAGGAGCCAGCATCCTTTTCATAGCTCACAGTGCTCTTTGGTGATTGCCTTTGATCACACCCCCAAGGATCTGACTGACTCTGTCTTAGACCAGCACTGTGATTTAAACTATTGCTGACTATTTTTGTCCCATCCTTCGAGGAAAATATCTCATTGGGATTCAGGGCTTGATCTGCTTGTCAACAGAAACTGAGGCAACCCCAACAGTGAAACACCGTATTTTGTAACCCCAAATGGCACCACACACCAGAAGGGCTGCTGTGAGTTTTCCAGACTACACTGAAACAGATAAAGCAAATCCTCCCGAACCTTTATGTGTCCTGCCAGATCTCTCAGTTTTTAAGAAATCTCCAAAGGGACACAAACTGCTGAGACATGGTTTAGTGTGCCTTCCCTGCTCACCACTACAGAAGCTGAAATGTCTGAGCAGAAGTGTAGGTTGTCTTACTGAGAAGGGCATCCAAGAGGCACTGGACAGCTTCAGTAATGATCATAACTTCTGCACAGCAAGTCTGTCCACTACCAGCAGGACTGGATCATCTCACTTTAATGATCTCCAGATATTTCTTAGCCAAACCTTGAGGATAAAGCCTTAAGTGATGACCTAAAGTCCTACCTTGCCCTCTGAACACAGATAAAAAGTGGGATGAAACTGAGGTGTGTAGCTGTTTCTTCCACATCTTTGATCACCACTAAATGAAGGAGGTTTGTTTCAACACCTCACTCATGTCAGCCAGAATCCAAAGCAAGAAGTTTCTGGTTTGCCTGAAAGACAGTGAAAACCTGACACTGCCCTCACTGACATTTGGTGAATACAAAGAAGCCAAAGGAAGTTTTTCCTGTCATTTCATGCATGGCAGAAAGGCCATACTTCTCAATTCTTGATGCTTCCTTGCACCCTCAATATGATCTAACTCAGATGAACTGCTATCCATTACTATGGCTTATGTTGAATTGCAAATGTTGCATAGAAACCATGATGAGAAGGAATCAGATGACACATTTTCTGTATTTCCCAGCTGATTCTGTTCTAATGCTTGCATGTTTTACTCCATGTAAAACATACTGGTCAATGCTCTCTGTCATACAGCAGCACCCTCTTTTTCAGTTTTTGCATGATATTTGCTGGTGGGCACAGTTTAATTGGTAAAACAGTGATCAGTGGGAAACTCCTAAGTTTTCTTACCTTTTAGATGCTGAGGTTATCTAGAGGAGAGAAAAATGAGGAGGGTTTACTGGAAAACTGCCACCACAAATTCTGTTATAATCTAGGAAACTTGATAGATTTCCTGGAATTCCTTGGTGGAATGAAACAAACTTACAGAGAAAACTGATAGCATTTTGGGGAAAATCTCTGAGCTTGACATAGGCAGCTGTAAGGCAAATTCTGATTTTGCACAAAGCTGCACGATTTCATGCTTCTCAAATGCCATCATTAGAAAAAATTAATAATAGCCTGTCCTTTCTAAATACATGCCTGCTAGGGCAAAATGTTTGTGTGAAATGGCTTATCTTTCTTTCCTGAGTGCCTGGAGAGATGGGAACGCTGCTTTCTCTTCTGTTTCC
The DNA here is from genome assembly GCA_025920805.1 of Petroica traversi. Taxonomy (NCBI): domain Eukaryota; kingdom Metazoa; phylum Chordata; class Aves; order Passeriformes; family Petroicidae; genus Petroica; species Petroica traversi. Next base: position 10,377,486 of record JAHLSL010000017.1, read on the forward strand.
CTTTGTTGCCTCTGACATCAGACGTGGAAAAAAAAAAGAGCCTGTGTTCAGTACCCCTGCGGTACCAGCAGTCTGTCTAATTAAAAAGTGCAAGGTAGAATGAGTCCTGCAATCTGTTTTAATCTTATCTATGTAGGAAAGAGGTTTTTATGTGAAGTTAAAACACTTCTATTACATTGCTCTAATTTCCTGAGAGCATCCTTACCGTAGCATAAGGGGACTTCATTTCTGGTTATTTTATATCAATTACTTGGCAAGAAAGTGGTGAAGGACCTATCCTTTTAGATGTTCTTAATACAAAAAGGAGGAGCACAACAGAAAAGCTTATAAATCAGGTCTCCCTCCCCACTTTTACCTTTCAGTATTCTTTGTTGGTTTGCTCTATCAGCTGCTGGTTGCCACGTGTCTTTTTGGGTCTGTGTGCAAGTATTTAATATAGTAGCAGCTGTCTGCTGTAATTGATTCTCTATTACTGTACATGAGGCTAATTGTGCTCAGTGTGTTCAAAACCAAGGTTACAACAACTGATTCCTCTTGGATTGTTTGTTTATATTTTTCTGCTGAATCCAACAACACGTTCCTGTAGAAATTCCTCCCCAAATGGTGTTCTTTTCTCCTGGCAATACAAATGGGGAGCACTCCTACCTGAGAAACAAGAACTATCCAGCTGCAGTTACTCTTACCATGAGTGACCATGCCAGCTGCCTGGAGGGAGTGTCACATGGCTGTTTCATGTCAGGGTTCTCTGTGGTGTGGCACATTTGCTGCTGGCAATGAGAGGCCAAACTTGAGGAGCTCCAAGAGCTCTCAGTCTCAAGGCAGGCACATGAGGGAATCAGAATGGAGAGCTGTCAAATCCAACCCCCCCCATTACTGCATACAATCAGATCATATATTCCGTCTGGCAAATCCTTCTCATGTAAGCATTATTAGGGCTTTTTTCACTTCCCACTAACCCATTTGAAATTGTCCTGGAACCTCCCTGCTATGATTTTCAAAAAATCCTCCTAATTTCTATACATTCTCAATTTCCACCCATATGTTCTTGTATCACTAGATTATATAACTCTTGTTTTCTCCCTGAGAATTTATAGATTAATTAATATATGTTAAGGTTCCATAGACCCTCTCAACCCATCAAATGTATGTTACATACAATAAAGATTTTTTAGGGATCTTCATATTCAGTATGCATTATTCACATGGTTACTCTGTCAAGACTTTGGAGCAGATAAGAGAAAAAGCTCTGTTTGGTGCTCTTGAGCTGACAGAAAAAAAGATCTGTTGCTACAGCTAGAAAAATGCTGTCCCTGAGATGGTAAGTTGTTCTGTCCTATGGCATTAGCACTTCTCCACCAATACCAGAAATACCTAGACAGACTCATTTGGAAACAGCTTTGTCACAACCGTGCTCAAATTCTTCCCATCTGTTGCCACAGACACTGCCTCGCACTCTGTGCTTCACAGAATTTCTCAATGTCAGCCAGTTCTACTTGCCTGATTATTCTAATTCGTCTTCGTACTGAGGGTGCCAAATCCATTACCACAGTCACTACACAAGACTGCTCTTCAGACCAACTCTTTGGGACCTCCATCAGTGAGTTCCTTTGAGCAAGCTGTTTCTCTCTCAGCACATTGCCTTGTCCTTTATCCTCATTAGCCAGTTTCTCACCTGGCTTCCAATCTTTACACCACTAATCCTGTTCTTTAGATTAACTGATGATTTTCTGTGCTGCACTGTTCAAAAGCCTTACACATTGGATCTACCATTTGACTTCTCTCTACAAAAGTCTTGTTATCAGACAGACATCAGATTTAGACTGGATTATCTGTCTTCTGTGAACTAGCTTGCATTTAATCCAATTTTCCATTTATCTCCATGTCCCTAATTATGTTTACTTCCCATTTTATTGTCTACTCCATATCAAATGATTCCAACTGTCTATATTCATAAGCTTTGAATTATTCAGATTATTGTGTTCTCTTTCTACTTCTGACGTAGTAATCACGACGTAGCTTCATTGCCAAGCTTGGTTTATCTTTTACAGTAATTAGATTTCCCTCTTCTTTTTTTACCTGCACAGTATTAATTTTCCTTTGTGATTCCTTGTTTTCTGTTTCTTTCTAACTATTTTTTAAACAGATGGTTTTTCCAGTTGCTTCTGGAGTTCTCCCCTACAAGTTGTCCTCTTTTCCTTAAGACATAAAATTCAGATTACTGAAAGTTAAAGCTATTAAAAATCTCCGTCAGATCCATTATGAGACTTTTAAACAGTGTTCCTTGCTAAACTTATCTCATGCAGGTGGTGGGAATAATTCCAGAAGTTTAGTCCAGCTAAGGAAATTGCTTGTCAGCTGTACTGATGTCAAGCATCTATCCCATATCATGGATTTGAAAACTTCCTGTTTTGTGGGAAGGGGGAGTTCAGACAAAAAGAAGGTACTTCTTGTAGATGCTCTAGAAGCTAATAAAATACTCCACTGCTTAGACTGAAAGCATGTAAAAGTGATATATTCTCACCGATGTTTTGTTTGTGTGTTGAGCCATTCCTCAGTTTTCGGAGGAAAGAGAAGCTGATGTGGATGCTTTAACCCTGTATGTCTGTAACATTCACTGATTTGGCTGGTAGGAGGCACAACTGGAAGAAGCACTTCAATCCAGTCACATACTGAAACAGATTTTATGTATGTTCCTTCCTGGAAGCTCATAGACCATGGCATAATTTGTAGACCAGACATAATTCTTTGCACATTTCGCAAATATTCTACTTTCTTTTCTGGTCACTTCTTGAAATAAAGATGTACTCAGTTCCAAAACAAGTCTCCAAATTTATAATGAAAGTATTGCATTTAACCCTTACTATTTTCTTTCAAAGATGATTTTGTCTATATCTCTGAGGAACTTCTAGTCTTTGTTTCCCTATCCAAAGGTGAAAATAGCATCCAATTCAAAGAATCATCATTTCAAAATTTTGTACATTTTCAGTAGCTGATTTTTGTTTAAGTATTTGAATGCAATTGCAGCCTTGGTAATTCATGACTTTTTTTTTTTTTTGTCTGTCTCCTCTGGGTTGCAAATTATTGCTGAGATGTGTAACTCAACACATTCATTGTACTCCCTTTTCTTCAAAAGTATGCTTGTCTTGGGAAATGCTGAGGTTCTCATTTGTGCTGATTTTTTCCGTCCACCAGTAATGGAGGAAAAATGCAGCCACTTAGTCTTTGTTTTCGTATTCTTGAGCATCATTTAGAAAAAGTATGTTGTAAGATCCATGTCTTTAGAGGACATGACTTTATTATGTTTTTTCTGTCTGCACCTTTTCTTGTTCTAAAGAAAAAGATAGTTATTTGCTACATGATTTTTTTGCTCTCTATAGTTTGCAATCCATTTCCTGGTTCTTTGATATTATGCATATTTATTGCTGTGATCCCCCAGATTTCCTTTTTCAGCCCATATTCACCAGCACCTTTAAAATCAATATGGTTTTGTTGAAGATTTGTGTTGCCAGAGTTAATTTCAATAACAGGAAGAGTTCCCCTATTATGTTTGAACTCTCATACTGGGTAGGAATTAAAAGCTATTTATTTCCTTCAGATTGTAACAATTACACTTCACAATGTACTCTTGTGGCATATTAAAGAGATCTCTGAACAAATCCCTAATAATTTCTTCATTAATTTAATAAAGTTTACATTTTAACACTTGGGGTATGCAGGAAGCAGTGACACTCAGACATAGAAAGATGTGATTCAGAAGTTACTCACAATAAAAAGGAGGTGGTGGTGTTTTCTTTGGAGTATTCTAAGATCAAGATGTGTTCACTCAGCATTTCAATTTTGATAATTATGCATTTACAACAAAAACGCATTTTCCTAGAAAACTTCAAGTCAGTTCTGTTGTGTGCAGCCTTTTAACATGAGACCAAAGGAAAAAATCCCAAGCTAAAAAGCACTGAAAACAAGCTAAAGAACTTGACATTTATGAAGAGCTAGTGTCTGAAAAAATACATTTGATATCGAAGCTTTTATTATAACTTCTGCAATACGAATGTCACATCATTTACACCCTTCTTGATGGCTTCCAAAGAGTGAGCATCCATATTCCACTATTCATGCTTTGCAACTAATGAATCTATTGCAAGATGGCACTGTGAAAGGAAGATATCCTTTTAAAAATGCAGTATTTTGAAAAAGCTGCCATATCTATGCTATGCTGTTAAAAATCTGTCAGGCTGTGCAACATCTTGGTAGGAGGCATTTCATTTTCCAGCTTCTATTCTCTTCTGTCATTTTACTTTATAGCTTTTTTATTGCATGCCATCCTGCACCATCACAAAAAGGGTGAGTGGATGGAACCCTTTTTGTCACAGGAATTGAAGTGCAACCAAAGACACACCCAACTCCTTTCCATCTCAAGGCAGCTCTTTAATTATAGACACCTAACTATTTTCTAATTTACTGTAATTTGGAGGAAGAAATTCGAATAGTTAACCAATGAAATAAATAAATTTAAAGAAATGTGAAAATGATGCTGCTTAGATGAAAGGCATGTAGGCAGTACAGCTTCATGGGAGCAGAGCTGTTGAGGGGAGTCCCACTGTAAGAAATATTGTACTTTGGAAAAGAAAAGGAAATATGAATATATTCACAAGGATAAAAGCCTTTTATGATTAAATTCCATTCAAACAGAAAGTTTATGGATCCAGCAGCTTGCATGCCCATTTTCATCAGGAAAATACTTTGAAGTGTATGACTGAGGAAGTGATAGTGTAAAAAACAGCTTTTTAGCCTGCACTGCCTGCTCCACTAGAAATAATGATGTAGCACTGACAGCATCACTGACAACACCACTGTCAAATTTTAAAATAGGTAGGTGCTAGTTCCCTAAGAAGTGCAAGCAAAGAATAGGATCTTACTGACTTCAGCTTATAGTTTCAGGGAAGTTTAAAAAAAAGAGTGAGAACATAAATTGAAGTATTTTCTCACTTAGGTCAGAGGTTTGGGAGAAGTCTCTCAGATGTTTATGGTTGGCTGCCAAATAAAAATCAAAGTAATAAACAAACAATCCTCCCCAAACCAAACCAGTTTTATTTAACTGCTGCTATCAAACCATAGGCTTTGTACCCATCGTACTTCAACAAAACGCAGGACTACCTAAAGCATAAGGAGTCACAATAAGGTTTCATCTGTATAGTCATGAAACTGTGAAATTTTTTGATTATTATTCCTTGAGTAGCAGGCTTTCCTAAATTAAGCAAATGAACTGAAGCATAGCAAAGACAGCAGAAAACCTCACAATGGTTTCAGTATATATTTCTAGCAAGGATCAAATTTTGGCTACAGTGAAGACTCTGTAAATCCCAAATTCACAGGCATTGCTTAGAATCTATGCTGGCAAAAAATAATGTGGAACCCCCTTCCCCAACCTGCACCCTTTCTTCTCCATTGGGTTAAACCCCAGTCTCCTTCATGGTTGATTCTTGATGTAAGGGGAAGGCTGTCATCTGCTCCTTTCCATTAGAGAGATGCTGTTAGAATTAGCATTGAAGAGTAATTTTTAGAAACATCAGTGACTATCAGCAAATGAGGTTTCAACTAGCATAATTTCAGATTTCTGGTGCTGAAAGGTTTTGAGCATCATGTTTATCTGTATATCCAAGTCCTTTGTCACACTCTACAAGGTTCTAAATCAAGATACATTACTTCCCTGATTTATTACGAAATACACGCATTTTCTTCATTTCGGAATTGCTACTATATCCAGAAATTCTGAATTTTTATAGCTGCATCTTGGATAAAGTCATGAATGAATTTGCCAGGGCATAATATAATTGATTATGCTTGGCTTGCTAGGTAATGATATAATATAGTGTGACTCAACCTGCTGGTTCAAAACACAATCAGTATTCATGCTCTAGCTGCTGGAAAATATAAAATAAACTGCTTAGATTATTTAGTGAGAACCCAATTTCTTTAGAATGACTAAAGACAACATAGAGCTTGCAAAGGAAAAGCAATAAGTTTAAGAGTTCACATAAAAAAAGAGCTAAGGCTGATACTAAAATGTAGAAAAGAATACTCCTAAGAAAAAATGCTCCTGTATTTATACAAAAGTTCTAACCCTGTGCACCCGGAGAGGTGGCTCTGAATTTTTTAGCACTACTGGTGTCCATCTATCCATTTCAAAGAATGGCCAAGGATAGTCCTGTTTCTTGTGCTAAATAAGAAGGTAAAATGAGAACAGACAACTGGGTAAGTTTTGAACTAAAAATTGTATAAAACATATCAGTATGGTGAGAAGTAAAAAAAGTATTGAAGTATGGTGTTGTATACTTAAATGCTATGGCAGTGGTGGATATTCAGCTATCAAAGAGGCCAGACACTCTTCTCCATCTGCTGGAATATTTGAAATCAATTCTTGATTACAGAACTAAAGACAGCTTTAATTTGGGGTATGCAAGAACTTCTAAGAATGATGCATCACAATCTAGTAATCTAATTCCAATTGAAAGCTATATATTATTACATTTTAATACAATAAAACCTTGAAAAATTAACGTCTTGAATTACGCTTGTATCACCAGAGTTGTGTCAAGTTAACAGGCTTGTTAACAAGGAATTTCCAGCTTCCATGGGCCTGGGAAGTGTTCAGTGTGCTATGAAGGTGCCTGCGTGTGGGGTAAGACTAGAGATGCAGCTGTTTATAAACTCACTCATGTCCTGCATGTGATGATGTCGCAAGGCTGTATTGTATAAAAATGAAATGCTATGAATCAAAACCCTTCAAAGGCAATCTTCTCTTCAGTTTGGTTTCAAAAGCTCTAAAGCCCAGTTAAACTAATTTTCTGCATTTTCCATGAATTTTCATAGATCTACTGCTATAGTGCAATAAACCTGTCTGGTGATAAAAGTAGCAGGACAGGGAAAAATCATAACAGTTTCTTGAAAGCCTCATAAAATGATATTCTGCAAGGGACACTAAACCACTCAGTTGATTGTACTTCAGCATAAACCCATTTGTTTCCCAGTGAAGTGGGGCTGTGCCCATTGGCCAGTGCAGCAAAAAGCAGAAGGAGCTGCAGGAGATGTACAGCTGGGCTAGGATGGAACCAGCTCTTTAAAAGCTAGGAAACAAGCAAGTGTACACAGTCCTAGGAGGGGAATTAATTCAGATCACTTAATGTGAACATATTAGACTTCATTACTGAGGGCAAGTCACATAGATAAAATGCTACCTGATAGCAAACCATAAGGAAAAGGAGAAGGTCATCTGACTAAGGATAAAAACATGGTAACTAAAGAAAAAAACAACTAACTAAGTGGACTTCTAAATCTACATGATATTTGCATATAGCCTCTCTCTTCAAATTTCATCTGCAATATAAGTTTGAAGGGTGTGAAATGAGACACTGAAAGTTTGAGAAGTTGATGCTGCATTTCAGGTAAAGGTCCTTTCACAAAGCCCTGATGAAGGTCTTCTCCTTACCAACACTTCAGCTGGGAAGAACAAAGGAGAGACACGTGAGTTGTATGGATTGCAGGATGAGTACAAATTACAAAAGAAATGCAGTGATGAAAAATGTCAGTGCCACCTTGCTATCTGTAGGGTAACTGGCTTCCTAGAGAAACAGAGGAAAAAACTTTGCATCAGGTGCTGGATGAACCAGGACCTCGAGCTGAAGGGGCTGTCTCAGGGAGGATGAAATCCAACCAGATCAGGTGCAGAGAAGGGCTTGCTCTGATTAACGAACTGAGAGACAAGATGATCCCTCTCTACTGATGTATCAATGGAGTAAAATGCCATGGAGAAGGACATTCCTCCTGCTAATGGATACTCTTGGTAGAAAGATGAATGGACCAAAGCTAGGCACAAGTAAATTTATGCAGGAAATAAGGAGGTTTGTAACTGTTGGAGAAGTAATGTTCTTAAAGTCTTCCAAGGACAACAGTGGAGGTAAAAAACCTGTACAGGTTTAAGTAACATTTTAAGTGTTTATGAAAATGACATCATGATACACACATTAACCATAGGAGAATGAGATTTTTCAGTTTTCTAATAATTAGAACAAGGGGCAGAAGGGACCATCAGTTACTTCAGATGTGGAATCGAACCTGTTTATCAGGAGAGATGTTGAGATGGATGCTTTAAACCAGAGAACCTTTCAGTTCTGAGCCTTCTACTCTTGAGAACTCTTGCCATACATATCTTGAAGGGAGACCTAGATGCCACTATGGATGGGAGCTGACATGCACTTACTGTAGAAAGATGAGGGTCAGTAAAGATGAAAATTCTGCCTTTCTGGCTCTGCTAATGTATCCAACAATTAGACACAGGGAAGAAATTAAACCTTTTATGCACCTTTTGCCTTTTAAGTGCCTGAAATTTAAAGCTTGTGTTTACAAAATTGCCTTTTTTGTTAGATTTGAGCAATGCTGAGCACAGAGCTGTCCAACTTCTGTTGCCTTTTGAGTCTTTCATTCTATCAGAATTTGCTACTACACCACCACCACTGCTTTCAGAATCACATTTGTCTTTCACTGTGTAATTTAGTAATTTTTCTTAGAAACAGTGGACTAACGCCACTAAATATATTCATCTATGAGTATCAAATATTATTAACAACAGGAGACAACAGTTTTCAGCTAACACCTAATGTCAAACACTTTGGGTTTGAAGCATGAGGCGGAAAGGAGAAATGGTATCACCATGAGACAGAGCTGCAGAGCAGCAGACAACCCATACATTGTGCTTTCAGTCAATTTTTAAAAATATTGTTGCTTTTCTTCTGCCTTCAAAAATTCTCAAAGCCACAAAAACACAATAAAAGAGAACAGTGACGAACAATTTTGTTTTGAAGTCTGAAGCTTTGAACTTTAACTGCCTCGTTCAGATTCATTCAGGTACTATTACTATCACAAAATCTGATTTGAGTTGATTAGACACTCAGAATTCTAAGGCTTTCTCTTGCCTAACACTTCTAATACAATTTTAACTATCAAGTAACCTCCCTCATGTGAATAAATGATGGTACAAAGTAATTGCTTCCAGCACCACAATGTTATTATCACAGGATAGACACTGTATGGGGATACTTGTGAATAATGAAGTGCCATTCCTCGTAACTGGAGGTCAAATGTGGTCCTGTACAACATGGTGTTTTAAATACAAGGGGACTGAGGAGGTCAAAGTTTAACTTCAACACAAATATCCTGCTCATTTTGGCATTCACAATAAGAGGTAAGCCGCTGGTATGGCCAAAGAAAGGTGTAATTTATGAACAGTTTACTTATAAATTCAGAATCAGTAGGAATGAAACAATCTTTTTCCCAGGCAAAAAAAACCATCTGTGGGAATTTTTGGAAGAGTCCTTCTATTCTTGCTGCTACCTTAGGTCTGCTGACAGCAGTTGAAAGCAACCTTTGATAAGTGAGATGAAATAATTACACAGAGGCTGATGAACAGGTACTCAGATCTTAAAACTTTTAACAAAAAGTCCTAAGCTCTCTTAGAAAACAGGAAATCATAAAATAAAATTGGTTTTAGTGAGGAAGCTGGAAGTAAAAAATGCAACTTGCACTTTTACTGTTTAAATCTAGCAAAGCTGGGAGGCTTCTTTTGTTTCCTCATTCTGCACTGACATTTCTTGAGCATTATTACCGAAAGACATCTCTCATTTCCACATACCTTGTAGTGGAAGAGGAATAATCCACAGAAGAGGCTGTACAGGTCAGCTGTGAGTAGGGAGAGGTTGACGGCAGTAGCACTGGTTTTCTTTATGACCACTGGCATAAAGCTGTAGAGGCCAAACATACAGGCACTAAAGCCAACGTACAGCAAGCCTGTGGAGAGAAACAAGAGGCAAAGTGACCTTTCACAGCCTGAAGAAATTACTTTGTTGGGAGGAAGAAGGTTGTTGAAGGAGAAAGAATAGTGCTTTTCCAAAGAAACATTCAAATTAATAATATACACATATAGAGAGAGTGAAAACCATATCAACACTGGACATGAGGTCCTTTGGGATCTCCATAACAGCAGAGCTGTTTCAAATTGGTCTTATACTACCAGTGACTACGTCATGTCCAACATGCATTTGGGCATACCAAATCTAGTCTCTTCAGAAGCTGAATGTCACCAAGTGAGTTCAGCTGAGTTGGATGGAGCACACAGTATTTTCTGGGAATGGACACAAAATATGAATGCAAAATTATTTGCTGAGGAGTTCATGAGGAAATGGACAAATGCATGAGGACAGCACTCAAGGGGTAGAGGTCCTAATCCTAGTTTACTACCAAAACAGACAAATCATGGTTTTGCACCTCTGTTCCCTACTCCTTTTTGTCTGCCTTCTTTAATAAAACTTGTGAGCTGGAACTCTTTCCTGCTACATCTTTACAGAGTGCCTCACACAAATTAGATTGTTAGACACTAATATAATAAAAATACATTACAGTAAAAATCTAAATTAATTTAAAAACCTAAATAACTTACTGGGAAAGAATTCATTGCTTCAGTTATCACTTGATAAATCCCAAGGCAAATTAATCAATATGAAGTTAAAAAAATAGCAAACACTTTACTCATCTGCTCTCATGCAAATGATATTTCTGAGGCGGCCATATGCTACAGAATTCCCAGATGATATATGCATGAGTCTAAATTTAGACTCATGCCAGCTCTTCAGAACATGTTGTTATTGAATAAAAGTTGTAGAAAATCTGATTGCTAAAGTCCTGAAAGGGACTAGAAGGGATTAAAAAAAAGGCCAAATAATGGCTATGCATTTGCATATGGATCTATTTAGTTAAAAAATTCTTTAGAAAAGCTATCTAAAGAACAAAATCAGCTGTGACAGATTGAATCTTTTAGAAGCATATGAACTGAAGTGTAAATTCAACTGAAACAAATGGAGCAGACACAAACTATCAGTGCCCATACATGTTATGGCATGATAGATAAGGAATTTGAGTTTATATTCAGGATATGGACCATCTTGGTAAAAACTGCTTTTACCCATAAGTAGCAAATTTGTAAGGTGTGAATTGTATACTGGTAACAGAATTAAATTTTAAGAAGTGCTTGAAAACTGCTTTATTCAAACTCTGCAACTCTTCTGAGGAAGGCAAATGATTGCATCATATGGGGTGTAATTTTCATTAATGGGAAATTGTTTGCAATACAGAAGCATTAAGCCAGGTTTTCTGCCAGGTTTAAGAACAGGTCAGGCACTAAAGCCATTCTGGATCAGAAGACAGCACTGTCAAAGTACAGTCTTCAAATCACCAGCTGGTCCACCAAGCCTCTGGTTGTCTGGATTTAACACAGCTTTGCTGGTTTATGCACTCAACTTACAGTATAATTTTATGGTTCTGCCTTAGTGTTCATATTATTTGACAGCCAACTACACGGACTTCACAGGCTGCTTTTCCAAAGGGCATTTCAGTTCCAGTGGAAAATTGCTTAAACTGTAGCTGTCCTAGCAGAGGTGAATAGAAAGTGGCATTTCATTTACAGCTTAAAAATACATGTAATATCCACCAGCTGGGTGGCATTTAGTGGTAACAACAAACAACTGAAATTAACATGACATGATTTTCAGATATTGCTTCTCAGAGGGCCAGTTTTGAGACTAAAAATATGTTTAAGCCAACAGCTTGAAGTCTCAGCCTCCTCAGGTACCCATGCAGTGCAAACGGCAGCCTTGGGAATTGTCACTAGTGCTGCATCCCAGCAGACTCCAGAACCACTGTGGGCAACCTGTTCTGTTGCCTGCCTGTCCTCAGTATGAAGATTTTCCTTTTACCCACTCTGAATCTGTCATTTGAGCTTCTGTTGTCTCTCTTCCTCCTGCCATGCACCTCTGTGAAGACCTCGGCTCTGTCCTTTCAATAACGTCTTTGTAGGTAACTTCTTTTCCACAGGCTGAATGAGCCCCAGTCCCTCAGTATTTCTCTATTTCTCTTTAGACTTGATGTCTTCACACAGATGGGCAGGATCTGTCCCTAGGACAGCCTAAATAAAGTCCCACCAAGGCCAACATGACTTGAGAACTTCTGGTCTTGTACCTGAACATGCCGGTTGAATGTTGCATCGTGCAACGATGCACAAATGTTGCCTTTTACTCCAGAAGCAAATGTTTAATTGGCATGAAGCTGAATCAGTTATGATTTTTTACACTGCCTTGGAACAAAGACCATTCAAAATATTCAAACCCCTGGTAACAAAGGGCACTTCCTTGGAGCTTCAAACTGGCGTTTCTCTTAAATAAAACTGATGTGAGTTTACTTGTTACTATTTCTTCTATCGCTATAAAACTTGTCATGGTCTCATACAAAACCACTCAGTCAAAACGGTAAAATCATCCTGATTTCAGTCTGGTTGTCAGCAAGTATTAATACTTAAACCTTCAAGGATTCAAACAGAGCTACACTGATTCATACTAAGTGTGAAGATGATGATATATATCAGGGCAATTTCCAAAATTAACACCAGGAGGGCCACAGTCTGTTTTAAACATGATAGACACAACAGATTGGCGTTAGACCTATCTATTAAAAAATCATTTGCATCAGTTAAAAAGGTAGTTCGTCTGATATTAAAAGTACAATTATGGCAGATGGCAACAGGCCAACTTGAGTTATTTATTAGGTTGCCTGCTGTGACTTTATCACCACCCTTCGGAAGGCTGATGATTTAACTCTGCTGGACTGCAGGTTTGGGTCTGTCACAGTGGATAACTGCTCAGGACAAGGCTGTGAACTCTGTGGCACAGATTTGTCAGTCACTTTTTGACAATCTTGAATCCCTGCCAATTCAATGGAAAGTACAGCAGGTGCAGCGGAAGCCAGGGAAGAAATACAGAACTGTCACCATTTAATGTGTGTTCAACTACACCACATTTCCAATTATTGCTCTAACAAAACAAGTACATTTCTATGGTGCTTTTGCTAAGATGATCTCAGCCTTGTGAAGCATAAGGACTCTTCAGAATTAGTAATCAACTTTCAATGACATTTTGGCAGCACCACAGATGAAGTAAGACCTATTTTAATAGCACATTTCACTGATACTGAGTTTGAACAGAAATCTCATGGAAGTATAAATGACATTTACATGGATAGTAGATTAATTCACTATGACCACTGATGGTTCCATCAGTACCAGATTAATTAAGTCCCTAAGCTCCTTTTCATGAAATATAAACAAATACTGATGCAATTATGCTAATTATCTCAGATTAAAGAAGGCAAATACACTTACAGTACACAGCTGAATGTGTTTCTCCATGGATATTTTAAATTGATTTATCACTTAGTTTTACAGCTCAAACATCAAATTTCCAAGATTTCTAGGCGCAATGTTTTGTGGAAAATGTGCTGTATTTATGAAGGTTCAGGTTGATGAAAGGAAATTGCAAACTAAGTTTAAAGAAACCAACTGTATTCCATAATTTGTATCCCCTCCCGTCAGGGATTGCCCACATAATCAGCTGTTTTTGCACACTTCTGAGTTGTCATTTTGATATTCAGTCTGAAACTAGGCAAAGAGCTGTTGCCAGAACTTGAATCCTCTGTAACCAATCAGCTCTATGCTACTAGTAATCTTTTATTTCTTCTAGTGTCATAAATAGTGATTTTAGGGACTCCCCTAAATATTGATTGCAGAAATTAGAAGGGAGTCACAAACTGAGCTTCCGAACTGAAATGTGAAAATGCAATCCTCTGCTTGGCAGAACACCGTAACAGCTTCATTGGGCACGATGCTCCCAAAACTTGTCTAAAGGACACATCTGCTGTATTCCACCAAGACTATTTGGAAAGCAATTTAACACTTCCATACAGAAACACTCCCCCTAGAAGTGAGTTTATGAGGCTGTAATAAGCACCGAGAGTACTCTTTTAGGGTTTTTTGTTAGGTTCCATTTTCTTACTCTGGCTTTCCCTGAAAAGGTTTGACTCTTAATGACTACCTCAAATATTGTCCCAGTGTTGCACTGAATCTTGGAACTGGAACCACATTATTGTTTTACTTCACAGCTGTCTGAATGATTATTTACAGCATTCTTATGCTTAACCTAATGGTGCAAGGAAAGCAGAACACAGCGATGGAGGACAGATCATTCAAGAACAGTTTTGAGGCATAAGGCTCAATCTTTGGCAGTAACCAGTGGAAAAGTCACAAACATTGGCTCCCCTGAAATTCTGTGCCCACTTCCCCAGACTGGCTGTCTCCACACCTCCTTCAGCAACTATCTTCATGAGGTAAAGTGTGTTCTTACCTATTTGCCAATCCCAGGGGACTTTCAACAGCTCTTTGTGTTCCATGATTGCACTAGAAGAGAAGAGAAGGCAAAATTTGATGGAAGAGAACAGAAATTAAATTACTTCCACTCATTCAATTCAAATTCTGGACAAAACAACATAAATAACCTTATAACAAAAAATGTCTGTAGGAACCAAATGCAATCAAGAGTTTGCTAATCTACTTGGCATTATCCCTGTGCCTGTGTATTTGAAAGATCTTCAGGGCAGTAATCAGATGTGATAGCATACAATTTCCCCTGGTTTATTTCCAGCTCTATATATACCTTCTCTACATGCCCATTCACCTAAATGCTCAATCTTCTTGTACTTTTTTTCTGACTTAATATTCTGAAATCTTTTGAATGTTAATTATTAATAATGTATCTATCTCAGTTATTCACACTACAGAGTAGCTCTGCAATGTAAAATAAATAGATATCACAGGCTGGTGTGGGAAGCATACTGTGATTTGTTACACACTGAGAGAAACCAAATAGTCACAGCAGTGAAAGTCAGGATAATAAGCAGGGGAAACCTGCAAAAAGCTATCTTCAGTATCTTGAAAATCTTGCATTTTACATTAACATCAAAGTCCCAGATCCATAAAACTCTAAGGTGGCAACAAGTCAGCTCTTCCCAATCCAGGCAAACAGGCCATTGGAGATAAGATATCTCCCAAGCAAGGTCTTTGCTCAGGTAACTGCTTTCTCTATCTGTGTGGTTTCCAGATAAATCCTGCTGTGCAGAGCTCTGTATGCTGGTCTGGATACTATTTTAAACAAGTATAAAACATGGAATTATATAGATTGAAAAACAAAGTACCTAGTAGAAAAGGTGGCATATGGAAGACCAAGTCTAACAGCAAAACACAAGGAGCTCAACACCTTCCAGATTAATCTAGTCTAAAGAGTTGAATCCTGTAAATTCTAATTTGCTTGCTGGTGATGTGAGGCAAATCTAATACTGTGTACGGAATAATAAGACTATATTCTCTGAAAAATAACTAAATTATAGGTGTCTTTGCATGCATAAGGTATATGTCTCTTTTATCTGCAATTCCTGAAGAATATAATGAAAACAAACTGCAATGACTCTTGGTCAGGAAAAAAAATCACTTAATTTAAACACAGGAACATGGTGTTCATATTATTTCTTGGCCAATAAAAAAGATGCATAAAACAATATGCTAGGGCTTGTGATACTTTATGATCTGTGAAATAAAAGAGGGGTGAGAGAAACTTTGCCAGAAGTGGCCATTCAGTGATGCCAGAGGCATCTGAAGAATAGGAATCACAATGATTTTGAAAGGTTGTGGTAGCTGGAGAAAGTCCCTGATAACTGCAAAGAGACAAATGTAACATTCAGTTTAACACAGAACAAAAAGTAAAGCCTGGCCAACCTTATGCTAACCTTTGGGAAGATTATGGAACAAATTTAGCCAGAAGCCATTCACAGGAAATGAGGAAGATGATGCCACTGGGAACAGCCCCCACAGACTTCTCAAGAGCAAATCTGACCCAACTGACCACCTTCTATGGTGAGGTGACAAGATCACTAAATAAAGGGGAGGAACTTGATGTAACCTACAGTGACTTTAGCAAGGTTTCCATCACAATTTCCTTAAAGATCTTTAGAGACTGAAGAGGTATGGACTAGATGCTACAATGCTGTCTAAAAAAAAGGGTGAGAAGAAAGTTCAAGAACAGCAAGTATTAACTCCTGCACCTGGGGTGGAGTGACACTATGAAACAGTACAGGCTGGGAGCTGACTGGATAGAAAGTTGTTTACTGGCAATAAACCTCACAGTCCTGGTGGACATCAACCTGAACACAAGTCAGCCATGTGTCCCTGGAGCAGAGTAGTGCAACAACATCCTGAGCTGTGTTAATAAAAGTCTGGCCAGCAAGTTGAAGGATGTGATTTGTGAGAAGGCAACTAGAGAACTGTATCCCATTTGGGGCTGTCCAGAACAAGATAGACATTAACAAGTTGAAGGGAGCACAGTGGAACTCCATCACAATGGTCAGGCAGGCTGAGCATGGGATGTAGGAGGAGATGCTGAAACAGCAGGGTTTGCTTAGTGTGGAGAAGGTTAAGCTGGGAAAGGAGAACACGACAATAAATTTTCCATCTTAACTATGCAATGGGTAGTTACAGACAAGATACCTTTCTTGGAGGTACACAACAAAAGGAAGAATGACAATGGATACAAGTTGCAATGTGGAAAACGCTGATTAAATATCAAGAGAAAAGAAACAGTCAAACACTGGAACAGGTTGCTCAGCATAACTGGCATTCCATTCTCAGAGATACCACAAGAACAACTGAACAACTAACTTCGAAGCTAGCTTTGAGCAGGAGCTTGAACCAGATGACCTTCAGGGGGCCATTAGAAAATAGGCCATGTTATGATTATGTGATTCCATCAGATAACATTATCTCCATTTGCTGGGTAATTGTGACCTCCCCAACTCTTGTAAACTTATTCTTCCTCCCGGCTTTAATCACATTCACCATACTAAACTTCTCTTTCCACCATGTGTGCCACCCAACACATTAATTCACTGTTTTCCGTGACACTTCAGCTTTTCCTCCTTTGCTGCACACAGGCATTATATGTGTTTATTTTATGTTACAGTCTAAGATTCCTTCAGTTTAGAGGACCTAAATGTCCTATATTGCACCAAAGTGGTCAATAATGTTTCAAAGAAAAAGCCTGCAATTTTAACATGAGGAACTGGCTTCTCTTTGAAATAAGTGTTATATTTAGTTATATTAAATCTCTGTGAACACATAACTGTGACTTTTGCTATTCTTTACAGGTAAAGGTAATAAAAAGACAGAGGTATGAACTAAGTGAGGTTGGGTCTCTACAAGGTGCCCAAAAAGCACTATCAGCAAAATGCTGTGAAGGCTGGTGGAGAAAAATCGGTTGGAGTGAACTTTTGGGCCAAAGGTTGACTGGAAAAACCTGAGAACTTTCAGCAAAGAAATGGTTTATTACTGTTTCCTTCCAGCTGTGTCTTCTTTATACAAAGATGCCTTATTCCAAAACCAGCTTCTCACCAGCAAAATGTCTCACAGACTCTGAATTGTGACTAACTGCTTGGGTTAAGAAGGAGTAATGGCACTATGATTAAATTCTGGAACACAAGACATTTACATGACAGTTTACACACACAGAACAAGATAAGGGCACTGCTTTGATGCCCTCAGAATCAGTTAGTATCTATTTAATCACAAACACATAAAAAAATGCTTTAGCCAAAGATACTAGGCACATTTACATGCTCCTAAATTCTACATTTTTGAAAAGGGAACTGCTTGTATGGCAGCTAGTTAACATAAATAATTTTAAGACACTTTTTCAGATCACAAATAAATATATTAGGCATTCTAAGGTAAAGAAATAGAAGTAGGAATCGATAGGCCATGTTTTTTTAACCATCCCTGTTCTTAGAAGCCGAGTAGCTCAGATCTGTAGAGAAGCAACTTGCTTTGGACTAATATTGAAAAGTCATTCTGCCTTGCAAGCACCAGTGACAGACCTGCACAAAATGCAGCAATCTTCCATGGCTACTTTTACATCCATCACAACACTACAACACTGGAAGCCACCTTCCAACTGTTTGGCTTGCAGTTGAGATGCTCATTAGGTACATGTGGATACAGACCAGACTCCATAGACCCTGAAATCCATGCAACAATCTCTTCAGTGCTAAATATTTTTGACGTGAAAAGGCCACTTGCTTGAAGGCTTTTTCATTATTTCCACCATATCATAATGTAGTTACATAGAACAAGCTAACCAATAAAATACCTTCTGACTGGATGTGTTTTCTACCTCTTTAGAAATCAAAGCAACTTTTAAAAAGTATAAAACAGAACTAGAGGAAGCTAACAAATGAAGCATCCGCTTGTCTTCCAGCAGCAAGATGGTAGGATGTGTCTTCTCTCTCTTCATGTGACTATTCAAGGACACTGGTCCTTGAATTAGAGTACTTGGGTAAAAATCTGTGCTATTATTCAAATCACCAATTTGAAATATGAAAACCAATGCAAATTCCAAGATTAGAGGACACCTGCTCTCTACAGGAAAGGGCTAATTTTGAAGAAGTGGTTAGAGTAGCTCAATGGAGGCCACAGCTGCACTTATTTGAATGACCTTGGGGCTCAAACCTGCTCACTTACAGCTGAATTCCACTGAAGAAGGAGCCAAAGAGTCCGATCATGCCCAGGAATTCCACTCGGCTCAGATTTCGGACAATGTACTCCTCACAGACATTCGAGATCCCGTACAGCGTTGCCCCGCCAAGTACTAAGAGGTCCCCTATCAGTTTATTTTCACCTAGGGATAAACAGAAAAAAAATTCAGAACACAAAAAAACAACCATATTTTGTCCAAAACCGTTGCAAGTTCTTCCCTACAGATTTCATTCCTCAGTCACTATGCAGTACTCATCTAGCTTAATAAAATGAATGCAATTGTTCTGTCATTTTAACAGTTTTCATTCAATACACCAGCCAAGTCTAGCAGAGACAAAGGGAAAGAACATTCCTTGCTGTAGAAAAAAGAAGCCAAAAAGTTCTGAGAAACTTGTAAAAAAAAGTATAGCATCTAAGTGACACTCTTCAGAGACTAATCCTTTTTACTTTATTAGTACTACCTATTTTTTTCTTTGCAGAGAGAATGTGGCTCAGCTCTACAGAGCAGTTTGCATCTCATCTTGAAATTTAACCAGTCATGGTTAAAACATGTTCAGATCTGAGGACAACTGAAAAATTCTGTGTACCTGTGAAATGAGTGAAGGAATCATTACAACCCAATACTGACCTCATTTTCACATGGAGCTGTTTGACAAGACAGGGAGGAGGAAGGATGGGGTGTAGACAGGGTGATGATAATGACAGATTTTTAAAAGAGGTTCAATTAACATAGCAGTACCTAATGCATGCAAAGAACAACAAGATGTATTTTCAATACCTCCAGGTATATAGAATTGCTAAAACCTTTTGCTATCAAAGACTGTTGAAATATTTTTAACTCTTGGAAGATTTTATTATTGGGTGTTGGGGAGAGCTGCAGGGACATTTGATCAAGATCAAGTTCCAGCTTGAAAACTGAGGCCCTAGCTTTGCAAACTGGCGCATGCAATTCCCTCTGCACATATGGCTTGTTAAATGACTTCTACAAGAGCTACCGCTTCACAAAGCTGTCAGATTTTGCTGCAGAACCATATTCTGAAAGACTGGATATAATGGATTTTTCTTTGAAAAGTTTCAGCAGAAATGCTGAAGTACTAAACTGTATTTTTTAAAAAAGAAGCCTCATTTTCTTTTAAAATACCATGATTTATTTTTTATGTCCCTGCCTTTTGAAGTTTTATTTCAATTGATTTGTGGAATATACACTGCAGTAAATAAAAATGGAAACCAAATGTTCTGATTGGTTCGAAATTGTCTTTTCAACATTTTTCTTTAAGGAGTTCTCTTAAGCCTTCAGTTATCATTCCAAACTGTAGTGCTGAAATTTCTAAGGAGAATAAATTTATGATAATAAAAGGGGTCATAAGAGGACTGACCAAGGGTTCATTAATTCAGTATCCTGTCCCCAATACTGACTATAAGCACCAGTAAAGTGTAAGTTGTTTAAGGACAATAGGAATGGACTAAAGTGTAAAATATTCCCAGTAACACTCTCTTAGTTTCCAACATTTTTCAGCTCAGATGAGATGTGGCTTCTGTGTATTTAGCAAACACTACTAGATTTGTTTTTCTCATACTCATTCAGCCTTTTAAGGAATTTCTGTTTAGAATATTCCTTGACTGGCAACATATTTACATTTGACTATTTATCTTTTTAAGATTTGGTTGTTTTGTTAGGGTTTCTTTCTTCTCTTAACCATCTTTTGCGATCAGTAATGGAAGATGTTCTTTATTTAAATTAACCATCAGCACTTTAAAAAACTTCTTCATATCCCTGATGCATTTCATAATTCACTATGGTTCCATTGATTCCTCACTGAGCTCACTCATTTGGTATTTATTGCAGCTACTCTCTGACACTTCATGGAAGTACTGCTGGAAAAGCTTTTGACCTTAGAGCTTCTGCTGGGACAAAACCACCATCCCTTTGCATCCGTGAAACAAAAGCAGCTCAGAGGCTGAGCATTTTCACACAGATGGGATGGCTTCAAGCATCACACCCCGATGGTTCTCCCCAAAGTGCTCTTCTGCTAAGTGCGAGCCTCAACATTCAGGGCTTTCCCAGAAGAGGGAGTCGAGATCTGTTCAGAGCACCAGGCTCTGACACAGGAACCTCCTCTGGTACTCAGCAGCACAGGGTGGCTGAGGAGAGCATAAACAAACAGGGAAGTACAGAGAGCCTTTTATCAGCCAGTTCTTGGCAGATCAGGCATTTTCTGAGATAGAAGTTGCATTAGATCATCTTATTTAATAAACCTTGAGGGATTTTTTATCAATTTCTGTAAAATCCATATATTTTGGCCTATTATTAAGAAGTACTTCATGAGTTTAACTTTTATGCTGGATACCTCAAAATTGCATTGGTCAGCCCTTAATCTTGTGAGAGATTTAAAAATCACTCTGTATTGACCCTCTCCATACCATTGAAGACTTCATATACCTTTACAGTATCTGTCTCTTTCTTGCCTTTTCTGAGAGATGGAATGTCCCAGTCTGGCTACAGTCTCTTAATCTGAATCCATTTTATGCCCTCAAACACCTTTCTCACCTTTTTCCATAGCTTATACAGGCTGATTTTCTGATTAATTCTTTTTGAGATGCAGCAACTAGAGTAATACATGGTACCCAAGGGATTAATGCATCAAAACTTTATATACTGGTGCAAAAATGTTGTAAAATATATTTTTGCTTTCTCTCTTAGAAAGTACTATTCTGGTTGTCAAAAGGCTTATCTTTGCTTCCTCGAGAGGCTGAGACTTAGGAACTTCCCCCCAAGACTGACTTATCCCTATAGACTTATTTTCGTGGATGTAATATCCACATGAATCTACTAGTTTCATTGCTATGGAAATATGTGTCAATTAACTAGAGGCATTCTAAAGACTTTTAGGATAATAAAGTTGTATTTGACCAATTAAATGATGTAGGTCATTCTTCAGAAGACACATAGGGCATAGCCTGGCAAAGCAAGCATTACATTAATGATTGTTACCATATTTAATATTCTGTGGAAAGTCATACAGTCCAGAGCGGAGTTAGTGTTTTGGGAACTAGTTATAGCAGTATAGTGTAACACAAATCTTTTAAATGTGAGCTGTGCTCTGATATGATTTCTTTTCATACTCTCAGTAGGCCTCTTTGTCACATTTTTGCCCTAGCTCCTGCCATTAAGAGGTGTTTCTCTTTGCTTTTGGTTGTAGTTACTGTTGAACGTGATATATAAAAATCATTCTCAATGTGTCCCATTTTAAACTGAACATACACTCACATGTGTACTAACAGGATTGATGTGCCTGGTTTTCAGAGACTGTTGTAAGTTAAAGCTATGAAGTGCTTTGAAAAACCTGGATGAAACACTTAGACCTCTGTGGCTTAGACCCCTGTGTAAGGCAGGAGCAGAAGTATGAAAGTAACTCATGGACATTACTATAGAATAGTGTTATTTTTAGGTATTCTTGGCATGTAATATCGTAGAGCACTAAATACTTAATAGTAGTTGTTTTTCCCATTGAGTAATGAGCAAAATATCAGTGAGGATACAATAAAGAGGTAAAAGATAACATTGAAAATTATTGAAAATTGAAAGCATGTGTGTACATTACACCTAATTCCCGCAGATAGTTTGGAAAATAGCTGTAAATCTCTCAGTGATACATTTTAAATTCACGTTCCCTTACTTAAGAGTTGGCAGGCTAAATTGCCTTATGCTGTGGGTACCCAGCAGAGCCTTATGGCTCCTCTAATACAGTAAGCAGTGTGGTCAACAGGGGCACACAGGTGTCAATAGTTCTTGTCCCCTAAAATATAAGACAATCAGGGATATTTACTGAGGACTAACAAAGCATCATTTCTTTTGGTGTCTTCCTAACTTTAGTTTGCTCAGTCCTAGGAAACACTCCCTAAATGCTGTACAACCTCATATATGAAGAGCTTTGATAATTTTGTTCTTTT
The DNA here is from genome assembly GCA_025920805.1 of Petroica traversi. Taxonomy (NCBI): domain Eukaryota; kingdom Metazoa; phylum Chordata; class Aves; order Passeriformes; family Petroicidae; genus Petroica; species Petroica traversi. Next base: position 10,399,945 of record JAHLSL010000017.1, read on the forward strand.
TTTCCTACCATTAATTATTTTTATTTGTACATTTTAATGTGAGCCTTTCAAAGAAATTAAACCAGATGATCTATTGTACTCTGTTAAAGACAGCATCATTAATAACATTGTTATGCCCCTAAAACAAGTGAAAAAGCTGCAGTCTCTGCATAGTAATAAGCATGGACACAGTTTTTCATGTGTGGGTCCAAATTAAAAGGCAATAATGCATGTAAACAGATTTTTCTGGACAAATTTACTTAACAGCTATACCCAACAGCTTTAATAACAAACATGGCAAATAACATCTAATTACTGCAGTTGCATGGCAAAGTGTCAGTGTTCTTCAACCTGTTCCTTGTCTGCTTCCACTGCCCCACATGCTCCTGCTGATCCACAGCTCACCTGCTCAAGCATGTTACTCTCTAGACTGCTGGGACACAGGATGTTTCTTCTGGAACCCTGGTTTGAAATCTCAATCTCTCTGAAAGCAGCCATTCCCAGTGAAGCTTTGGCTGGCTGATTACATAGTACAGAGTATATTATTTCCTTTTTAGCTGGGACAGGGCTCTTTCTGGATGAGACCAAAAGTCTCCCTTCAGAATTAAGGACAGATATAAAAGGGGGCAGGGAGAGATGGCGAGCACAGTCACAAACTCCATTGTTTCATTTAGTAGCATTCTGGCAAATGCAGTTTTTACAGCACTTGCATTTGTATTCAGAAAGCTGAGTCAAGAATTTTAAATCCCAGTGTATTATGCTCTGCTCACAATTCAGTGCTTTTAATTAAGAATGAAAACTGTGCCTAATTGACAATCTTTGAAAAGAATTTCAAGCCTTCCCACATCATTTGGCTTGGCACTAGAGAAATCAATGTGACAGGGGAAGTTGATCGATGAAATCTAACTCTGTCTAGTCTGCATTAATAGATATACACACATTATTCATATGATGCCACACATGAAAAAGAACATTTTACACTCAAGGAGATTCTTTTCAAAAATGTTACAGTCAAGTCCCAAAACTTTAGTATGAGATTGTGTGCAAAACCCAACGGGTAGTATACAGTATATAGGTGGTTGTCTTTTAGCACTACCCAATGACCCCACCTTAGTAGAAAAACAAACAAAGTTGAGGAGAACAAAGAGCACACAGTGGATGTGGGAGGAGCTTACACCTCAGAAATGCAGCCAGTTTGGAAAGGAAGCTATTGAGGTTTGCAGTCCAACAGCTAATACAAACTACAATTATTTAGCTTGTCCCCCCAAGCTTGCACGGAGGATGACCTATGTTGTAAGACACAAGGCCCAAGAAACCTGCTTGCAGCACTGCTGACTTGTAAATGTTGACCCATTTTTGCCCTTCTGACAAAAAGACTGAATGGTGCAGTGATTTGGATACATGAAGGTACAGGGCTTCTTGCCAGATTTCCCCCTTTTTAGGCCCCAGTCTGACACACACTGGTCAATGGCTTCTCTGAACAGAACTTGGCCATACAACCCATCCATCCTTACTTACCTGCTCCTTGTTGTCTCCCAACGAGGACATCTGCTCCTGCCATGCAGCCCATGCCCAGAATGCAGACCACAATCCCAATGAAATGCACTGCCTTGTATCGTACCAGTAGGAAGAACCAGGAGAGGAGTATCACCACTGGGATGACAAAACAGTCTAGGAGCTGTCAAAGAAAGAGAAGAAAAATCAACAACACATCAACCTGCAAATACCTTGCTCTACAGTACTAGGACAGATTCCAGCAGAGGGAAGCATGGTTATTTAGTTTGTGACAGCACTTTCTACCAAGAGAAAGTGTATTCAAGTGGTTCTTAATGTGTCAGACACAGGGTAAGACTGTCTATGACAATTCCACGAATTCAGGAGAGCTCTTGCTCTATGACAACACTTTTAGATTCAGATGCATATTTCAAATCCATGGGAAGAAAACCTGGGTCAAAACAGAGTCACACCACTCCATCTGGTCCTCACCTCTGCTGATTAACAGACAAGGACTGAGGGAAGTTTTCCTGCAGTCTAGACATATGCTTTAATTCAGTCATTTCAGGTCCAGATAATAGGAATGTTCATAACACACAAGTTGACCAGATTTATTAAATCTGTCTATACAAATCAGGGGTTTTCTGCATGCAGAATGCTTATGAAAAATTTGGACCCCTGTGGTGACTGTTATCTCTGTGAAAATAGAGTCCCATGTGCCTTTGAAGGAAAAAAAAACAACCCCAAACTACATCTTGCGTGCAGTGCAAGAAACTCAGTCTTCTTGCCAAGAGACCCTTGGAAAGAGCTTTCTCAAATAAATATTATGAAGCACAATATTTAATTGTTTGTTTTTTTTCTGAGACATCAATCATTAAGCCCAGAGAAGATGTGATAAAAAAAGAAATGCACCAAATGTTTGTGAGAGGACCTTGAGATTTTCAAATTAAAGTATATTTTAGAAATTAGTGCATATCACTTGGAAAAAAACAACAAAACTCTGTGTAAGAAACACCCAAAGAAACCTGACTTTAATGCCACATCCTAAAAGGATAGTTGCAAGAAACACTACTCTTCAATGCCAATTGATACAGCATGCACCAGAGCTATATGACTATTTCTTCTTCCTAATGAAAATGCCTGCAACAACCAAAGAAGGAGAACTGTGAACTGCTTCCATAGTTCTGGAAAAAACACTCCAGATGTTGTTACCTTTATTTTAGATTATATTGTTTGATTTTTCTTCCCTTTGAACCTATTACACTTATTTGCTTTCTCAGTGTGATTTACCACTAAGGGCACTGTTATCAAATAAAGATCAAACCCCTTTTAACTTCTTTGTCCACCCATGTGTTATTTGAAGAAAGAAATATTTTGGGATTATTCTAATAATTTGCTTAGAAAACTATTTTTTGCATGTGAGATATATGTGTTATAAACATTATACTTGTGGGATCAGCAAAAATACAAAAAGCAATTTTTGGACTGAGAATAATTTCCCTGAAACTTCCTCTGGAAAACTAGAGTGTGCAGTGAAAACCCATCCATTTCAAAGATTTCCCAGACAGCGAGAGGCAAGAGCCTTCAGAAGAAACCAGTTTATCAGTGGGACCATGGTGCTTTTGGCAGGCTCAAACAGTCCCAAAGAACTGCAGAACAGATGAGGGAAATTACAAATGGGAACAGTCGATGCTAAAAGTAGGCTCTGCATTTATAGTGAGAGCAAATCACCTAAAAGTCATGGTCAGGCCTCTTTACAGTGAAAACCTTTTTCAGCAATCCTCAAAACGCCATCCTTCAGTGACAGAACACAAAAAGGTCTGAAAGAAGTGGAACAAGTTTCTTCACCTCTGCACTCAGCAGCTGGGCTGGGCAAAGACACACAGGTGCAACACACCATATCCACAGGAGCAACTCCAGAACTCCTGGGGCATGGAGGGCTGGTGGCAGGAGTACCAAGAACATGCAATAAATCCTGCGCATCTGAGGGAAGGGCACCCTTCCATGGGACCTCTGGGACATGGGCATAGCTCAACAGCTCCTGTCTCACTTCTGTCCCATTTCCTCCCAGTGCAGCATTGAATAGCTGAATATAACTCACCGTCTTCTGACCTCACCACAGTTTTCCATCACTAAATATGGGGCTACAAAGAAGGTGGAGCCTCTTTCTTTAACAGAAATCATATGGAGAATCATAGAATCATAAAATTATAGGGTTTGGGTTGTAAGGGACCTTGAAGATGAACCAGTTCCAATCCCCCTCCAATAGGCAGAAACAGCTTCCACTAGACCAGATTGTTCAAAGCTCCATCGAACCTGGCCTGGAACACTTCCAGGGATGGAGCATCCACAGCTTCTCTGTGCAACCTGTTCCAGTGTCTCACCCCCGTAACAGGGAAGAATGTCTTCCTACTGCCTAACGTCATCCTGCACTCCTCCAATTTACCCCGTGTCCTGTCACTACATGTCCTTGTGAAAAGTCCCTCTTCAGCTCTTCTGTAGACCTCTTTAGGCACTGAAATGCTGCTACAAGGTAGCAGAGCTTTCTCTTCTCTATTCCGAGAAATCCCAGTTTTCTCAGCCTTTCTTCAGAGGAGAGGTGTATCATCCCTCTAATCGTCTTTGTGACCTGCTCTGGACTTGTTTCAACAATTCTAGGGGCTTCCTGTGATAGGGGCCCCACAGCTGGGTGCAGCATTCAGGTGGTGTCTCATCCAAGTGGAGGAGAGGGAAGACAAAGGGCAATGAACACAAATTACACTGGGAAAGCTTTCATCTCAATAAAGAAAGTATTTTTACAGCAGGAACAGACTCCCCAGAGACATGGTGGGGTCACCAGAGATTTTCAAGATGTGACTGGGCATCACATCTAAATTATTTCATCTAGGCTCCCTCTCCCACAAAAGGTTGGACCAGTTTGGAGGGCTCTCCCAAGCTAGGCTGTTCTATGAGTCTAAATTGTTCTATGAGTTTAAAAATTGATTGAACCTGCAACATGGATACTCCAACATACAAATTCCCATTAAGAGTCTTCTAGAGCAAGATTAAAAAAATTCCTCTCATTCCATAAATATTTAAACATTCTTATGCTTTTAAGTATGTGAATGTGTTTCTTTTAAGCACTAACATGAAAGGATGCGTGAACAGAACCTGTCACAAACAAACAATGCTGATAACAGCTAGAAAATGCCTCCTTGGGCTGGCAGTCCAAAGTCTAATTCACAAATTGTTATTTGGAATGCTGCAGCATCAATAGATATAAACATAAAATGTAGGTAATGTTCACTGACATTATACAGTTCTTAAATTGCGCTTAGTTTATACGTTTAATTAAACAATGAGATAGACAGAAATAAATTAGGGTACTACAATGTAAGCAATAAGATAACCTAGTAAATATTGCTTAACTATTTTTCAATAATTGCTGTATATTTCATTTCTCCATGACTAAATTCCTTCTGCCTTTCTTTTTTCCCTCAGATAAACCTGTCTAGTAGAACAAAAAAATGCATATGTATTCCACAAACAAAAGATGTGAGATTGAGGATTATTTCATCTGCAACAGAAATTTTTTACTGATGGGGGTTTTTGCCTTTTTTCTTTCTTTGTATGTTATTAATTACTTCTGATATTATTCCTAATTGTTATTTTTTTGTCTATAAAGCTTTTACAGTAATAAAGACAGATTATGCTTAGCTGAATTTCATTTATAGTACATAAAGGTCAGTTGTTTATCAACATTACTCAAATAATTATCTCCGATATTTTCCTTCTGTTTAATTGTTTATTTAAAAGGTACTATCTATACCCTGTCATGAAGTTAAATTAATGAGTGTCTGATTTTAATCAACATTTCTGTTAATCACAGAAGTTATTATATCTCACTAACCTAAAAGAAAACATATTTCCTATGTTGCAATGGGGTGGTGCAGACCACATTCTTTGACACTGCTGTGTTTGTCTGTGGCTTTTTTCAGTCACAGCTCTGAATGGGGCTACTTTAGAAGGCAGGATATAAAAATATGTTATCTATTGATACACTGTCCTATAGAAACTTCTTTTTATTATAAGAATGTTATGTTGTTGTAGAAATTGAGGGTTATTATTTGACTCTAAAAGATACTGCATCTAAGTCTGTTGAGGAAACACAATGTTGAAATCTATTTGCTCCGATTACTTGTTTGTTAAATTATGTGGACTTTATTATACTTGTGAATCGAATACAAATACTCTATTGCTAACAGTAAAACTCCAGTTTCTGGTCTCACAAATTCAGCATGTCTCTGCATATCTACAGCAAGAATGCACTGTTAAATCATTGGAAGGGAGAGCTGGCAAGCTTTAGAAGAACGGTCTATAACACAGAGTGAACTGCTGATCTGCAGTGATATCAAAAAGAAAAAAGCTGGTCAGCAAACTCCCTATGGGAACAGCTGAGCTGAATCTTCTTTTTTAAACATTCATTGGATTTTTCCCCCCAGTTATAAGCCCTTTTTTTTCACATTAGGGGTTTCTCATTAGCGCTGCCCTCCAGCAAATCATGCGGAGAATCAGCTGCACCCTCTACTTACCCTGCTCTCCAGAGCAGAAGGATCAGTAAAATCAGTGTTATATCCATCAAACATTGTACAGTCAAATACACATGATGGCTACAGCATTTCAGCAGGTGACCTGGAAATTTTAATACAACAGCAAGTGCTGTATCGAGTAAGAGACACAGCTTCTGTTATTTACTTTGGTTTTTTTTCAAAGGAAGAAAGGGTTTGCTGCCTGTTCAAGGGCTTTTTCTCCTCCAGTTTTCACACCACCTCCACAATATCACACACACTTGATTCAACAAAAGCAGATGAGATGTGAACCCTCGCAGAGCTGGATGCCAGCTGCCAGGGGAGCTGTGTTGCAATTATGCTGCCCTGCAACCAAAACCTTCTTCAGGAAAGGTGTGGATGCTGGCAGTATCTCTGACAGGGTTATTTCAAGCAATTCAAATAAAAAAAGAGCACTGTTTTTATCTTTCATGTTTCTACTTGCTACCTCATCACAACTTTACCACTTTCTTGCATGGCTTTTATTCAATCCCAAAATTTATTCAGTCAAAATGTACAATACTTCAGGTATGGAGACAGGTGAAAAAAATCAGTGATGTAATTTGTTTTAAAAATTTTTTAAAATGTTTATTTCCATGATGTGGAAAAAACAAAAGCCAGAAGACTGCTCCCAGTCTTCTCCACCTTGCCCACAAGATCTCCAATATTCTTCTTGATGCTTCTAGAACTGTCCCTATTAGTTTCTTTAAGCTGTTCTCAGTATTTCCTTTTTCCCTGTGGACACAGAAACTCAAAACCTTGACTAGTGAAAAACCTTCACCTCTATCTGACTTGTATGTATCAAAACCTTAGATGAGGAATCTCACAGCTTTAACTTTCTGTGTGCAAGTGGCTTCTTGAAGCTATGTTAAATGAAAGGTGGTGGTCACATCCAACCCACAGCTCCTCTGGCTCTCAACTCTCTATACAAGGACATGCTTTACTACCAACACAAGTAATCACATCATGACTCCTCTAAAAAAACACCTCTTCATCTCTTCTCCATACAAGAATTCCAGCTGTGCTTATAGAGGTCTGCTCAGATACCAGGAAAACATCCCAACAAACTGACCACGGAAATGGCCTTTCCTTTAATTGACTTCTTCCTCTCATTCTACATTGCGCTGTCGGAAAAAGACTATTGTAAGACAGTTCTGCCAGCAGTCAAGTGTTTCTGCAGAATCACTCCCACCCCCATTTTCTGTTTGGCTTCTCTCAAAGTTAAGTTGACTGGATAAGGGCTCAGCAGATCATTTTCTCAGGGTTACTCATTAGAAACTTGTCCATGTCACCACCTGCTGTAATCTATGTGGGGGATGAGATCCTGGCCTAAGAAAATTCATGGATCTCTCCTACAGGAAAACCTCTGCTTTTGCATGTCACCTGCCAGAATATGCAAAATGGGCACAGGAGGCCAAAACCTCTGCTCTTGTAATGGGTACAGCCCCACTGAATTTAATGAGATTTTCCATAAATTTGCTAGTAAAAAACTTTGGTTCTGGGTAAATTTTGCCAGTTGAGGCAAGAGCTCTGGATACTGAGAGCTCTGATGACTTCAAACCCACACACAGAAACCAGGGATACTGTAGGGCCTGGTCTGCACACCACAGGTGTGTAACAAAGTAAAAGACAGAACAGTAACTCGGTCTGACAATAAATCAGATTACAAGATAGCCTCTCACAGTATAAATGTATAGTATGCAATACTTCTGCAAAATTCTGAACTGCAAACTTTATTAACATTGCACTATTTCCTCACTGCCCCAAAGCAAAACAGGAAATATAGTCAATCTTACATTAATAGGATGGGAGGAGGAAAAGAAGGAGTGGAATTTATCTCTGCTTTTGGGATAATTCACAGTAGCAGCCACAAGACAAAGTGGATCAACAACTTCAATATTGCACATCCTCTGCTCCTTGCCTCCCAGATTTGCTTCAAAACCATCTCAGACCTTCTGCCTCAATGTACATTGAGTCCACAGGGACCAAGAACAAAGTAAAGACTATTGCCATCCAGCCCTCCTATAATAAGCACTTACTGCTGACTCCTTTCCTTTCCTGGTGGCACTTGTTGAGATATGAAAACTGCCAGAGGTAATTGGAAGTGTGATGTACTGCTGAGCCTCACAGTGAGAGCAGTTGAGAACATCAGCATCATAGCTTTATAGCCTGTCTCCTGGTGTCTATAAATCCCAGCTTTTACTACCTTTGTTTTCATCATGCCAATCAAAGGCTTGATTGCCCAAGGAATAAATTACCAGATAAATTGCTGTTTGGAAACATCTCTCTCTCCTTGACAGAACCTCTCTTCTTTGTGACATTGTATGTATACTCTGCAGTACGATTATGCAAGGTGTTGCAGAAATAATCCAGATTTGTGTGAAAAAGGGTAACATCACCTCTAGAGAGTGCAACATGAGTGTAATATGGAGATGGATAGAACAGTGTATTGCAGCAAGGAGAGCTAATTAAAGTGGGAGAAGGGTGAGTCTGCCTCATAGCACAGTTTGATATGATGAGAAAGCACTTACCTGGCAGAAAATACTAGAATTGTTAGTATCATAATAGGCTTAGTGGAAGACTTTATGGATTTGGGGGGATGTATGTGTGTGACACACTGTAAATGCAGTACAGGCAGGTTGAAGTCAAAACACAGTTTCAAGGAAATTTAATATCTAGATCTAAGTAACTGCAATAACTTCAGAATCTTTTAATTCCCTCTGGGAGAAGCAATTTTATCTGCTGTGTAAAAGATATATCCAACAGTATTTAAAACATGGTTCTTGAATAGTTATTAAACCTTCCATGGGCCTACACCACGGCTGTTTAAAACCCACTAGGATAAATATGACATGCATTAACACAGGCAGTCCTGAAAGTTAAGTGCACAGCTTTTAAAACAAGTCCATGGGATCGGGTGCTAGTGTACAAGGGGGTGTTCAGTGTACCTTCTGGATCTGTTACAGCTGACATGCAAGAAGGCTGCAGAATCTACTGCAAGCTACAGTAATACAATAAAGACAAACTAAAGATCATTTCACAAGTTTGGGCCATCTGGGAATCAATACACATGTGTCTGATAACGTTAAGTGTGACTGATCTCTGGTACTTCTCGAAATAGGTGGGTTTGGATATCAAATTGATCCATCTATGATCTCGTGTGCCTTTTAACTGAGGTATACTCAGTTTTTTAAGAGTACCCTCTAGGGAAAAGTTTTCATGTACTAGCCTGAGCATTTTCATTGCCATAGGAAGCTTGAGTTTCCATCCCCCCAGCTGAGATGGAGTTAAGTGAAGACCCTTCTATGGGCCGCTGCTTTAAAAGCTATGACTTTATGAAAAAGGTCAATAACAATTTGGAAAGCACTCCAGGCTTTCTGCAAGCACTTGAAGTGTGCTAAGATCATATCAAACAAATTGAGTTCCTTGGGGTACTTTCATGTATGAATACTTAGCTTTTGAGTTTTTTAAGGGAGGCAGTATTTAGGCATCTCTCTCCATCAAGACAGAATCACCCCGGGCATGCAAAGAACCAGAGCTTAAAGCTTCTGAAAAAGCAACCTGATAGGTTCAAACATATTTTCATGCCCCAAGATCATGGTCTGAGCAGCAGGGGAAGGTATAGTAAATGTCCGCAACATTGTAGATTTGTAGACAATTAGGTGTGAGTTTCTTGCATTGTTCCATTGAACCTAGTTGCCCTTGGATTGCACTGCAGGTGCCTGAAAGAGGTAACTTGGATTTTATTTTTAGCAAATGACCTACACCTTGATGACTGAAATATAAATAGTGCATTGATTTTCAATCTAAATTTTATGTCACCTAATTTATAAGGGAGGTATTTTAGTTGCTTGTTGGGGTTTTTTTTTAAGAGGAAAATTATGTGTTTCTAGGCTTCACAGTACTTTGCTTTCATCTTACGATGAAACTGACTGCCACATTCTCCTTTAGTAATTATAGAGGACATGAGGATTTGAAATAATCAGAAGCATGTCCAAAAGTAAAGGTTAGGTACCACATTCATTTCTGATTTGTGGCTACATGTCCTCATTCACAGTGTTTCTGAAGGCATTTGGAGAAAGATATGTAGAAAGGTTTATTAGAAAATCCTGTTTTCCAGGATCAAAGCCAAAAGAGAATCTTAAAATATAGGAAAATTTGGGTGTGAAACACTGAGGAAAAGTAGGGCACCTTTTTCAGTCTTTTCCTGGAACCATGATGAAATAATACCAAATATTAAAAACCAAAAGGAGTAAAACCTAGAAACTCTGACAGTCCCAAGAGTTTAAATCTACTTGGCAAACAAAGCTGTTGAATGCTAAGTTTTTTGGTGAAGCTGAACTCAAAGCATTTGCAACTTAAACCTGTTTACTGTTAAACCTTGGCTTTCTGCTGGGACCAGTGAAATGTTTTTTTGCCTAAAAGCACCACAAGCACTGTACACTCGCATGTTAGTTTTGCATGGCAGAGCAGAGATGTCATGTAGAAGAAAAGATATGCTGTAAACTGATTTCCTACCAAAATGGTGCATGTACCAACACTATAAAAATGCTTCATGATTCCTCATTTACTCAAGTGACAATTTCAAAAACTCTTACATTTTCTCCATCAAAAAAATATTGATGTACAGCCCTAAAATAGACTTGAAGGGCTCAATTCTCAGCCCAACACACACAGAGACTGAAGCTCCCACAGCCTTCAGTCAAAGCCATGCTGATTTGTGGCAGGTACCAATAGTTTCTTAGGTCTCAGTTCTGAAAGGATTTGAACATTTTTTGCTACCTGTCAGCAAGCATTTATGGCCTCACAGGTAGCATTCCTGCAGGATCAGGCCTTTCAGGGCAGAGAGTTCCTTGCTCTTGAGAGTCCTGTTTGCTTCTTTAAAAATCAGATTCTAGGAAAAGATTTCTTTTCTTCATCTTCTATTTTCCACTTTTTCAGTCTTTGTTTCATACCACGACACACTTTGACCAAAGCTGAATAATCCCCTGAGCTGCTTCTGTTTCATCTTCAAATGAAATAGAGTGTTTGGCTACATTTCAGAAAATGTGTCATTTGATTCAACATCTTAATGCATTACCTCATACTTGTCCCATTCTCATAGTCTCTTTGGGCTTATCACTTAGAAGCTCATTCATATTAGGACATGAAATGAATTTAAAATGCAGCAGGTATTCCCAGTTCCTCCACATGTATCCCAGTAAACAAGGACAGCTATGGGAAAAGGTGACCCTGTATTCACTCCATGCCTGGAAAAACACTTGACAGCATTTGAGTTCATACCTGTTCCTTCTTTCAAGCTACACAGGAAAGAAAACTGAACTCTGTTGTAATTTTGATATGGAAGAGGTCTAAAAATGGACATGACATTGTCTGTGCCCTCTGACAGTTCTCCTGATCCACCACTCCTCTCTCTCTCAGTTAAAAGGAGAACATGGATGATTTCAGCTAACAAATTCCCTGTCGAGGCACAGGCAATGCCCTTGAACTCTCCTGCCTGCTTCCCCATCACACTGTAACTTTTGATTCCTGGACACAATACACTAAAGGTCATGCTCATTGCATTGCTGGCTCAAGGATCTGCATCTTCTGGAAGTGGAGGTCCACAGGTCTGGCCAGATAACCTTTGATACGTGCTTGCTGGTGGCTTTGGGAGAAGGAATTTAATGACCTGAATCATCCTGCTCAGTCCACTATTTATATTTGCTGTGAGTGAATCACACTAAAGAAGCAATTCAGTTTGCTTTCCTCTTCGAGGCTTTTAGAGGCTGTAAAATCAGAGAATATGAGGTTTATGTGGATTTAAGCTTTATTCTATACTAAGTAATCAGATTTGGAAAAGTGTTAAAAACAATATTACATTGTCTGGGCATGATTCAAAGAATCCTCAAACCCGGATTCTGATGCCAGAGGCACTTGTGAATGTTTAGCATAAACCTCACATTCAAACTCCTTGAATTCATAGTTTTCTTCTATTTTCACTTCTTCTTCAGCTAAAGAAGCTCAAGATTTTCCAGTACTTCTTATCAGCCATGGAAGAAATACCCTCTTTTTAGCTTTGATCCTGCAGAACATTAACTGGTGTTCCTTTATTTTATTAGCTCTAATGCAAACTTTCAGGCAAGTAAGGTGTAAAATACATTGAACACTACCTGGTGTCACTCAGTTATTTAAAAATAATGTGAAGAGGCACTAGGCTTGTTTTAGAACAAGTAGCAGTGATGTATGTAATGATTTCCCAAGACAGACAATTTCCAGTCTCTTCAAAATGTTTCTATTATTCACTTTTCCACCTTAATTGGAAGGAGCCTGATTCTTTTGTGTTTTTATATAAAATATCCAGGCTGTATCTCTGAAGAAATCGTTACCCTAGCTTTTGTTCACCACACATATAATTTTTTAGCAGGGACTATACTTTTTGATAGCAGCAGTTAAGCTGTTATATAACACATCTAACAGCTTGCACTGAAGTAGGACTTCTTCATAAAAACTGCATTCATTTTACTTAATGACAACTTCTGCACTCTGATCTAATTATGGGATCCTAAACATCCTCTGTTTGGTTTGCTTGGCGAGGCTGTGACAGCAGTGGGGACTACAGGGGAGTCTTCTCTAGGAGCAGCTAGAAATTGACAGAACCAATACCAGCTGTCTCCACGATGGACCCGCTGCTGGCCAAGGCTGAGCCAGGGGGAGCATCTCTGAGATAGCAGTCAAGCAGGGAGGAAAAAAGCAGCCCTGTGCAACAGAGACTGCAGCCAGAGAGAGGAGTAGGCCCATGTGAGAGCAGCAGCTCTGCAGACACCAAGAGCAGTGCAGAAGGAAAGGGAGGAGGTGCTACAGGTGCCAGAGCAGAGGTTCCCGTGCAGCCCAAGGTGCAGCCCAAGGTGCAGCCCAAGGTGCAGCCCAAGGTGCAGCCCATGGAGACACAGGATGGACTCCTGCAGCCCATGGAGGTTCACAGTGGAGCAGATATTCACCTACAGGCTGTGGAGAATCCCACAGAGAAGTTGGTAGAGAAGAGTCTCCTATTAGAGGGATCCCGCACTAAAGCAAGGGAAGAATGTGAGTGATTTGGCTGGTAATAAATTAAAGTAATTTGCCCAAGCTGAGTCTGTTTCACTTGTGATGGTAATTGGTGAGTGATCTGTGCCTGTCCTTATCTTGACCCACAAACCTTCCCTTATATTCCTTCTCCCCTGGTCCAGCTGTGGAGGTGAGTAATAGAGTAGCCTTGATGGACACTTGATGTCCAGACAGGGTCAATCCACCACAGACCTTTAGAAACTCAAAACTAATTAAGGAATCCTAAAAGAAGTGCTTGTGTTTTTTCCAAGTGCAATACAAAGTGAGAAAAACATTTCAGCCAGTCTGAAAATATTTACTTAAAGGACTAAAGTATGTAGATAATGATAAGAATGTGATTATGAATGGTTTAGCACAGAGAAATAAAATGAAAATCAGAATATTTTTGTACACTTTGGAAAATACTGAATATGAAAAAATACCCAATATGAAAAAATGTGTCTTACAAGTCAGGATTAAAAAGTACACAAAAGCCAGAGGCAGCAATTAGCTATTGGTTCACTGAAGCCAATGGATACTACACCACTGACCCCATTGGACCTACTATTTTACCTTAAAAGAGGAAATCCTTTCAGTGCTTACCTGTACACTGGTAAGAGTAGTGTATTGATAAGCTTTGACTACCAGGTAGTTGGCTTCTATATCTATTATCCCTAGGATCATGTACTTCCACCATCTCCTCTTCAAAATTGCCAGCAAGTTTTCTTCTCCTGTGGTAGTAAACAAGAACAATTATGTAAGAGTTAGGTTTACATGCCCCAAATACCTGTCTATCCAGAGAAATAATCTAGATCTCTCGCATTTATTCAGTTGAAAGCCCCCATATACAAAGAGGTACTGCAAGGAAGTGAAAATTAACACACCCTATTTATCTAGCAGATATTAAAAGAGCCAGCCTGGCAAAGTCATATGTGAGGGTCAGACTGACACTTCACTTAAGATGTAAACACCAGCAAGAAAAACAAGTGTGGCTTGAGCAGACCAGTTATATGTTCTTACCTTTAGTTTTAAATATACACGTATGTGCACACATGAAGTGCTAAAGAATAGAGCAGTTTATATATTTATGCACTCCATACACACTGATAAAATGTTGTATGCTGCACACATGATGCAACAGGTTCTTGTCAGAGTGGGAGATTATCAGTATTTGTAAATATGATGGAATATTAGAGCAGGAGAGTAACAGCATCACATTTGGGCATATGACAGATCCTGTTACAAGGATGGTCATTCTGACCCTAGAGGTTCAAAGTATCAGACTTGTTTAGAGAAATATTGAGATCTATTTTGCGTGACAGTTGCTCTGCTCCCAGAATCTTTTTCCTGAAGTAGGCAGGTTTGCTGCCTTCTGTGGGAACCCTGTCAATCACCCAGTATTTAATCTTCACCACTTGAAAACTAACACTACAATACAGCCAGCACATCAAACCCACAACTTTCAAAAGGTCAAAGCATTCCTCATGCTTGGCCAGGGATTATTATTGTTCTCCATCCAAAAGCAAACAGCTCATTAGTGAGGGTGGGCAAACCTGTAACTTATTTGCATTACAGTAAGTTCCACACATGATGAGACTTTACTGTAAAAGGGGCAGCCTGTGACAGAACACAGTATGACTGGAGGTCTTTCAGTCTGTTCTCTAAAAAGGAATCTAAGTAGTGTACTATAAATGGTATTTGAACTGTCTTGAAAGTTTCAAAGAAAACTCCACTATTTCATGATTATTTTTTCATATTGCTGTAGCTTTTCTGTAGCTTTAAGTGCTTGTGATTATCAAAATGGGCGATGGAAAACGCAGAAGAAAAGGATCATTATTTTCCATTGCCACCAAAACTTGCTCAGGCTCCCCAGTTCTCCTTCATAATTTTCCTTCATCACAAGTGTCCTCACTCTCTGGTTCAAATAGACCTCGTGATATATGGGCTGCATTTTTTTTAAAGAGCATTTTAGATTAGGTGTCCTAATTTGTACTAAAATCAGTGTAAACCACATAGATAAATCCTTTACAGGTACTGAAACTGTACCTCAAGTTTTTATGCTGCCCAGACAATGCCTTAAAAGCAACTACTGGAAAACAACAATGCAATGGAAAGATGTAGTTAACATTACTGAGCAACATTTTAATTGTAAAGATAAAGCTAAAAAAAAACGAAGACATCAAACTGCAGTCTCTATTCCAACAATGGAAATCCTGAATCTGTTTTTGTTACAACAGGACCTTGATGGTACCTATAAAAGCAGAGAGTAGCCAGGCTCAAGAACTGCACTGGCAATAGGCTGCCTGAGCCAGGACTACAGACACAACTTAAGGACTCTTGGTACTTGTGGTTTGCCAGTGCTTTCTTCATTTTCTAGCCACAGATCACCGTGTTCCTCTGATGTGGCCAAATCAGTTAGCTTTAAAAATAAATGCATGGCCATGACTCCGGGGTAATGGGTAAAGTTAGAGTTTCCAGTGATGGAAATTAAATCTTCTACAATTTAAACTGACATACACAGTTCTCTCTTTTTCCTTTCTTGATTCTTTCTTTGCTCTTAACAAAAATAAGAAAAATACTTGGTATATGGTAACTGAGATACTCCAAACTGCAGAAGAGCAGTTTCTGCTGAGAATGCTGGGCAGAGCAAAAAGCTCTGGAATCACTTTTGAAGTGGGAGATCTTTTGGGGAGATAGGCAGAAGGAAGATGATCATCTGCAGGGACTGTCAGTCCAGCTCTATGGACAAATCAGGGCACAGGCAGTGGAGTCCTGGACAAGTGGCTGAAAGGAAGTCACCATACTCAAATGTCCCACTTTAGCAAAAGTAAAAAAAGGCAACAGTGGGAGACAACCTGGAGAAGGTGTGGGGCTGTCCAGCAGGACAGGACCTCTGAACAGCAATCCCAGATAGCATCCTCAGTGAATTCAAACAACAAATTGAATGGAAATGGGAGTTAAGGAGGTAAGTGGGAAGCCTTGACTTGGAAAGACTAAAAGGAGAAGCAGAGAGAATCAGGAGCTTTATTCTAAGATTCCCATCCTGAATAGAAATAAACATCTCCTTTGTGTAAAAACAATGAGGGGAGAAAAAAATCACACTTTATTAAAAACAAAGCAAAAAGAGACAATCTGAGTTATTTGTTTTTTTGAGGGTTTTTTTTAAAATTTATTTCCCTCAATGACAACTCAAAGCAAACTAATTATTCATGTCTTTTGAGTTGTAAGCACCAGAAGGATCAAATGTAGATGCCTACACCTGAACCAACTGATAAGGCATTTTAAAGGACTTTTTTTTCAGCTAATTCTTTATAACATGAATTTATTAGAACGAGATACAGTAGGAAGAGAGATTATTTCAGAACATGTCCTTTTGTTATTATTGCAATACATCTGTGACTAGGACTTTCACCAGTCGTATAAACAAATATTAAACCATAAAGTGTGCAGGTTAGCTTAAGGGCAACATTTCCCATGAGGCAAAGCACATACTGATGCCAGTGAAACTGCATTTATGTAAGTGCACATAGTAATGCTGTCTTTAGACACTGCCTTCTTTGGATGGAGGTTCTCCTTCAAAAAACAAACTCACTCCCAACTTCTTTCAGCTCTTGAGCTTCTGAAAATGTAACTCTTAATATTCTGTCTAATCCAAATGTAATATAGATTTAAAAGTAAGTTGCCTATTAAGAACATTTCAAGATTCAGAAGTCTTAATGCAGAAAAATAAACCCTCTCTCTTCTTGCGCTTTCTAGAATGATATTTTAAGTTTTCATTATTTTACTAATTTTGCAGTGAGACACACTTGACAGTTATATATACAGAGGAGCTCTCAGTGTTTGGAAAAAAGCTACAGCTTTGCATCTGCTGGCTCAAATTAAAAATCAACAAATAAGCTGCTTTGTAGAGGAGATGGTTTTACATCTTGTAATAAGGATTTATCCCTGGGGGGGTTACAAAATTAAAAATAAATTAGAGAGAAAATTGAAAGAGGCTTTAGCTGTGCAGTGTCTACCAACTGTACATATATACATGTACAAAGCCCTTTTTACATTCACCCACACAGCCACGGAGGCACAATAAAAAAAACCCAACAACCATTAAGATAGCGAATTCCCAATTATTTGTGTAGGGGCTTGGGACACAGGTAGAATAACAGCCCTGCTAGACCAGAAAATCAGCATATTGCTTCTCTTTCATCCACTGCAGTCACTTTTTTTTTTTACTTCTGTTGACAACTTGCTATTTAGATCAAGATCATCAAAGCAGCTGTGCTCTCCTTCTTCCTTACAGAGTTTAGCAGAGAGATCTAAATTAATGCAGGAGACTTGCAAGGGGGAAGGCAGACTGGGGAGAGAGGGAGGGAGGGCTGCCTGGTACCCCCCTGCCTCTCACAGGAGTGCCAAAGTCAAATACTGTGTGGTAAAGAAGCAAAAGTCTTACAAAGGATGACTATTATACCAGGATTTGCTTATTACCTCTTCTGTTCTGATTCTGAAAAAGAATCTCAATTACAAATCAAAGTTACAGGATAATTGTTGCTTTTTAATTTTCACCCATTATAGCCAGCCTTGCAGAGACAGAGCTTCACCTGTACAAACGTTGTTTCTCTACAGACTCTGTAGTCATCCAGCCCTGCTGCAGGACCAGAGGAAGGAGGCAGTCAAATGGGGTTACACTGTGTAGGGGTAACACAGAATTTCTACAAAGCCAAAAGGCTCCCATGCCTGAACAATAAAATTTTCCTTGTCTTCTGTTTGGCCAAGTAACTAGTTCAGGAGACTGAAGGCCTGCTGTAAAAGACTTCAATCTCTGCACAAAAGCTCAAAAGAACTGTTCCTCTTCTGTGTGACTTTACATCCTCTGACGCAAAAAGGTTTCTTATTTCCTCATATACACTTGTACAACTGATGACTGCTTTATGGGAATACTGTTGCCCAAAGGCAAAACACCAACACTACTAAATTATTTACACAATAGAGAAAATGCACTCTTACAGGAATGCTCCTGCCTCTGTTACCCTCACAGCTTACAGGCTGCCCTGCTTGTGTCCTATACCATGTTTTCAGCAAGCCTGGATGGCATCATCTCCTCTTGCCTCCTCAGATCATCTGATTTTATCCAACCTGTTCTTACAGTTCCCTCCTGCTTCCTCTCTCACAGAGGGAAAACTGCGTTGGTATAATAGCCCTGAGTCGCTGCTGCTCTCACGTGTTCTGCCCCTTGCCCTGTGCCAGCTGCTGCTTCTGGGGCTGCACAGTGAGCCAGGGCAAACATCTGCCTAAAACCAAAGATTTGGGATTTTCAGATTAATTTTTAGACTGTATCCTGAGCAGTCTGCGACCAAATCCATATTACTCTTGTGAGAGGCGAGCACCAAGTAAGCAGATCCAGGCAAGGAACAAGTTTCTCCTTCTCTGATACAGGGCAGGCTTAGCCTATTAACATGACACAACACAGCATTCCCTTTACTAAGTTACAAGCTCATCTGAAGTGTTTAGACTTGTTATTTCCTTTTAGAGATTTTGCAGAACAGGCTGTTTTGGCTGTGGATGTAAATCATAATAACTGAAGTCAGATCTAGGAATTTGAACATGCATTTTCATAAAACATGAAAGGATTAATTTTTGATGCTCTGATTTTGATCCAGCCTAAGCTCTGTTGTTAGATCTTATAATCTTCAGATGTCTTATTTAATGAGATTACTGGTCATTACTTTTAGGGGTAAATTACAATTTAAACTACACAGATAAAGTAGCTGATCATTTTACTCATGCCTCAGTTTCTCTCCACCTGCCCATACTCTAGAACTACATATGGTTTTCCCTTTGATGGCAGACATAATGCTTTGGTGTCACTACCACAGGTTACTGTAAGGAACATTCCATGTCCAGAACCATGTAAGGCCTGAAGAAAGCTTGAAACAGTGCACAGTTTCAAAAAACAAATGCCTTTTAAAATGTTAAGATAAAAAACACAGTGATGTTTCTAATACATGACTTCTTCATTTAAATTGGTTTATCTCCCAGCCTAAACTTAGGTAAGCACTTTCTCTGGTATGGCAGAATGTCCCTCTGTAATGCAGAGGGACACAAGCACACTGAGAAGCTGAAGCCTTCCCTTAAACCTGAGATCTGATTATATCTTTCTGCACGAAATCTTCAAAATTGATTCCTGATCTACAATACTCTCTGATTTAAGTTACCTCTGAGCTAACACTATAGTCTCTCCGTTTTGGCTCACTTTCACATGGAACTACTTCAAAACAGGCTGCTGGACAAATGATCATTGACCCCTTCCAGCTGAAATATTTTCCTTATTTTCTTTCTCTTTTCTTTTCTTTTATTTTCTTTTCTTTACTCTTTTTTTCTTTTCTTTTCTTTTCTTCTTTTCTTTTCTTTTCTTTTCTTTTCTTTTCTTTTCTTTTCTTTT
>JAHLSL010000017.1:10419511-10584339 GCA_025920805.1 Petroica traversi
TTCTTTTCTTTTCTTTTCTTTTCTTTTCTTTTCTTTTCTTTTCTTTTTTCTTTTTACTTTTATTTTCTCTTCTTTTTTCTTTTCACTATTCTTACTCTCTGTAAGCTCTGCAGTCAGGCCCTTTTTCATTGCTCATCCTCTTTTATCTAGTATGAAGCTACTTACAACAATACCAAGGATTTCAGAAGAAAAAAAAACCCCTCATTTTCAAATTTACTAGCGTGTAAGTCAAATGAAAGAAACCTGTATATTTATCTCTGTATATGATTTATAAATGTGTAATTTGCATGAATAATTTATCCTTCTGCATAAGCCTGGGCATCTTAATCATATTCACAAGACTTATTTAAAGTCAAATAATAAAGGAAATAATATTCATTGTTTAAGGCAAAGGCATCAGTTAGGATGCATGAGTTTTCTTTTGTCTTTTTTTTTTCATCTTTCATCAACTCATTACAAAATGTTGGACCAGCTACCTACGCACTCTGTGACATTTTTTTCCCAGCAGACAGATATGAATAATGAATTACCTGCTTGTTATTCGTGATTCCTACAAATTTTATTCCCCAAAGCATGAGATTTGACTGATAGGAAAAAAAATTTAAAAAGACCCAATGCAAATTGTCATTACTATTAACCATTCATAGATCAAGCAGACCAAACTGAAATTGAATGTGTACCCTTTCTTTAAAAGACAGTAAGAAAATAATAAGGAAGTCACGGAATGTGTATCTTTCTCTATTCTCCATCAGTAATGTCTGAACATACTGATCCAATTTAAATCTAATCTAAAAGTGAGTGCAAAAATATTACTTCCTACACATTTATTGTCAATAGTTAGCTGAGAGGAAGAAAGAAACCTAACATTGCTACCACTATGTACAGTCTTGTAGGTACTCAAACTACATTTTTGCAACAAATTAATTGACATTTAAAAGAACATTGTAAAGTAGAATAGGATGGGCAGCTGATGATAAAGAAGCAATGCTGGCAGAATTAAAGCTTCTTCTGGAATCAATAATGTTAACAAAAAATATGTAAAATCCTAAATAGCAGCACTATTTCATGCCATTGTCCATTGGGTCAAGGGGAAAACTGAAGAACTCAGAATACATTAGGGCTGGCTGGCTCCAGACAAATATGACTTTACAGATGGTCTCTAGAAGTATTCCAGCATTCGTGTGTTAGAAGTCTGCAAACACACACTCAGTCCTCTTGGAGTATTTATTTGTAGTACAGACAAGGGAAAATCTAGGAGAGTCATCCCTCTTCTGGAACTTTCCTGACACCACTGTTGGTGAATTGGAATAAAGTTTGCTAAACTTCCAAATTACATATTAAATATTATCTGTGGAGGAGTATAGAAGCTTTGGGAACTTCTCATCACCACGGGTAAAACTCTCACTTTTAGAACAGCCACAGATATGCAAGAAATGGCACTAATTACACATGAAGCAGAAAATATAGGAGTTGTCTCTAGTTAAAGCAATTGTGAGGCCAGTCCAGGTCTCCAAGGTGACCAGCAGAAGAGACCCAAGGGAAGCATGCAAGATACACCAATCCATTGTGGCTCCTTCATTGTTGGTCACAGCATGAGCACCTTGTTTTATGCATGGCAGTAATTCCAAAAGGCTGATTCAAAATGGGTAAACTGAGTTAAGAACAGAGAAAATGCAGGCATGAGCATAAAGAAATATGTGAAACACAGTGGCTTCAAATAACAGTGAGAGCTGGTGCATTCATTTGCCTATGCCATGACACTTCCAGGAGTCACACACACCAGAAATCTGTGTTGCATCTGTAATGATCAAAACTACTAAAATCCACCATCGTTCATAGCCTTTGCAGCATGCCTACTGAAGTATGATACCAAAAGCACCAAACATCACTGAAACATGCTAATTAACATGGCATAAAGCATCACATTGCTACCATGTCAACCAGACATCTACAGAAAATTCTGCTGAAGAAACTGGCTATTCTTTACCACTCAATCCTGAATAAACTACTCAGAATTAAGATTACATGAAGCCAGATATATTTTTAGATGACACATTGATTGGAGCAAGTGATATTTGGTTGCATACCTGTCATATACCTAAATTAACAGGGTCTTGATGTGATCCTTGAAGATTTAGCAGTATTAGTATCAGATAAATCAGAATTATACATTCATTTGTCTACATAAAGGAGAAGGCAATGTGGAAGGCAACAGGAACAACATGGAGAACAGCCCTCCATCCCAAGGGCAAAACTGGGCTAGAAAAACTTTACAGTAGGGTCATCACTGTAGCATTTCTGACACAAAAAATACAAATTTTCCATGATTCAAACTCGACAAAAAGACAACTTGGTAGGTTTATGAAGCACCTCTAGGAGGTGCATAATCAGAGTAGTCATATTTTGCATATTTTTTGGAATCTTTCACAAGCATGGTGGTGATGACCAGCATTTAAGGGCAATCATACCCAGAAGGCAGTGAAAATTGATGCAATACAGTTCAGGCATTGTTTTGCTCTAGCTAAAACATTAAATGTTAATTGAATGATGAGTGTGTACCAGTCTATCTTCAGTAAATTGGTCAAAGCAGCTTTGTATCAGGGACTGAAACTCACCTGGTTGTGGTCTTGCACAAAATAATGGCTGGAATACAAAGCGAAACCCAAAATCTAGAGACAAAGAAGTGTTCTGTCCCTGCCTAGTGTAGTCTTGAAGTCTGAAAAATACAGAATTTAATTACTGTAGCTGTGCTACTGAAACAATGAAGAGTTTGAGAGGGGGACTGATAAGCAGTTAGATGATACACTAGCAAGATGGAGGTCTGCAGTCCTCGAAAGTCTGACAAAAGATACCTGCAGTGGGATGTGCAAACTGAGAGATATTCCCTTAGTGCTATTATAAAGTGAACTATGCATCTAATAGGGCTACTGATGACTGAGATTGTGCTCATGCTTAAGATATCAAAAAGGTAATTAATTGAAGATAACCTGCATTATCTTTCCATGGTGGAAAATGATAGCCCATAAAAGCATGATAGAGAAATCCAGGATCTCTTAAAATATATACAATAAAGTAGTGTAGTTTGAATCCAGGCATCATACAGTAGGAGAGCTAATGCCACTGTGCTGCTGCTTAATCAGTGAAAAGATTAGTATTACATTTGGTACTTGTTATCCTACTGTAATAGGAGAAACTCCACTAACTCATCCAGAAACCGAACTGTGCTTCTTGGAAAAGCCAAGCATGGTTTTAGGAAAAGCTGGTTCTAGGGGCAGAATCTGGAGCCAGCACATAAGCTGAATGGCTGAATTGGTGCCCACTGGGGGTCCAATCCCAGGCAAAAAGAGGCCAGTATGGGAGGCAGCTGCTGGAAGATGCAGCCAATACCCCCATTTTAGTTTCAGAATAAATGCAAGTAGATCACGATGGTAAAAAGATCCCTCCTGAAATAATCAGCTCTTGGTGTCTGTTATCCCTGGAAATCTCAGTCACTTTCTGTACACTTTCCTGTAATGTGTGCTAGTGAATCAGGCAGTGCTCAGCAGGGTGCACTGAAAATTAGACATCTCCCACTCATCCTCACCAAGAATTCGAGAGAATGTGCATCTGAAAACACTGCTGAGAAATATACAAACTTGACATAGCAGCTGTGAGGAGTGATTGCGCCTCTCTTGATCCTAGCTGATTGCCACAAAGCTCAAAAAATCTCCAGCAATAAAAAAGCAGGGATAGTTACAATGAAGAAACTTATAGAAAGTATTTCCTTTATCTGAATCCTGATTTATAAGCAAATTGCTGAATACCTCACTGGCATTTATCTGACTGTCTTGCCTTTGTTTTACAGGTATTGACCCAGTAGGCTTTCTACACTAATGAGAAGTAACACCTAACTAGAAATACGTCCAATTCATTTAAGGAGAGGAAATATTAATGTGCTAGGAAGATATTCTGGCTGATAAGAGCAGCAAGAAATTCTATAATGTGCAACTCAGGGTTAGAATAAAAGGATCTTGCATCCTATGCAATTAACATCCAGAAATTCATTAACTGATCAGGTAGCCAACCATTAATGCATAAATTATGACTAGGTATCATGAGTACAGGATGTCCCCTTACACATCCAGCTAGCTACTTACACACCAACAGAGCCTTTACCATCTTCCCTTCTATCATTTTATTCAGGAGCACAGCTTTCTATGCTAACAAGCATGCGTATCTGACTAAGACACAGATCCTTTGACATCAATCCAGTTGTGCAGGAGTCATAATTGTTCTGCCTTTCCCTCATTCCACATCTGAAGCCCAGAGGCAGTTCCATCACACAACAACTGTTCAGCACATGAAAGAAGGGAGTCAATCCCCTTCTGAGCACAAGCTCAAAGTTACAGAGTGCTGAGGGCTGGGAAGCACAGACATAGCATTAGATCAGTTGGCTAGAGCAGGGTGCCAATAATTCCAAGGGTCTGGGTTTGATCCCTGTATGGACCATTCACTTAAGAGTTGGACTCAATAATCCTCCCAGCTTGGAATATTTTACGATTCTGTGTCTGATTTTTTATATGCTATATATGAGAGTGTTTTACTGATGCATCCAATGCTGAGAAATGCATAAGCACAATGATTCAAGAGAATGAAACCATTCCAAAAGTAGCGGTCACCTTAGCAATACCATCTCTCAGAAAACCCATCAGCACAGGCAGAATGAAGGTATATCACACAAGATCAGGCAGCCAGAAAGGGTGAACAGGCTGTCTGACCCTCTCAGAGAAAAGATGTGTCAGTGTGGAAGACTCAAACTTCATCATAAAGGCCATGACAGGTAAGTATGAAATCTGGTTTGTCAGCAACAGTACAATATCTTCTGTGAGAGAAGTAGAATAGTAAGCCTTCAGAAAATGCAGTTAATAAAATAATTCCCAGAAAACACTGAGTGGCATGTAGCATCAAGGACGTGGACATAACTGTGCTGCTTGGACATATACCTTCACCTGTTGAAAATTAACTGTTGAAAATGCAAACATTCAGTACATTCAGTAAGAATGGGATATTAGGCTCATGGAAGTAGAAACATCCCCAAAAGATCTGGGAGCCACCACAATTTATAGGCTGCTCATGAGACCTCTTCTGATCTCTCAGCAAGTACTGTTGCTGACTATAACACCACAAGTGTGCCAGCAGGAGTTCAAAAACTTGCTTTTGTTTTCCTGCTCTCTATTTCTCCCTCTCTCTCTCTCCCTCTCTCTCTTAAGGTTTTCATGGCAAACCACAACCAGCCTTTCCATGGTCTGATGGAATGCATCAATTTATTATCCTGCTCTTTACTTTCCTCCATGCTTGTGTGGCAACACTCACATATTCTCAATAATTTCATCCTAGTAATATTCAGCATTTTCATAGATGATCTTTGCTACTCCTAAGTGAGCTAGAAAATTATTCCAATTTACATTGTTTATGGGGTTAATAACAATTTGCTTTGGTTTTAGGCATATAGATTTACATTTGTTTCCTAAATAGGAAAAAGTAAAAAGCCATTTTTAGTTCAAAAACCAGAAACCATCAGTGCTGTCTTGTGTTATGTCAGCAAAAGACTACAGAGCTCTGCTGACAACCTCTCTATTTTTTGGTTTCATCTTATCCTTTGTTCTATTTAATGCTGTTGAAGAAGAATGCATAATATCTGGTCATAAAAATACAAAATTTCTTCTTTAGGAGGAAGAATGGGCTAATACAGTTCATCTGTATGATACATATGTCACCTTTACAATTGTATCCAAGACAGATAACATCCAGGAAAAATAGCTTTAAATAAACAAAGAAACAAACAAAATCCTTCAATATGTAGGTCCAGGAAAGCATATGCTTTAGCATATGTGTAGTCAAGATATTGAACTACATAGGCTCATTTACTGCCAAATTCGGAGTTTCTCAAATGCACAAGATCCATAATAACTATTCAGGTCTGCTGTGATCTGTCTTATGCATCTCCTCTAAAAAAATTCCCGCTTCAAAATAAATGACTGCATTTATAACTGCTTTCTTGTTTACATAATTTGCAAATAAGAAAGGCTAAAAAAATCTTCCTGGGATTCAGACTTCTGCATTAATTTCACTAGTCTTAAAGCCATAAAATTTGCTTAGACAAAATGAACACATTTTTATGAAAATTGATTACTATCTCCAGTGAGAAGACTGTGCAAACATTTTTGCATTAGAATTCTGATATATTTGTTTTACAAGTTCGAGGTTTCATTTTTATTTCATTATTTACATAGTTTTTAATAATTTCAGAGACGATCAGGATAAGCAACATGTATGGAGCTTATGGATAAGCGGATGGAGTAAGAGTCTGATATTTGTAACATAAACCATGTCAACAGAATAGTTGAAGTACTTGGTATTTCTATCACATTTTAGTAATTATACAATAAATAGAGATTCTTTGATTTCAAAAAGAAGGTAAGATGTATCAAAATATAATAAATAAAATAATATTGCAGAATATTATTCAGAATATATGCAGAATATATTCTGAGATGTGGCTTCATGTTCTCCATTCTTGCTTCAAACCTTCTGCCTTCCAGTGAGCAGCCCCCTGTCAGAGAAGCGGGCTAAAGCAGATGGATGGCTTCACCCAGGCAGGAAGGATGTAATTCATGCATTGTTCTTTATCATCTTATAGATATCATATCTATATTTACCCACTGCAAGTACAGTGTTAGGTAAAGAATTTAGACTACATATTGGAAAGAAGTCTCTTTTGAAAGAGGGTTTGATACGAAAGGTGTTGAATAGCTCTTGCAATCAGTATTTTGTGAGCTGGACACACACATGCAGATGCTTCCAAGTGTTGGTAGGATCTGTGGTCTGAAAAATTCCAGTATTCAAATGCAAAATAGTCCCCAAAATAATTATGCTCTCTCCTTCTTTTTCCAGTTCACCTTGCATATTACTCCCCCATTTGCACTATTTTCCCTCCACACCCACTGCAGCTTCTCCTTTGCTTTTTCAACTAATTTTGCTACATTCAAATAGGAATGTATCCCACATCCACACACCTACCCTTGCTGTTAGCCTCCAGCAGCTGAGGCTTACACCTTTCACCACACCACCATTTGACTCTTTGGCAAGTGGCATCAGCCTTGAGCCTGCTATTTCACCTTCTGTCAGGAGCTGGCACATGCCTTTATGGTCATGCTCACCAACTCAGCAGATTTACCTGCCCCCAACAGAAAAGTGCAGGGCTGGCTGTTCCCAGCTTCTACAGAAGAGCAGTCAGTTCCCTCTCCTCTGACAGTTTGATTGACAACAACCTAGCATCCTTTCCAAAAATTATATAAAAAATTAAAGTTTTCCAGCCAGCAGAAGTGAAGTGGACACGGCTCTGAGCAACCTGATCTAGCTGAAGATGTCCCTGCTCATTGCAGGGGCATTGGACTAGATGGACCTTTAAGGTCCCTTCCAACCTGGATTGTTTGAGGATTCTATAATTCCAAATGACTCAGCTATTCACAATACCCACAGCACCTTGAGCACCACAGAGGTTCTGGCTACCTCTTGTCGCCCCCACCTTCCTTACTAATGCTGCTGCTCTCAAAAGCCAGAGAAAGCTATTCAGCCCCAGCAATAAACACAACATAAAAATTAGGATTTGGGTATGTAACTTTAAGAGCTGCTTTACTGATATGTGTTTACACTCACCTCCCTGCAAAATACCAGGAGGTGCTTAAAGAGCAAGACACAGGACTGTACAATAGCCCTTCATCACAAGCCTGCCTCTCCCTTGTCTGTAGAAGAGAAAATGTTTGCTGAGAAAGAAACTGCAAGACCATGGAGTTGCAGTTGGGACTGGACTTGGGAAGCATCAAGGGGAAAGGAAAGTTCCTACACAGCTACAGACTACCAAAATGCTAATCTGGCATGCCTTCACTATTTTTATTATTTACATTTCTATTCCAGTAAAAGAATGGATTTTCCTTTTCCTTAATCACTGTTTCATACTGTAGCATGAAAATCTGGAAACCTGGGGTTTCACACATAAACTTAATTTAGAAGTGAAAGGAGGTGAAGGATACTGCCTGTGAACTGAAAGGTGACTGGAGTGGTAATTATACAGAGAGAATTGAAGAACTACATTTTAAACACCACAGCACATTAGTACCACTACCTTCAGCTGAACCACACTATAATTTCATTATATGAGATGAATGCAAGCTTTCCTATCCAACTATTCCTGTTTTGAAACCCTGCTTTCTTTGAGGCCAGTCTGGATATGAGGAAATCAAGCAAGGGGGAGCCCAAATCCCCAGGCTCCTGGACTAAAAAGGAACAACTGCTTGTTTTATGGGCTATATGGGAAATCCTGACTGGGAACATGCAGATAATTAATGTCTTGACAGGTGAATTGCTCATGTCATCAGCTCTTTCTGTGGAAATGTGCCATTCCTGACTTTCCAGCAGTGCCTGTACCAAGACTTGAAGCCCTCCACTGTTTGAAGCCCTCCAGTGTTTGAAAACTTTTTCTGCAATTTCCTTCAATAGGTGGAGCTTCTGATGCCAGGTTGTCAGCCTAGTGCATACTCTGACAAGGGTTTGCTCTACAAAGTCTCCTGCTCTTCTCCACATCGGTCCCACTGCCACCTGTCTACTGGAGCTGCCAGACTCCACGTCCTGCAAGACACCTCTCCTGTCAACTCCCCCATCCAACCCTTCTCTGATTTTACAAGTGACACTCTGTTCTTGTATTCATGTTTAATTCCTTCCCCTTAGACAAGCAAGGCAGCTCATGAGAGCTCCCACTGACCTCCCCTGAGCTCTCATTTCTCATCCACTCCATATCTAACACTTCAACACAAGGCAGACACTGAGAAAAGGAAGAAGTGTTTTCCTAAATATTGCTATGCCTGCTTTATATTTTACTTTCTATGTATCTGCTTGACCATCAGCCTGAGCAGCAAGGTGCAATTTAAATGAACTGTTGTCATTTATACATGAGCTGCCATTTAGCTGCTCATTAGAGGAACACAGCTTTAAAAGACTGTGATGAGTCTGTTAGCTTCCCTTAATAACATCTTTCAAAACCAGCAGCAATCTTGTTCTAAAAAAAAAACCTTTTGTACTTCAAATTCTCATCAACTCTATCAGTCCTAAGAGCATTAGCCAAGGTTTGAGCAGTTCATCATCTCTATTACATTCATTTACATGCTATTGTGCTTGACACTGGATAATAAGGGCTTATTCAGCAATACTTCATTTTTTGATCTGGTAAATTTACTACAGGCCTTATTCTTTACATTTATTTTATTTTTTCCCCCCATCACTTGCCTTCTTTTCTTGCAGCCCACAGCAGCACAGACCTTTGAATGTAAAATAGAAGTTATATTATACTTCCTGCTCTGGTTCTCTTGACCAAAGGCATCCACTCCAATAACAAAAGGACCTTCTTTTTCCTTCAGACATGGTGCAAAAGCTTTTATACACAGGCACCATTTATGGATGACAGACATCAATCATATTTCTAGTGCTGGGTCTATTATCACCAAACACAGAAAACTGGCAGTGGGACCAGAAAAGATCACGTTTTCCCACTGAGATTCACACCCATGTATGGTCCAATTTAGCAGCATGAACTTGCAGTGATACATGGGTCCCCTCTGGAAAATGTTCATCTGAACCCGTGGAAATGTTTGTAATCTGCTTGTTGTTTAGCAGCTGCCTGCATTAGGCGCGTGCTGTGGCCATCCCCAGCATTTGGGGGTATTAAAGGCAGCTGTTTAGGCTCTGCAAATTAATTTGGTAGAAAAGGACATTGGTTTAGGCATATGGGTGACATTCTCTTCTCCTCTCAAGAAAAACTACACAAAAGGCAGTTAACAGCTTCCTTTAGGTTTTATGGAAAACAAACTTATTTGAACATCACTATAATTATGGTAAAGCCTTTCCATAAAATCCACCCCAGTGTATTTAATTAAGACAGGTTATTTGTCAAGCTAAATCTGCAAAATTCAAGTGCTAGCTTCTACGGAATAAATATATACAGAATTACTGAGGCTGGGCAGGAGCAATAATTATTTTTTCTGCTGTTAGACTGCAGCGCCATGTATGTGACCAAAAAGTGGCTTCTGAGGCACTTTCATCCTCTTTCTTTCCCTTCAGGTATGTATGAAGGAAATGGGAAAGTGATCCCACACTGATTACATGTTAGAAAATGAGATTGAATGGGGAAGAAAGTGATCTATTCTTTATGACTGACTCTTCTTTTACAGCCAAGAATTAAAAATACATTTAGATTATTTCACATTTGGAACGGTCCTGCTACAAAAAAAATCAAGGCAAGCAAATTGCATCTGCTGGGTCAAGCTTCCCATCCCCCATCCCTGAAAATCACCAAGCCAAATGTCACTTGTCTGTGCTGGTTCTCACAGAAGGCAAACCTTATGTTACATTCCCAGTGACCGTACATTTCTGCAGCTTCTGAATAGCCCACTGCCCCTAACGGCTGCTGGCCAGAGTTTGGTTCTCTTCCAGTGCTGAAAGGCAGAGAGGGTAGGAGATGTCCTGCTGCTACTCTCCTTTCATTTAGAAAATGGAGAGGTTGTCTGGCTGCCAACTTGTCAGTGCAAATAAGTCCCCTCTGCAGACCTTATCAGATGAATCCCAATGAGAAAACTTTTTACATATGAATTGCTTTGCAAGGAAGGCTCCACTCTTTTCAGAACAAATAAGGAAAAGAACAACATAAAGGAAGTGAAAAAGTAAAGAACCTGCGCTGAAAGGTCAGTTCAAAGGAACAAAAGTCCACATGGATTCTTTCTCCTGGTCTCTTTCTTTCTTTTTTCACAATCGGCACCCCAGCATCTACATGCTGCTCCCCTAACTGCAGTGTCTTAGTCACCACAAGCCTCATCAGTGTACGATTAATTACTTCTGTTAATCAAAGCTGAAAGGCTGAAGGAACTGCAGTGCCCAGCATATCAGTGATGGAAGCTCTTACTTTCACCATACCAGAAGCTCACCAACAGCCTAGGTGAGTAAAGACAAGAAGAGCTCGTAGCTACCCAGTTTTCAGCAGCCTAGGCAGATTGGCCAGCTGAAAGAAGTGTCAGTCTGTAGAATTAACACTTATCCTGGAAAATCACCAGCACTGCAAATGGTAGCCAGGACTGTGGTTATATTAAATCAATATTGTCAGTTACATTATTAAATATTAATCTAAGATATTAAAAAAGGGAGCATTCCTCTGCCTCTGCCAGAGACAGCTTGTGTAATTACACGCAAATCACTTCATTTCAGTTCCTCTCAAATTCCCATCTGTAAAACAGATAATAATATTTTCAACCATTTTAAGCAAGCTCATCTCTCTGGGCAGGCTCCCTGGCCACCTCTCACAATACACATCCATATCCTCACAGAGACTGGCACCTCCAGAAGCCACTGTCATGCTACAGAAGAGACACAGCACTGAGCTCCAGGGTCTCACCAGCTCTTGTTGGCCAGGACTACATATAGATGACTCTTGAGTGATATTCTGACCTAAGGACAGGTATATACTAATGAACATAGGCAACAAATGCAAGTAAACCACAAAATTGCCATTACAGCACACACATCCTATTTCTGCCAACAGCATCTTAGCACCCCAGAATGCTGCTGAAGCCTAAACTCCTGATTAAAGTTAAGCACTTGCCTAAATTGCCTGCTGAATTGAGATGAGCTGATGAAATGGGATTCCAGAATATAATAACTGAAGGACAAGGAAACTTTGAGCCTTAAAAGTCATGAAGAAATGAGGCTATTTATGTACCATGTTCATTCCTTTCTTCCTAAGTACATGCTGTGGGTGGAATGCCAGGTGAAGTGACACTGGCTCAGCAGAAGGACATTGGATGAGGTGGTGCTCAAGCCTGACTGCACATGACCTAAGCACAGTCAGGCTTGGATAGCAATGCACAAAAAAAACTCTACAACAATGCCTCTTGGTAGAGATAAATACAGTTCTCTAGGAAAGGAGTCTGTGTTTTCCAAGATTTTGTGATTTTATGGCGGATTCTTAGCCATAAATTATTAAGAATTTGAAGAGAAAGAAAACATGAGAAAAAAGGGACACTTGATGGGTTTTTGCTACTTTCTTTACTATGGGTGATCCTGTCCAATAAAATAAACTTGAAGCTGAACAGAAACAAACAAGCTAATGTCTGTAATACAATAATTGCCAGCAGGGCATCCACTTCATAAATCCGCATGTGAGAGACCTAAATCATAAAAGACAGATTAGTTGTCATTACTTCTCTCCTAACATGACAATTTCAATGGCCAATTATTTTCTAATGTGTTTGCCATAGGCATTGCACAGAATTTATGTCACATCTTTAAGCTGAGACTCTCACAAACACACATGTCAAGTTTTTTACATGTTACTAAATCTCACCTGAAGGCCAGGATGAGTAAGAATAAAGCTTTCAAAACCAGCTATATCTATGGGGTGCTAAGGCACTCAAAAATCAAGAGATTCATAGTTACAGGTCAGTGAAAGAAAATTTTGACCACTAATACAATTAGTTGAACAAAAATGCCTGAGTGCAAGATCTGAACTTTGACTAGAAAGCCTCAGCAACGAATGATTCCACATCAGACAGGGTCAGACAGGTCTCCTTCTTTGGGGAGCCTGTAATAAAGGACATGTGGGAGATGCAGGACTGATCTCCCATCCTAGGGAAAGACAGCAGGAAGGAGAAGGGCTGTGGGATGCCTACAATGATTTGAAGCTATGGATCTGGTACTCCAGCACATAGTAGGGATCACTAACTGGGAAAACACTTGTGACACTGTCTTTATAGGTGGGATGTGTCATAAAGACACATGACCCTCCAGCAAAGAGCAGCTTAGCCTGGTGCTGCCCAAACACAGCTGCTCACATTGTTCTGCACCCCTGCCGTCACTCAGCCTGAGACTCCCACCACTGCAGGGACACGACAGCAACAAAGCAAAGGAGAAGACATCTGTTTTCTTTTGAGAGGGAATAACTGGAGAACTAGAGAGGAAGAGAGCAGGGAGCAGCAGCTGAAACACCTTCACATCCAGACATCAGCCAGCAGCCAGCCAGTTTCTGCCCTGGTTTTGTGAGTGGACCTCTCCACAGCTGCTCCATCTGTACTTTTTTCACTGCCCATTTGGCTGATCCCAGAATTGCTGCCCATCAGTGAGGCCAGAGGGTTGTATTGGGAAAGCACCAGACTAAAGAGGCTTTATTGAATTGAATGGAGTTACAATGGAGGTACCTGAGAAGGGGAACACAGCACCAGTCTTATTTCTACCATTTACCGTATTTTTTTTTTTTCAGTTTGTCTTTGTCCGATCTGTAACTATAACTATTAAAATACATTTGCAAATGCTGGTCCAGACTTTCGGCCAGACCTGTAAGACCTAAAAGATTATTCCAACCTAATAAAAATCTTCCTTTCTCTGCGGAAAATGTTAACCTTCTACCTGCTCTCACCTGACAGTGGCACCATAAGCCACTGTAACCAAAGACCAAGAGCAAGCCTGACATGGAGATTGGGGTGGTTTTTTTTGCTGCTCTCTATCAAAACAAACAACAGGAGCAGAGAGAGGTTTTGCTGCTGAGGACTAACGTAATTTTTCCACAGGTTCTTTTGTTCTGTTCAGTGCTCTGCTTCCTTAACCTATATTAAATTGTTCAACAGAATTCTGATTTCTTTAGGTGGCATCTGGCAGCAACTGCTACCACACCAAACTTCTCCCCAGCTCATGACAGCATATCATCCGTTCTAGTACCCAAACTCAGGTAAATTTCTGAAATTAGGAAAACCTTATGTATTTTCTGCATGGAAATTAAGTGGTGAGATCCAGCAACTATTGTGCAGTTTTTCCTTGCATCATCCCCTTGTTATTCCTGACCTGGAATGCTACAAAAGGCAGTAGCCAAATTGGTCTCCTGTAGGACTGCAGTCTTTAATTAGGAATGGGACCTATTTCCCTCATGGCTATTCTCAGAGGAGGGAAAGCCCCAGTTCAACTCTTGCTTTTCCCCAAGGGAGTGAAAAAGAGAAGTGAGCCAGGGTAAACAATAGCTTCAATCAGCCACACACGCATGAAACAAAGGGAATTTTTTTTTTGCTGCACAGCCAGAAGAGGAGGGGTCTGACTGGCATTCAGACTTTGCAGCATCTCACTATGGGAGAGAGGTCTTCTGCAGTCATTACTCTCCTATGGTGCTTGTTATTGACAGCGCTTTCAACTGACTCTGGCAGAGAATAAAAGTATCCCTCTCAGTAATATCATTCACTTTCCCTGCTTGCTGTTCCCCCTCTCTGTGCCTCATCCAGAGCACATGTGCAGCTGACACTGAGTGAACACGGTGACCTCCTCTGAATATGCATAAATGCTAAGGATTGTCTGGGTTTTTTTCTCTGCTGCCATGGCTGACTGAAGCAATAGCCTGGCCAGCATTTTGCTGATGAAAGAATGCACCAGTTGCAACTGTTAGCCCACAGATGGCCAACTCATAAGTCTGGCTTCCAGGCTTGTATTTAGTCTCATAAGCAATTTAGAAAGCATACAGTTAAAACTGATGAGACATTGATGGTCAAATAATATGCATCTGCAAAACAGTTGAGAGATACATCAATGTGCTGAGCATGGACTAGATAGTAGGAAAAAAAAAAATAATGTTACCGGACTACTTTTTAGAATTTAGCTCTCTAGTGCTTGGCAGTCAGAGTGTGCACGACTGAAGTATATTGGATGTAAATGCAGATTAAAGAACAGGCTTTATTCCCACTGGAGCTATGTAGATCCAACACTGCTGAACTTCTGTAGGTAATACACATGAAAAAGGCAGATTCACCATCTCCATTCCTTTCAAATCAAAATGGAGGTGTCCTTGCAATGATAAGAGTAAACATAATTAATTTTGCTCTTGATTGTTGAGCACAATGCTCTTTAGTTGCTTTCTGCTTTTTAGCACTTATGATCATTAACTGAAAGCATTTTCTTTAGCCATGAAAAGTTAAAGGCTCACTTTTTAGTTTTAACAGAAATTGATTAGTATTTACACTTTAAGACCAGAATATCTAAAATAAATATAAAACTGATTAAAATACCAGAAGAAACAGTATTAAGGTCTGCTGAGGCTTATTTGCTCTTCTGATAGTGACTGTTATGAGGAAGACAAAGAAAATGAATAGTGCCATTGTCCGATGAGTGCATTTACACAGGATTTCCTTCAAGGACTTTATAACACAGAGGTAAGGCTGCAATTAATGACAGACAAAATTTTAAGAAATCAGTAAGTAATGAAGTACTTGGGAATGCCACCATTCACTGATTACTCATGGTTTGCCTCCCTGGTAGGATAAAGTCATTCTTAAGTCATCTTTATTTTGCCCTCCTCCCACTTCAAGTGAAACTTGAACATTTCTTACATTCCTTTCATTTGTGCTTATATTCATGCTAGCAGGCTCATACAATCTCTTGGCCACTGACTCCTTGGCTGTTCCAGCTGGAAAATGCTTCCCAATGACTGTGTCATTAACCACCAGTGCCACCAACAAAGAGACCTGCAACAACTTCACTCTCCTTGGGCCTGTGATTCCATGCAACAGATCTCCTGTTAAACCTACCAAACACCCAATTCTCATCTGATACCAATTGTTGTAGCTGAATTAGAGTAAGTGTTGATTTATACTACGTAATTCATACCTGTCCCTAAGTCCTGAACACAAACCTTCATGTAAGTGGTCAGAGTAATAACAAAATTTTCCTTGCAAAAGATTAAAATATAATTACGTTTCCATTACAGGTTCCTTGTCATTACGGTTGATTAAAGTCTTTTAGCTTTCATAATAAGAAGGTAGTTTAACAGAGTCAAACACAGAATATCATGGCAGGGATGAAGGATCAGAAATCATCTCTGGTGGTCAGTATTACTGCTAATAACTGCAATGTTTTAAGGAAATTAAAATAGTTAGCTGCCCAGTGAGAGAAAGCAGATGGAGAATGGCAGGAAAAGAGGCAAAAAAGGAGCATTTATAAGGACTTGTGTCAGGAAACACAGGTAAGGAATTGATCACCACTGAGGTTTTAGTGACCTTTCAGCAAACCTGCTATTATATACAATTAGTTCTACTAAGCAAAAAAAAAACAAAACCCAAAACGTTTTTTTGTTCTAACAGCATAGTGAAAGAAGAGTCACTGGCATAGCTTTCTTGTCTGGAAAGACCTGAGGATCTGCTTCTGCTGTGACCCCAAGAGACACTTGTCCTCTTGGAGTCTGCACTGCAAGGTCCAGATAAGATGACTGAAGTGTTAGCCATCACTTCTGAAAGACTTGGGAGCTTGGAAAGGAAGAAAACACAACCTTCTAATAAAACTAAATTTAAAATAACAGTCAAAATCTGATAGGAGTGTTCATTACCAAGGCTAAAAGTTATTGAATACTTTAACAGATAATTCAGCATGTAATCTTCTTTGACTGTTAAGCTGCCTTAAAAATTTGTGCGGCATAGTAGCTGTGTAGCAATTCCTCTGTTTTTTAGCAAATAAAGAAAAAAAGTGTTACTGCCAAGTTCTGTAAATAATCCTTAAGTAGTGAATTAAATAATTCATGCTTTATTCCATTGCTAAATATGTAATCCAAGGGCATGAGATGTTGTATCATGCATGGCTGCATAGTGTGTGACTTGAATGAACCTATACCCAGTTTATTTTGATGTAAAAATTATATACTGCTATTCACATATAGAACCCAACTTCATTTTACAACATATTGAAAGGGTAATCTTGGACTTTTGAAGAATGAAACAGTGAGAAACCTTCAAGAAAAAGAACAAATTCCTAGAACATTTCACTGCTGTTGATCAATATTTTCTTTGTAAAACACTGCATGCAAAAAACTATTTCTTACAGTGTCTGATATTTTCCTCAACATACAGTTTTTGGCATCAATTAATTTTACTTCTATTGGAACCACCAATTAATTTTACTTCTATTGGAACCTGAACCCAAGAATTTACTTCATACCTCAATATTTGAAAATGTGGCTTAGATGTATTGTAAAAGTTAAAACTTGTCACGAGTCAGAAGGTATCATTTTTCTTATTCATAGCTTATTCTTAGGGTTTTGGGTTTTTTTACATTTCTTTCTTTGATTTCACTTTTTTTAAGATCAGCGTTTGAGAACTTCAGGCTGACAAATCTGGTACCACAAGCATAACAGAAATACAAATCCTATTTCCTCAGGCTATAAATAACACTTACTGCATGCATGAATTGTACCCTGAAGTTCGTAACAGAAACAAAAATATGCATTGCTTCCCTAGAAATCATGTCCTTTAGGAAAACTGAGAATTATCACTAACATATCGATAAACTTTCCAGGGGAAGTAAACTCTATTCAAACCCAAATACCTTTGAACTGAGGCAAAGCTAAAGTTCAGGGTTTGCTTTAAAAATTATGTTTTAATTAAAGAACCTGGGAAAATATAGAGAAATTAAAAACAATTTGTATTTTTAGCCATAAAATTTGAAAAGTAACCTAGCAAACAATACAAACCAACCAGATCTATAAAATATTTCTCTCTTATACAGCTGCAAAGGCAATTTTGGGTTTCACCAGCAGATGAAGGAGCTGTTATTTAACAAAACACATGCTTATATCTTCAAATGCAATTTTTAATTTTAATTGATTCTAGTAACAGCTGATTGTATTCAAGCACACAGCAGTAAATTAAACAGGTGAAAAGAAGTAACTGAGCCTTCAAAAATCAGTGCAAATTGTCCTTTAATTAGTGCTAACTGAAGACAAAAAAGAAAAAAAAGGTTGGCTGAAGTTGATTTTTAAATCAAGGGTCAAGTCTAGTTGTTGCCCAGTGACAAAACAATCCTTATAGGACAACTGTGATCACTTTGCCTGATAAACATGTCTAAGCCAAAACTCTGAGTGATCTCTGTGGACACAGCAAATACAGAAAACTGGTATTAGTAACAGCTTTTAATGAAACTGCTAAAACCCCCAAACAAACCAATGTAAGGTTCTCTTATTTTTCTTTCAATACCTAAAAGGGAATTTTCTCTGCTGAACAGGTGATTAATGGACTCCCACTAGAAGGCAAAGGATGCATTTTGATGAAGGATGTGTGAAATCAGGCCTGGACCCAGCCTTGGGCTGTTTTTCCTGCTTCCACACTGCAGGATCCTGCTCACACATATATCAGATAGAAGATGAAGCTGCTTCTTGATAAGAATAACCTTAGCTGATCCCAGGCTTCACATGGGAATAAAAGTGCAAGTAAAAGGAAAGATAAAGCAATACTGAATCTGACATGGGACAGATTTTACTGCAAGGAAGGCACCTTCCTGTGCTCTTATGCTGGGAAGCAGTAGATATAGCTAGAAAGTTCTGGGAAACTTCTTTAATGTGAAGTTCTGGACTCAAATCTCTACTGCCTTAAAAGCCTCTTATTGAACACTATTTTGCCTCATTGGTGTTACGTGTTTTATAGCTCAGGATATGAAGGACTGTATTGTGCATGATTTTCTTACATAATTACATTACATGAATCTGTACTGCACAGAAGTCAAAGTGTTTTACAGCATTATTTGAATAGGCCTCTTTGTGTTTCAAACATACTGGCATTCCCTGTCTGTTAGACATAATCATCTATTTTTTAGCAGGATCGTTCCAGTTTCTTGGCCAAACTAGCACTTTTAACATCCATTACAAAAAATAAATGCACTTTTTAAAAAATTTAGTATTTACCTACTGCTAGGCAACATTTCTTAGATGCCTAAAATGTTCTAAATTTTAAATGAGGATAGTAATTTTTATTGCTTTCATCTCAGAGAGCTTTAACTGATGAGACAGCTGTGAATGGAAGCCTATCCATAGAACCGTATGTAGAGCCAAGTACATCCAACAATCCACTACACAGATGAACAGAAAATGCTTTTTCTCTCTTCTCATAAAAATTCATTGTATATTAATCAGCTCTTCTACAACCAAACTCCAAAAGGAAGCTGCCAAACTGCAAACCCCTAATAGTGCTCAAGGACAGTTTCACAATATTCCTTGCAATGCAAATATGGATGAACCATAAGTCAGGAGTAACTTTCTTTTGGAGTCTGTCCCTTCCTGACTGTAACTATACCCCACCTGCTTCAATTACAGCATTTGCTTTCATAGAGTACCTGTCTGAGAAACTTGGCCAGTTTTAATAAGGATTTTGTCTTGGAAAACTTAAATGGGCTGCTCTCTTTTGTTCTTTATTTAATTTCCTCTCCTACATTACTTTTTAAACTCTCAGCTTAGAGTAACTGCATCACAAAAGAACCTCATGGGCAGAAATGACAGTTTCTCAACCACAATTTGTTGACTTTTTTATTGGAGAGCACCAGGAAACCACTCCAGATGTGGTTAAAAGCAATTAGGGTATTGGCTATACTGGGAGGCCCTGAGGGTTTACAAGCTCTCTTAGCATGAGACCAATTTATGGATGCTTAAGTTGTAATGAAGCAGAAAAAGTATAGAAAAATAAACAATTTAAAAATATTTAAGTCTCTGGAGCATGCTTCTGACATATTTTCCAAGCAGCAGAGTACTCTATGACTTAATAATAGGCTTAAAAACACTAAAAACATCTTTAAAATTAAACAGTAGCATGTAAAAGCTGAAAAAGCAGGACTATATTAAGAGAAAACAGCAAGGAACTTGACCCTCCATCCAGCACAAAAGCAATAATCCGTAAGAGCTAAGAAACTAGGTAATAGAGATGAAGTCCAAAATTTGAGTTAGAGAAGCTGTCCAACAAAATGTCATTAAATCCACATGCACTGAAAGGTCTTGAATAGTAGACATGATGCTATAATTTCAAGCAATCCGAAAATGTGATGAAGTCAAGAGTTCAACTTTTCCTTACAAATTCTGCTGTGATAATTCTGATTATGGTGCTCAGAAGAACAGCAGCATTGTGGACAAATATATCTATGTTTTGAATTCAGCTTCCTAATTATTTTTTTTACGCACGTAGCAAATCATAAAGAAACATCTATTGTGTTTCACATACCCAACAACAGACTGGGGAGCTCTAAAAGACCCTTAAGAATGGAAGCTATCAGGCATAAGAAGTGTTAAGAAAGTATTTATGTAACTAAACTGTAACCTTGAAAGTCTAAAAGATCGTTACTATGT
This sequence comes from Petroica traversi, assembly GCA_025920805.1. NCBI lineage: Eukaryota > Metazoa > Chordata > Aves > Passeriformes > Petroicidae > Petroica > Petroica traversi. Next base: position 10,439,715 of record JAHLSL010000017.1, read on the forward strand.
TCTTTGCTATTAATGTTTATCGAAGCTTTGTGCAAAATGCTACAAAGGTGGTACTCATAAATATAACAGAAATTGAATTCTCACACAGATATGAGTTTGTTTACGTTTTTTTTTCCTAGAAGACAGAAGCACTCCTGAGGGGACTGTGGTGGCAACTGCTAAATAAACAGCCAAAGACCAAAGCCAAGTGCTGGGGCAGTGCTGTCACCTGAGCTGCAGCAGTGGGTGTTGGGGTTGGTGTGACAGACTGAGTAATTCTCTGCCTCTCACCTTCTACTTTGTTTAAAACATGCTTTTAAATTCCTTTTGAATCGAGTGATCAGTACTGACTTCTTTTTCCTCCCTAGTGCATTTAGATTATTAATGCAGGAAGAATGCCCAAGACTGATACACAGTCATTCTGGGCCACTTAATTAAATTTCATTTTATTCTGGTTGGATGATAAGTATTGACCAATTTGCTTGCAGTTAGCTCCTGGCCTATTTAATTCCTTTCAAAAACCTGCTCACCAGCACAGTGAATCTCCTTCTGGCTATTAACACTACAAGGAAATATCCCATTTTGGTTTTGTGAACACTCTATTCTCACCAGAGTTAAACTGCAGAATTGATTTTGTACCAGCTGACTTGCACTAGAGATCCAGAAACAGCAGAAATATCATTAGATTGTGGTATAGGCCAACTGGGAGGGAAGCTGGAGATTTGGAGGGATACACAACAGGAATGGCCATCCAGTCTCCTTTACAGGGCACAGAACAAACCCAGCAGCATGTTGCAAAGCCAAATGGACTATGCTTTTTAGTCAAGAAGGTACTGTAAATTAAAAGTTGCATCTCCTCTTCTCCAAAATATTGCCCTATTTATAGACCAGCACAAACCACAATGCAATCAGTAGCTCATTTGAAAAATCTACTATTGAGAACACTGTAGCACACCTCTGATTTGCAGAAATGGTCCCCAAACGCTCTGAATCCAGTTCTTTCTTCCTGTTTATTGCCTACTTAGCACCTAGCACAGAAGCCAGCAGAGCCAGATTACTGGAGAGGAGTTTTACAATCCTACTTTGCATTAGAGGATCCTCTATGGAGAGCATGGAAATAAGTACCCACAGGAGAGGAAAAGCTGTAGGATCCCCTACTTCTGTTCACAAAGAGCACTCACTAGAGAGACCAAAATGCTTGCGTTTATACAGTGTCCTTAAGTGTTATTACTTATTATCATTTATGTGATTACAGGCTGTGTTCACAGCAATAAAATAAGGCTAAGCTTGGGTAGTGCTAATAGCCCAACTAATTACACTGCTATAAAAGGTTTATGGGTGATATAAATTTCAATATTATTACTACCATGGCATGACACTGGCTTTGTTAAAGGAAGGTGTTAGAAAGCCAATCTCCATGTGCTCTGGTTTTTGCTCTAATTCATAAGCAATTAGTGAAGACAACAGGATACAGGAGCATTCCCACCTGGCTGTAGGGTCATCTTAAGTCATGTCCAATCCTGCAGCTACAGCAGGAAAGCATTATCATTTAAGGCTCCTAATCCTAAACAGAATTCTGTCTAGAGATGGAATAGATCAAAATGGGGGTTTTGCTCATATCTATGATCATTTAAAATGCCAGCAGTGTTCCTCTAGCTGTGCCCAGCCTTGTCAGACATCAAGAGCAATGCGCGATATTCAACTGGAAAATTAAAAACTCTCATCTTCTACTTTGTGAATTTGCTCTTATTAATAAGGAGACATAACCCTACTTTTATCTAGACTCAGAAATAGCAGAAGATCCATTTAAGCAGGAGACACACTAGCTTTAATGATATTGCTTTGTAGAATACTTCATGGGTTCTAGGTCATATTACAGATAAATTCAAAAGTGTCAGAATGATGCTATTTGGTGTTAGAAAATAAAGAAAACTTCCCAGAGATTATTTCAACTCCTTGAGGCAAAAGGTATCAGGGAACTCCAAATTTCTGTAGGGTACAAGAAAGAAGTTCCTGAATTCATTCAACACTGTTCTACCTCCTATATCAAAACAGGTCTGCAGAAAGTAGACCATTGCTGTTTCATCAGTAGGGGAAGGAATCTTCTAAAAAGCTAGCTAGAGTTGCCAGTGGGGCATTGGAACCAAGCAGGAAGTGTGAAATGGAAACACAAGCGTGCCTCTCGATCAGGTGCCTTTTCTTGCATGTTACCACAGCAATCGAGCTTTCTAATATGATGGATTTAACAAGGCAACTGGGAACAGCAGGGAAGGAGGAGCTGCTCACTTACTGGAGCCAGGAGACAAAAGGCAGTCTGCCAAGGCTAGACAAAAAAATATTGACAGTGATCATCCAGAATCAGGAAATGAGGATTCACTGTTACTGGAAGGAACACACTGCCACATACTGCTGCTGAGTGGGAGGGTGAGATGGAAAAGTCATTACAACTGGTTTTAGAATGAGCAACTGGGGCCATTGCAGGGGCATCAGGCCACCAAGATTGACAGGGATCTTATAAATTGGATTGGAAATGGATGTCACCCAGTACATAGCTGTACCTATGTTACCCTTTGCAAGCCTAAAGCTGCAAGACCTGCAGGGTGTTCTGATACTAGATTGCAGCTGCAGCACCTTGTGACCCACAGCAGTCACACAGGTAAACACAATTGCTTCAGCACATTCCTGAGAGTTCGTTCTACAAGACAGCTGCCAAAAGTGGCAAACAGCATCCTGTCCTCCTTCCCAGTCTGTACCTGCTGTTAGTAGATTTCTCCCTTTTACAATTGGAAGGAACACACAGCCACCGTATCAATGCTTCAGCAGGCTGTGTGCTTTTGGTGGCATGGGACACTTCTGCACTCAGTGAGGGCTATACACTCTATTATCCTTCTAAAACCTCATATCAGTGGGCAAACTACATGCACTGGGCATAACATCAGAAGCACTGTTCAGTCCTTTCACTGGTTTGCCATTATTTTATCTTCCTCTGGCCAAAAAGAACATAGGCGTGTGTAGTCTCCTTTTCAGAGTGCCAGCTATCAAACCTATCAAGCAGGCAGGCACCCTTCTCAGTACAGTCAACCACAAACACTCAAAATTTCTTCAAATATCTCATTTGAAATTTGAGAGAGAGCTTACAGAAACTCATTATGCTGAACATAGTAAACTTGATATTATAAAAAGAAATTGAAATTCCACGTTTGAAAACTTTGCTTTGCTACCATGTAGGAAACATACTTCTTATGAAACTCAGAGGAGGTATTTTCAGTTGGCAAAACTAAATGAGGGATTTAAGAAAAAAACAGCCACATATTTATTATCATGAACCTCTTCCCAACAGAGTTCTATACAAGCTGGCAGCACTGTTCTGTACAAAGCACAATGCTTGGCAGTTCGCTTCACTGCCTCTGCTGATTTTCTTTCCTGTTCTCAGCAGAGAAACAAGAATAAGATTATACTTTAAACAACTTGTTCAGTGTTACACTGAATCAAAGCTAGAAATAGAATTTTGACACTTTAAACTCGTTGTGTAATGCATTTGAACATATGGCATCTAGAATAAAACTGCTTTTAAAGGCACTCAGCCACCATGGTAATGGACGGATGGACAGATAGATAATCTGTGTGCTTCTGGTGTGATTTACTGCCTTGTAGGAACCTGTGCTGTACAGCACTGAATCTGCAAATTCCCTGAGACTATGCCTGGCTGAACTCTAACCACAAGGGGCACACCTTTCAAACATAACTTCATTGGTTTTATTTCTATGGCAGCAGCTGTGAAAAGGTTATCCTGCTCAGATTAACTGCACCAGTATTTGTGATGAAATGTTTAATCATCAAATCCCTATCAGATACTATTCATATTTACTATATTTCAAAAAGATAGAAATGCAAATTTGTCTGTGTTACTAGAGCATATAGCTCAAAAGCTGATTAGAATCTTCTGTGTTAATAAAATGCCTGACTTCAAAATAGTCTATGTTTTCTCAAAAGTCATCTATATGAAAAATTCTCATTACAGCTTATACATAAATCAAATCTTCGTGAAATTTCATTCAATTTCTGTCTATATTTTGGATATGGATGCAATCCATTACTGACATAGTGAAAATGCAGCTCTGTGACAGAGAAAACGTTCTAAAAGTTAGGTACTTTTCTTCTTGCTCTTGCTCTATGGTACATACTTCACCTTTACACATTTGATTGTTTCAGACAAAGGCCCTGAGAAATTACCTCATAATTTGGTCTTATTGTATCATTTATTTTGATAACAGCATGCCTTGTGCCACCCAATATCGCTGCTTTGATGTTCATTTCATTTCTCCTCCTAAAAATAGTAAACAAGTTTTATCAATATGAAACTGTATTGAAAAAAAAAATTGTTCCTAACATATTAATGTGGAGTAAATACAAAAGAAGCTAATGCCTCATTCAGAATCAAATGCATCATCTGAGGATAATTTCAAAGATGTGATCAGTTAAGAAGCATTTTCCTATCTCTAGGTAATATTTGGAATAAATTACGAAAATGCTTATAGGATGAAGACAGGGAAGCAGGGAATGCAAATGAAAGGACTCTAAAAGAGGAAATCAAAACTAAGAAGAGAAATGAAGCTTTGGATGGCACTTACAGTAGGACAAGCAGCATAAAAATTATTTTGGTATGGCAGGGACAAATAGAATCAGCAGGGAATTCCTCTGATCACAGATGTGAGAGAGGGCTCTCAGATTACACAGAGGATGCGAGCTGCTGTTCTCCAGGCATGCTGACTCACTCAGCTTTCTGCAAGCCTACATCAGTGTTTTGGTCTCAGCTCCCACAGCTCTTTACAGCTTTGTTTCCTTGATTTACATGTTGGTTTGTCTGTTCAGGAAATCTCTTCATAGAGATTCTTTGTATGCAACCTCCAACATTTTCCAGAAGGCTACAGATGCATTTATGTCCTGAAGTTAAAATAAAAAATCGGTTTCTGCTGTACTTTGCTTTTTGCCAGGTTCAACCAAATTCTAAGCATAAATTTTATGTTCAATCTTGTGGCTATCTATTTCAGCCTTAATGTCATTTGGTATTTTCAACCAGAACTGGACAAGATCAAAAGTTGTCCCTGAACAATTGTTTCCTGAGGGAGTCAAGGACTTAGAAAGGGGTGATAACAACTCTTATCCATAAATAGCCAACTCACCCGCCCCCCCAAATTTGCAATTTGGATATGGTTGGTCTGGTTAATAATAATATAAAACCCAAACCTGACTGCCCAAAAAGCCAGCCACCATGTAACCATCTGGAGACTGTGCCATCTGCAATGTCAGGCATCCAAACCATTTGGTTTCACAGCCTGTACCTCCTTTTGGGTCTAACAGAGGCAAACCACAGATCTCTATTTCCACATGCAGGAATCTAAATCCTTTTTGTTCCTCTCAGTCCTCTCACCACTGGAAACAGGATATTTTGAGCATTTACAAGACATGACCACTGAGCAATGTCACTTTGTGACTCCAGTGCCATTCAGAGTTGGGAAACCAGAGATAAGTTCTTCAGGGAACAGGCCTTGAGGAACTATTCCATTTAAGTGCTCCTGTCTGCACACCCTTTCCCCAGCAGTTCCCTCACAGAGTCCTTTTGTCAATCAAACCAGCAAAACCAGAGTTCCAGCAGTGATATTTCAAACCCTTTCTGCAGTGACCCACAGCTAATTGAATATCACTTTCCCATGCTGAGAACACTTGACCACTAGAGGGGAAGAGTGACCCAGGCAGGTGTTAGGGAGAAATCTCGACAGTGCTGGTGGAAGCACTCCTGTTCTTTTGTACTAAGGAGAAAAAGCTGACTGCAATCTTTGGAATGTCTGTTTGGTGACTCTACAGTTCTGCCACACACCCCCACTGTCCCGGTGCTTAGGGCATAGTGAATGGACCAATAAAACAAAAATAATCCTTTTGCTAAGGATGCTGCTGGGCTGCAAGGGCGGTTTTCAGAGCAAATAACTGTGTTTTTAAGCTTTCCCACCTTGCAGATGCCTGACAATGTTCCTAAGAACTGACCATGTCTCCCTGAAGCCTCACTAAACTCAATTTCTCATGTTAGTATTTTCCTCACCTACTGGATGGTACCTACTTTTGAGAGGAAGAACTGGTTGTGCTTGGCAAAAGATTTACAGAAGTATAAAGCTCCTAATTGAAAATCTTGCAACATGATTTCTTGTATCTATATATTATCTCTGGAAGATACTTTCCTAATACTGGTTCTTAAATTTAGTAGGCGATTGCTATGCAGTGAGTGGTTCAACTGGGTCACAAAATCTCCTCTACAAATTTAACTTAGGAGGTCTTTCTAGTTTTTATGATCATATAATTATCACTAGGCAATATAATTTTGGAAGAAAGTGAATAAAAACCTTCTCACTATCATTTAAACCTCTGAAACACTTACTACCAGTATCTATTAAAATGCTTATTGTCCTTGCTTTGAAGTTAGCAATGTTAATAGGTAATAAAATTAAGTTGTAATGAAGACATTTAGTTTACTAAATTCCTTGAAGGGGATGCTTTATTCTTGAGTGGCACTGTTGACATGGGATATGATTTTAGGTTGAAAATCACCATCAGTAATTTTTTCATAAATCTTCACTGAAAATATAATTTTTGGCCTCTACAACTAATTAATTCCACTCAACAAATACTAATCTTTGCCTATGAGACTGCAAAAGGCAATGACAAACATCACTGCTATTGATCCCATCAGCTGCTACTTCCTCAATTCTACAGCTTTTTATACCTGCCAGTAATCTCTCTCTCAATACACAGAGAGAAAATATTTTCTGTGAAAAATTCTGCTTCTTTAAGTGTTGCTTACATCTGTAACCAATAATTGGTCAAGTCCATTAAATACAACTCTGTACATAACAGATTAAATCCATGAAACATTAAAGAGAGCTCAGGAAAGTAAAAAATAAAAACACCATTAGAAACTATTACTAATATGATATACAATTTTTGAAAAAAACATACTCAAGTAGTTTTTCTCTCAATATTGTCATCAACAGAAGGTACTGTTCCTTCACCAAAGCAGCATTCATTAAAATTATGGAAATAAACAAAAGTGCCACCAAACACATGTGAAGGAATGCCTCAGTAATGCAGAACAGGAAAATAGCTGACAATGAGTTTCCATTTTTATATCAATGTTCAAAATATTTTAACAAAGGAGGTGCCACTTTGTCAGGTTACTGACAAAATCTGAAATATTGGACTAAAAAAACCTGATTCTTTTGTGAAAAGATTGAGAAGGAATGTTGACAGAACCTGAAAATTTGCAGTAAGCAGATTCCAATCAGGCATGAGTTGCTGCTGTACTATCAGGTGGGCATGTAACAAAAAATGAAGGCAATTGTGAAAATTTCATGCAGAAACATCCCATGTAAATTTGAAGATGGCATTTTCTTTCTTGAGGCAGTTGGCTCGTGTTTATTTGACTGTTTAGGTTTGGATTTCAGGTGCACATAATTATAAATATTTTTAAAATACTTGGTGTGTACCTATTCTTAGAAATACCTTCTGATAGAGAACACCTTGTGCTTTTCTATACAAATCTGTTAACACAGCACCTCTACATTTTAGAATCCCTCCTTTTTCCATGGAGAGCGCTATCACTGTCTTCACTGCTTGACAACTGAAACAAGCACCTTGCTTTTAAATCAAGATTGTTTTTACAAAGGTGATTTAAAGAGAGATTAATCAGCCATAAAAATGACATGTCTTCATACAGCTTTAGGCATGGATACAATCCTTATAGACAGAGACACTGAAATACAGCCTATGTATGCAATGACTCAGCCCTGCTAAAAATGTTTCTATCATCAAGGCATAGCAACAGTGCAATACTTTTACAGACACTCTGGGAACTCTTCCTTGTAATCTCACACTTTTGTTAACAGAAAAGTAAATGTATACAGGGGAAGTAGTTATGTATACATGCCCAAACTTTTGGGTTGCCTTGTATCTTATGTTTATTTCAACAGGTTCTTGAAAAGATCTTGTGAGTGTGCTCCCTATTTCAAAAAAATATTCTATTGAGCAGTCATTATATTACTGGCAAAAATTACTATTGTAAATACCACAGTAATAAGTAGTCTTCTTAAAGGCAGGTTGCTCTGAGATACGACTTGAGTTCTTTCACCTTGAAGCAGCAACACTTTTCTTTTCTGCAGTGTGCCACATCCTTCAAAAAAAAAAAAGAACCTACTTTCTATTTTATTGGTGTTATTTTACTTCATGCTTCAGAGAAATATTCTTCTGATAAAAATAGACTATTCTATCTTTTCTAGGCAAACAACAATAGAAGAAACAAACACATCCAATATCCTTGCTAAATTAAAAGTGGTTGGATTCCCACATTTCTAATACTCCATTCACCAGAGAAAAAGTAGGTGGGTTTGAGTGCACAGGTCCCAGACAATCAGGCACTGCAGATTCACAGGCATTCCCAAGTATTATTATCCATGCAATTTCAGTGTTACTACTGCAATGTTGGGGAGAAATGTACAAGTTATAGTCCTGTTTCTACTCAGTAACTTCTAGTGATTATTACTTTCCCTATAGATCCTCAGTAGAGCACCTTCCCAGAGAGAGAGGTGGTCTGCCATAGGTATAAAACACCAGTGAGAAGAGGAACATGTCACTTGGGATGTGACAGTAGTACATGCCAATTGTGCTGTCATCTAAAGAGGAACTAAAATATCAGGGCTTTTTGAGGCAATGTGCTTGGCCCTTGGCAGACTTTCTCCACCTTGTCCATCTGACATGCGGTGGCTCCTCATGCACCAGGGCAGGACCATTTCCAACATCCACTTAAAATTCAGTAGACTTCCTACTGTGAGGCTGTTTCTGTAACTTCAGCTCCTACCAGCCTACCACTCCCTGAGCAACAAGGTTTTCTTAGAAAGCATTTAACCCAATGATCTCAACCCAGTGACTGCTGACTGCCTGGTTCAATGGCCAAGCCCATTCAGACCTCTTATCTCCAGTTTTAGCAGGGACTGGTTCCCAAAAAGCATTTCTACTTCAGGTTTGGTTCAGTCATGAGAGCATCAGAAATTCATTGATGCTCTCTTCAGCTTTGGAATACAATCCTAACACAAGACATTTGGTCTTAAGACAAAATTTAGCCTACAGTTTCAGCATACTATTGCAAAAGACTCCATACGGTCCTTCATCAGCATCCATGCATTCTGGAATTCACCTCCATTCCTGGGAAGAGCTCACTGGTGACTTAGTTCCCACGGAAAGATTGGCAGATGGCAAGTTTCTGTTCCTCTTGTGGCATTTCATCTATTTGAATTCCTATAAAAGCTGTGAGTGGACATGAAATGTTCCTAGTCATGCCATGGCCTGCTTATTATATGCTGGCCCAAATCAGCATGAAGCCTAGCTCAGGAAAACATGAAGTTCTGGGATCTTGAGATGATAAGCAATACAAAATAATTCTAAAAATAAATTCTACTGAAAATACATAGTTTGAGGTTTCTTATATGTACACATGTATATAATTAGATGGGTGTGCATGGAAAAACTCCGTCAATATAAACCCCCCCAGGTCCTTTTAAATGGAAAAAAACTTCTTACATGCCAAACTTAATAAATAAGGGCACTATTGTTAGAACTAATTTTTCTTTTTTCTACACCAAGCTGTTGAAATCTTAATAGGATACTCAAAAGCACATTCAAACCAAAAAGCATACATCAAAATTTATGGTGATGAACATGCCACTCCCTCCCTTATGTGATCAATGGTGCAAATCAGTGCAGATCCATTTTATTAAAATAGTGACAGTCCACCCCTACTTTGGGGTATTAAAACCTCCTTTAGAATTAGGCAAAATAAAACCAAGTATCAGATCACAGACAGATAATCAGAGCAGCAGGGACAAGTGATATTGTGCAAACATTCTAGTAGCTGCCCAGAAGCAAGTTCATGAATATTTAACTCAGAAAAGGCACAGATGAGTAATTTTCCATTGAAATCTTATTTGCTATATTTCTGTAACAGTTACAAAAATATCCCTGTGAATTGACTGTCACTGTGATATAACTGAAAACTAAGGGGTAAGGGTTGCTTTGGGACATGGCCTCTCCTCCCCTGTGTATCGGGAGCACTCAGTACTGCTGTCAGCAAAGCTCCCACCTCTACCTCAAAGCTCCCTCCTCTCATCAGGGAAATGTGTGCAAGAAATGGAAGAGGCTGATAGACAGCATATATTATCCTTCTCCTTTTCTCCTTAAAGTTAAAATAGGAAAGATAATATAGGGGGAAGGGGTCTAACAGAGCTGGTTTGCTAATGACCTTGAGCTGCTCTGTTCTGTAGCAAATTTGGTCTAAAGCATCCTCAAGGTTTGTGAAGCAATGTTGCAGCCAAAGGGACACAGAGGCTCACACAGATGAGTCCCCAGGTCCCTGCATCCTAAGCACCTCGCAGAAGTGGCTTGGTGTTCCCACCTGTGCTTGGCAGCTCACAAGAAGAAGGGAGAGCACACAGCACAATTGCAACCTGAATATTGAGTGCCACATTTGTAAACATTTTTTCAGATGAAGCTGCAATTATGATTATAGCACTATCATCAAGAAATGTAACAGGAATTCAAGGCAACCAGATGCCAATAGTTAACAGTTCAGCCAAATATAAAGGGGGAAAAAGTGCTTACAAAGTGGTAGATAAACTTGCAGGATATTTGTACATTTTTTGCCTCAAAGATGTATTTAGTTGTAACAATAAATGTATGCATTACCTTGGTAATAAGGGACATTAAAGAAGACAAAATCACTGCTTGTGCTAGGACTAAGTATTAAGTGTGAGGCAGAAGAATAAGTTGAGAATACAGCTTTATCCTACTGGCATAACTTTTTATTCCCTTGATTTATGCTGTCTTATAGTCCTTATTTTAGAAAAGGTAGCACTTCCAAACTTTTAGAAAGGATGTGATCTTCACAGGGACTTTGCTGCAAGTCTTGTGTACAGTTTACAACTGGGCTCTGCAAAATGGGATGCTATTGAGTCTTTGATTTAATGAAAACTTAGGAAGTCAATTCAATTCACTGCAGGGACTGCTTTGTTCTTTCATTATGATTCTTTTTTAATGAGAAAGACGATCGCAAGGATAAACTCCATTCCTCTGAATTTTTACACTAATTACATACAAAGCACCATTCTGGCAGAGCGGGACTTCTCTCCTTCAGGCAATACAGTTATCATCTTGTAACCACACTTCAAATCTCCCATATGCACGCTGGAGCTACGTGTGCTGAATGTGGATCCTGCTGCTCTGGCTAGCTCTTTGGCTTGATGAATGCTTAAATATTCCATAAATCACAGGGAAATACTGATTCTGCATGAAGCAGCAGAGACAACCCTTGCATGCTGCTTACAGCTGTAGGATCAAGGGTGCACTATTTTATCCCAACCATTAACTTTCCTCATTGAAGTGGGAAGGGATGGTTGGTTTTGTAAACAGTACTTGAGATGTTTATGTATTAACAAGAGCCAGACCCATATACTACCTCTACAAAGGACAGTTATCCCTTAATTCTACAAAAAATCAAGTGTTTGTGATTCAGCTCACATCCTTATGAGACAATTTATTATTTGACATACTGTGAGGCAATCTGGGCTACATAGGGAGCTTCATTACCCTCAAATAAAATTACTGAGAAAACCATTCACCCTCTGCAATATCCTGATGCTGTGGACTAAGTTTTAAAGTTCAATCTGTGCTCATTGCCATGGTACCTAAGCACTTGCAAGGCTGTGCCATACAAGACCTTGCTTTCTACCTGCTCAAAAGCCTTCATTCTTTCACCTACAACACCTGTGTCCCTATCTGAGCCTCTGGTACAAATACATATAATGGCATCTGCAGAGATGGGGACAAAAATCAAGCAGCAAGAAGCACAAGTGGTACAAACTGCACTTCCTCAGAGCTTCCTTGAGCCTGCCCACTCATCCTTCTAGTGATGAGGTTTATCTTCTCAAACAGGAACTCACAGACTTGTGTTCAGATTGGCACTGTCTTCGAAGGACTGGCAGGGCTCCTGGAAAAGTAAGTAAGGAGGGAGCTTCCCAGGCTCAGCAACAAAATTTAAATCCTGATCCAAATATAAATGCTTGCAAATATATATTGCAGATTTGCCTTTCAGACTTAGGTGCTGGCATCACCAAGAAAAGCATGACAGTATGAAATGCCACATTGCAATGATTTTTTGATTCTGCTAAATTTCACGAGCTACCTGTGATTTTGCAGCTGTGAGCTGAGTAACTGCAATGTTTCCCATTTTATTGCATCTGTGGTTTCTATTCGTGGACTTACTGGCATGAAATGGCCACAGCTGGCTAAATGTTCCTAAAATGAATTTTACATTTACCTCCAGGGTGAAACTGCCTTTTTCTCAAGTAGCATACTCAGGATAGACATTGCCTCACAGCAATGATGCAGCATCTTGATGCAAACATGGTTCATCACCCAGGACTCTGACCAGCCTAAAGCCTGCATCCTTTCATGCTCACTGCACTTAGTGCCCGTAAGGTTTGCTCTCATAAAATATGCACCAGTCTTTGAACCATGGTGCAAATCTGAATGCTGTGACTGGAAGGTACTGGTTGAGGGCATAAACTTGGCAGCCAGAAAGATGACCAGGTCTGAGCTTCCCGAAATGAGAGTGATCTGAACTGCCTGGTTTGAGTCCTCCAGGGACTTTTTTACAAGGAGAGGTACCCCTAGTGCAACTTCAGAACAAATTCATTCTCTGTGTGGACAAGACCTCACATTCCCTCATTTAGGTCAAGAGGATGGTAAGGGAACTCCCTCTTTTCCCTGTGCTCTTGCCTGCATCAGCAGGCACAGGAAAAATGAGGTGTTCCTATCCTGTCCCACAATGCCCTCTTGCAGCTTTTGTCGCTGCACAAAAAATACTTTCTTGAGCACCAAAGCCATTTTGAAAGCAACCTAGTAACAAGAGGTCTCTCTGGGTTGAATGAGCTGCATGAGGGATCAGGGGATACTACTACAGCGCGGATGCTTGATTAGGCCAGGCCTTTATTGCTTTGGGGTTATCATGATTGTATTAGAGACTGCATCATTAAACCACGACATACAGTGCTCACGCTTAACTGCTGCCACCTGCATCCTAGAGGAACAGTGCTTTCCAATTTTCAGCTTGTATGTGCTCTGGGACGTACATGATTTATTCCAGTGATACCATGCAGGAGCACAGAATAAGCTGCTTTGGCCAGGATTTAAAAAAGGAAAGATATTTTGTAACACTGGATGCATGCTGTGGGTTTGGAGAGCAGGTGCCTTACCTAACAATCATGAGCACCTCACGGAGAGAAATAACTCTAGAAAGAAAAAGCTGAGGGGCTTTTTGAGCCTTTACCTACCATTTTATTTGCCTTATGTTTGGGGTCAGGATTCCTCTCTGTAAGTGTTTATTTGTACCTTGTTACACAGCTGGCAAAGCAAAACACGCCTGATGAAAATGAAAATTGATTAAGCCCTGAGATGCCCCATCCTTTGTGTGGGTGGAAAGGAGCAGCAGGGCCAAAGCAGAAAGCATCTGTCTGCTGGACAGTGTAACAAGAACAGTTGACAGTGAAATAAAACCCCTGAGAATTAAAAACTACCATCCAGCCTCTCTGCTGGAATAGTCAAACAAAAACAAAAGACAGAGGTCAAGTCTATTGGTTTTAACCCCTTCTTTGTATCCTAAATATGGTCTATTTTTTTTTACCCTGCCATTCCAGCTATGTGGAATAATCATACTGTGCTGAAATTGCATCTGTTTTAGTATTACGGCTATGAATGCAAGAAGACGTCATTGGATTGGGAAGGGAAATTCTATGGTTTAGAGCAACTATCATAAAGAATAAAATCCCAGGGTCCTGTATGAAAACTATACACACCTGAAAAGTTTGACACCTCACTGAATTGTTATCACCTATAGAGTAAAATAATGAAGGTTCATTCAGCAGCAGCAGCAGTCAACATTTTATAGCAGGAAAATTTAAAAACTCAATTGAAAGTAGAGTGAAAATTCAAACACAAACACAATTATTATGTAAATGGAACTGAACAGAAATCTGGCTCTAGTCATACTGGTTTTTTTCCAGCTCGCTTGCTGTGGTGTCCATGATGTGATAGGCAAATCCCAAATACATAACATATCATAATCCTTGCTCCTTTGAGCATGCTATCCAAAACTGGAAATTGCACATTACAAAAAAATATCTCTGCAATTTGAAGTGCCTGTAAATAGCCAGCATTCTAGTTTCATTTCTCCTAAAGTAGAGAATTCCCTCTGAATATGAAAAGGGCTCTTCAAATCCCAAACAAAGGGACTATTTGGCTGACCATTTTCATAATAAACATATCCCACACAGTTTGGCATCTCTAATTAGAAACCCAGAGTAATTAGGAGAAAGTGCATTGCAGACAGCAATGTGTAACACAGCAGGGAGATTCTGCAGTGCTGCTATGAGAATACCAAAGACCTGAAGGTCATTCTTTTTTCACTGGTTCCAAGCCACACTTGCTGCTGTGTTTCATTTTTACAAGCCAGAATGAGCATGGCCTGATGCTCTGGGAGGACTGTGAGAATCACAGAATCAGAGAATGGTTTGGGCTGCAAAATATGTTGAAGATCATCCAGTTCCAACACCCCTGCCACGAGCAAGGACACCCCCCACTAGGCCAGGTTGCTCAGATCCCCATCCAACCTGGCCTTGAACACTTTCAGGGAGGGGGCATCTAAACCTACTTTCTTTCAGTTTAAAGCCATTTCCCCCTGTCCTTTCTCTACATACCTTTCTCAAATGGAAGAGATGGGTCAGTTGGACAAGCCTTTCCCTGTGCTTCAAGGGCAATGTCACAGCTTCTTGCAGTGTCTGCCAGTTGTTTGCAGGCCAGTGTGTGGGCTGAGTTGTTGTGTTGCCTTGAGGGACCAAGGACCCCTTCTATCACAGGCAGACAGGACCATAAAGCTGCTTGGCTGCAGCTTTGAACATTTTATTTGACTGGAGGGATAACCAAGCTCTTTGTTTTACAGCAGGGGCCTGAGCACACTTAGGAAACTGAGCAATGATAAAATGGATATTTTCTAATCAAAATCATTCCCTGTCGTCCTCAGTGAAGAGGAAATTCTGATGGGATCAATATCTTTCCAGAAGACATTTCATCTCAATGGTACAATACAAATTGTCCAAAGTACACAATATCTAATATAGTTTGATCAGCTTAAATCATATACTTTGCTTGTTTCCCAGATAAACAAGATTATTCTTACTGGCCATTGACAAAATAAAAGGTGTTGATATAAAAGAAATTCTGTTATGTCTACCTAAGTTAAGTACATAATACTAGCTTTGTATTAATATCCTTTTATTAGTGGAATGAAATCAAGTAAAAAGAGACAGTTTCCCTTTCTGTCATTCAATAAACAGCTCATAAGCACTGCAGTGAAAAAAAGCAATTCCTATATAACGCTCTATTTTCCTTCAAGTAGCTGGTTTTGGTCAACTTTGGTGAAGTAGGAGTGATGTTGGGGAGGGGTGCCATTATCTAAATGGAAATACACTCTTGAATAGCAGACACATCAGGAAATTACATATGGCTGAAATACTAAAGGCATAAAGCACCCTGAGATAGAAATGCTTTAAAAAAAGATATGCCAGTAACAGGTCTGCAGTCTTACCAGTTTCACAGGACTCAGGATTACTCAGGGGCACAGATCACCTTTCATTGTATGTCAAATCTAAGACATTTCAGTTACTGTAGGGAAAACTCTATTTCCATTGAGAGATGATACAACCTCATCACTTGGCCTAGAAGCAGAATTCATCCAGACACACAGAGATTCATAAAGAACATTTCTGAACAGCAAATTATTGCCACCCCTTAATACTGGTGGGCTGAAAATACTCAGTAACTTGTTGCACTAAAATTCAAGGAACAGCTTGCAATGTGGAGCCCTAACTCATGCAGAATCTGGCCCTCAAGGCTTTATGGCTCCCGTCTGTTCAGAAGGCACTTCCATTGCTCCCTCATTTCTTGTTTTCCAGAATAACAAAAAAATAGCAGTTTCGTATTTTTTTTTCTGTTTTTAATGATGTCTGGTAGATGTGTTGTTTTCATTTGTAACATATGTGGTGGGGCTTTTAGAAGTAATTTATTTTTGGTGGCAAGCTGCTGATGCTTGCTCCCATGTTGGCTGTTAGCAATTAACACCTTCTGGTCCACTACGGACAATTTCCCACTTACTGCTTTTTAAGGTGCTAAAACTAATCTCCACCAGCTCTACAACCCATAGATCCATTTCACCCATTTGAGGCTTTTCTTAGTGACAGACAAGGTTTTTCTTTTCCTGGACTAATAATGACACATGACACAGAGGATATAGGGAAGTACCTCTACAAGACTTTGTTAAGCAGAATTCTCTGCTGACGAGGAGACTGAGGTGAGAAAATATGTGTAAAAATCTTCTCAGAGGTGATACCATAGACAAATGCAAGTTTTGGCTGTGAAAACAACAGGCATGACAGGAAGCTACCTGAAGAGAAGGAACTAAGGAGGTCCTCGTTACCTGTTAAGTGTTTGGCTTGTCAGCCAGATTTACTTTACGCCAGAAAAATCCAAGCTTAGACAAATTCTTTCACGTTTTCATGATCTATGCCTAAGTTGTATCTATGTTTTAAGGCCCATATGAAAATCTCACAAGAACAGATCTCCTTCAATGCTTTTTTCACTTTTTATTTCGGTCATGAGAACAAAGTTGCAATAATGATGAAAAGCCTTACTTACATGGACTTCACTGCTTAAAAACCATTGAGTCGACTTTTACTCCTTGACACTTTTCTTTCCTTTTTTTTTTGTTTTTTTTTTGGGTTTTTTTGGGGGGTTGGGGGTTCTGAGGGTTTGGTTTTGGTTTCTGGGAATTCGTTTTGGGTTTGGGTTTTGGTTTTTGGGTTTTTTTTAACATGGAAATGAAGTTTTAAACATTCAGAGATTCTGACACCTGAAGGACTGTGTCTCTTCCACATTATTTGATGATATACTGATTCATTGCAAGGTGATAGTCCTAATCTATGCATCCATTAGAGTGAGCGCTGTGACAAAATTAAGTTGGAAAACAATCTCAACTCACAATATAAAAATGTAGTGGAAGCTGCTGATGCTGGGCTAATTTTAGCTGCTGGGCACTGAGCATTCACTGCTGAAGTCTTCAGTCAGAAAAGCTCAGGAGCTTTAATCATCTGCTAATGACAATTTTCAGAAACCTGTGCAAATTCTACCTTTTCATTATCACTCAGGGAGTATATATGAACAGTGAGGGACAGCTAAGTAAATGGGCATCCAGAGTAATCAAAATTTGGAAGAAGCCTCTAAAGAAAGAGGAACTCTATGTCTTGAGGAAATTATAGCTTTCAGTCCTACAGTGAATTCAGGGTTTTTTGGTTGCCTCAAGTGACAAATCCTTAAACAGAACATTTCTTCAAAAATCCCAAGGATTAAGAAAACAAGAAATGAAAAAGGCAAAGAGATGCAATTATTTTTCAGTACAAATCTACTTGCGATGGCTTGATTTCTGAAGGAGAATTATTTTTAAAAATTTCAGCCTTGCATAAAGAGAAGAATCGTACTTGAAATAAAAGCTTTCTGATGATGTCAGCACTCAGAACAGAATCATCATTAATATCATTATTATGTGATTTCCATCTATTAATGAAGCCAACAATTAGAGCTGCTAGAGAAACTGCCTTAATGGAAAAAACACAGATAATAGCTTTGAATAAATACACAAGGAAAAAGACAATGTCAGGCTCAGTCAGTTGGCAACATTAAATGCCGAGTTAATAAATAGGCTGTGTAGTACTATACCATCCAGCAGGAATGTTATGCCAAATGCCTCGATCATTGCTTTCATAGGTTTTTGTAGCCAATTTTGTTTGGGATTTTTTTGGACTAAACCATCTTTTGGTTTTTTTTTTGACAGCTCCTTTCCCAGATAATTCCATTGGTATGCTTTACGTGTGCTCTAGTTGTTCATGCAGTCTGTATTCAAACATCTTCCCCAGCTTTCTTCACTTGACCAGAAAATATTTTCCATGTATCCCTAACACTTTACCACTTAGTTCTCAAATCTTTCTAAGTGGCACAACAGATATCTCTGACAAACTCCCTTTAGTCCACCACTATATTTTTAAAAAGACTCAGAAAATTATTTATAAAGTACCTTTTAAATACATATTTATATATAGTAAAGCAGAGTGCTTGATAGCATGTTTTAGATGTCAGTATACACCAGCCACCAAACATTATTCCAAATTAGCCTCTGTAATGCACAGCAGAATGCAGTATCTGTATGGGTATACCCTCTCACAAGCCAGCATTTTCAAAAAAGTAAAATCTATTTAAGAGTCATAGGGACTTGCCTTCCACAGTATCTAAATCAGTCCAGAGAAGGACATTTCTGGGACAGAACCTGTGAACATCTAGGCAATCCCACACTCAGAGTAATTATTTTTAAACACAGTTCTCCAGAAAGCTGCTACTAATAACACATTTTAAACCTTTGGCAGAGCAAAGTGCGTGGTGATGTTTCCCCCTACACAAACTGAAATACTGAGACAGTGAATCACTGCCTGAGCAATCTCTCCTTATATAAGAGCCAACATTTCCTTTGCACATTAGCTTTTATCACCTCTGAAAAATGTCAGTGGGGACCAATGTTTATAAAACTTATTTTGTAACATGTTTAAGTGCTTTGTGCTGGAGTGCAGAGGTATATCTTTGACTGCTCATTTTTTGCATAGAAATTAAATCCTTGCTGCTTTGGAACACTTTTAGCATTGTATCCCAAGATTATACTGAGTGAAGAACTTAAACTTCAGGGGTGTTCCCAGACTATTAAAAGATGTAACATCAAAGAAGGATCCAAAAATCATTGTTCCTGCAGGAAAACATGAGGTTTTCAGTATGTTGATAAATGTACTATGGCTTAATACATTTTGTAGCTCTTATCCTCCGCAGAGTCCTACCCTCCTTATGTCAGGAGAACCCACGATATTTTTTCTATTTTATTTAGCTTCTAATCTATGTGTTCTGTGAAGGTGAATAAATAAAATAATTACAAAAAAGAAGAGTGGCTGACAAATGTACTCAAATGCATTCACTTCCTAAACCTTATCTAGAAATAAAATCTCAAAGAAGGGAAGGATGTTCAGGAAAGGCACAACACCTCCTATTATATAGAGACTGTCAAAGGGAGGATCATTAGATACAGAGCACCAAAGCATACTATAATGCATTTCTCTTATTGGAGGCCAGATTGGTTACACAGGCCCTGTGGCAAAGCAGTGACAGGGCCATAGAGCTGCTCTGCCCACACATTACCCCAGAGAGAGAGCATCCCGAAATCCCTCCCTTCACCTCCTACTTCCCAGTAACCAAAAATTGGCTGCTATTTCTTTCTTTCTAATAAGTGAACTACTGAACTGCTGTGATCAGCAACTAGAACTAGCAAGCTCTTCTTTGCTTGCATCTGAGTTCTCCTTAGTCTACATGAGATGTAAAGCATGCTAGTATTCCCCAGGAAGGCAAGAACAATCAGAAATCAAAAGTACTGGTGCTCCTTTTAGCTTTTAGTTAGCACCCCAGTCCTTGAGATTGAATGATTAATTCTTTGCTAATAAAGATATGTTGGTGGCTTTTTTCAGTTCACCCAATACATATTTCTAGGTTATGTGAATATGGAACAAATGTTAGTGGGATATGTGTCTAAATCATATTGCTTGCTGTTGCTCTGCAAAAGCCTTATCCCCACTGTTTTCCATAAAAGAGTTTCAGAGAGACACTTACCTTGTCTGACAGCTAGTGTTGTCGTGTAGACCAAGAACAGAAGGATATAATTGAGGAAGCTCTGAAATACAGGTGTGTTGGCATGGAAGTCTTCTGACAGATACTTGCTTGTGAGACCAATGCCACAGATAAGGAGGGAGAGTACCTGGCCAAGTGCCACAGACAGCAAGAGATCCCTGAAAGGAATGAGAATGACAGTCATAAAACACTCAGCCTCCTCACTAAGGAGGAAATGCTCATCCTCCTCCAGGAATCACGTTCAACATTTCTGGGACATGGAAGAAACATGATGCTCCAGACAATAATGGGAGCTGCTGGGTATAGCCAACATAAAATTTCCATTATTTCTGCTCTTATCATGGGAGTAAACATTGTGCCAACACAGTAGCTTTTATTCACATGTTAAACAACAGCAGATGGCACGTCCCTACCATTTAATTTTGCATTTCACATTCCACAAAGGATAAATGATAGCTTAAATCAACCAAAATACAGTACTGCTTCTTTTGAGCAACCTCCTTAACAGAAAGACCCAGGAGTATCAGGTTCAGACACAGTGGGGAACACAGGACTTAGAAGACAAAGAGAAAAAGAAGATTAAAGGATCATGGTTCACCATCAGGATGAATATACATTTCATCATATAAACTATTCTTTCCATCTACTATGCAAATATATTTATATTTTCTTTCATCTTTCCCACTGCTTACTTTCTCTTCTGCTTGACGGGAACAGGAGGTTCCAATTTTCCTCTTTCTGTCTCCTTCTAGTCATTAGAAATGTACTTTCTGGTTTGGCTTCATGCTTTAATATCTTTCTCTTATTTTTTATCTCCAGTGTCCTCTGCATTCTCCTATTACAATCCCATTATCTTTCCCCACAGGTCTCAAATAGTTTCTCCTTTTGTGTATATTCTCTGTCTTCCTATAATTTTCTCTTTACTGCAGAAATTGCTATATCTGAAAGACTTCTTTACCTCCAAGTATCTCCATCTCTTTTACTCTTCTTGTAGAATTTATTATCTAACCACACAGCCCAACTTTTCCAAAATTGTCACAGGATCTTCTATACCCACAAGATTAATATCTGTATTTTTTAAGTTACCCTTAGAGTTTTTCTGGATTCCCCACGTGTCAGTATTCTCTTGCTGAACAGGCCTGCTCCATAGTTACACCATGCAGAAGGATGAAATGCAAAAGTGTTGGTCTGGTAGAGAAGCAAGCAAAAACAATGCCAGGGCATTCAAAGGGGACACCTAGTCTGAGCTCTGCCCACTGCTGCTGTTGCTGTCACCAGCCCCAGAAAAGAGCTCCCTAGGGGAAGACATGAAGGAAAGGAGCATGCTCTGAAATGTCTCAATTGAGCCTGGAATGAGGAAAGGGAACTAGGCAATCCTAAGGGAGTAGAGGAAAGAGGGCAGCACCCTGCTCAGCTATAACAGTATTTCATGCATGTTCTCTGCCAGACAGTTAAAAAAATATTGCTTCAAGGCTGCTTTGCTTTCCCTGACAGATTTCCCTGACCTTGGCTCTGCATGTTTGGCAGTGATGAGCATCTGTGCTCCCACAACTTGGTAAACTCAAACGTCAAATTTGTTTCCCTTTTTCTCATAAACAATCCTCCCACTAATGTGTCACGGTGTCAGTCATGGCGTGATTTAGCCTAGGAGACACTGGAAAGCACAGGAGGCTGGGTAGTTATATTCAGCTAACATACCTCGCTGACAAACAGCCTGACACACAGAGTAAAGAACAAACTTTATTGGGCTAAACCCTGTGTTTTGATGGGAGACTGCTGGGTAAGAGCAAGTAAGGCTCTACTACTGCTACCTCAGCTTTCACATTACTCACTCTGCTGTGAAACACAGCCATGGGAAACAAACACAGAGGTGACATCCAAGAGCATGATGCAAATGCTGCCTACTCTATTGATCCTCAGTTGCTGCTGTTGACAGGGAACAGGAAATTCAAATAGTGACTGCAATTTAAACCCACATATTAATCTTGAACAACTTGTTTACAGTTCTTCATTTAGCTGGATTTTGTTTCCTACATGCGTCTGTAATTAAGTTTCATGCAGGGCTGTCCTCTTGCCTAGTGCCATTTCTATAGTTTCATTTCATTAGTAAATTAGATGTCTGCAAATCAGTTGCACGCTTTCCATGGAATGCAGGTGTGTCCCTGTGTCTCAGCCGAGCCTGTGAGTGAAAGATGTATTACATTCATTGTGGGACTGCACCTGCTCTGAAGAGAAGCATCTTGAATCTTACTTAGATTAACATGAAGCTAAATACATCCTCTCTCAGGAAAGGATTCTCACAATAATGTATTTCTTGCTCCCTAGGACTGTTAGCTGTTGGGAACCACACTAATTGTTACATTTTTTCAGACTGGTGGGAAGTTAGGTGAGGTCTTACAAAAGGCATATTTTTATGCTCAACTCTCTATATTCAGGTGTGTCACCAGGCCTAACCAGTCTGTACTGACATTTGTATTAAAAATCCAACCAACAAAACCTGAAAAACACCATGTAAATTGTATTTGATAGCTGTAGCCTTCTCTGCTGTACATTTTGATTCTCTCGTTGCTATTTTGCAGTTTATAAAGCAACCCTATTTTTCCATAGCTGATTCCTTGCCAAGTCATTCAACCACATCTACAGGTGGAAGTTTTCCTAGAGTCAATCTCTACAGCATATACATACACACAGCCTCTGCTCAGCTTCTGTATTTCATATTTCACAAACTTGAAAACAAGAGGTAATTCAAATTTCATGGTCTTATTCCTAAGACATCATTGAGAATACCTTTCTATGTCTTCTGTTAATTAAAAAATATGTCCAAAAATCCACTTGCTATTGCACTATTGAAGCCATCAATGAACACAAAGGGTAATTGGAGTTCAGTGAACGCAGACATGAACAAGAATCAAGACCATGAACTTAAACACCTCCAAGTCTGTAGGTAAAGGCTGAATCAGTATAATCTTTGTAATTTAAAAGAGCTTTTGAATAAAAATTGTCATTTGGATGAAAACAGAATGTGAAAAATGCAAAGAACTACTTTGCAGGAGTCCAAGTGCAAGCAGTACCATCAATGTCACTGTCTTTCAAAACACTGACTACATAAATGATACTGAGTACATACATACTGCTTGTCTCTGATTTTTGCACACATTTGGTATTTCTAATTATGTAACAAAACTCATTCTGAAATCAAGCTGTTGTGCTTCTCTTCCAGTCAAGACTTAGTTAAACATTTCACAGTTGAAGGACGACACAGAAAAATATACAAGTCTTTTATTCTTATTTCATCAATGCAAAGAGTAGCATGTTAGATATTTAAGCAGAACGAATTCAAGTGTTCATGAAATGCTCAGACTTGAAGCAAAGGTAATCCATTTAGTAAAATTATACATAAAACCACTCCTAAGACAGTTCATGCCCACATTAAACTCTTCTAGAGACATGCCCATTACAGACATGAATGACAACAGTGGCACAGAAGATTTTTTGTCCTCCCCTTCTCTCACCACTGTAGGCCGTGACACACTAATCATTACCATGGAAAACAGGTGAGATGAAAAGCAAGTAAGAGAAAGCAAATCACAAGATCAATAAAAAGCTCATTTTTGCCTTGGCTGAATGACAGAGAACAACTCATCTCTCTCAGAAGAGTGGAAACAAATCTTAAATTATTTGATTAAATTGGTGACAATGTCAGCAGCATTATAGAAAACTACAATTTTTTGATAAACTTAATAACCAACATAAGATGCCTGAATTTTACAAAAAGTGCAGATAACATTCAATGTATTTAATTTTTTTCCTGCATCAATGATCTAATAATAGAAGAGTCTTAACTCTTGAGACTTATCGTGAGTACTTCGATAAGAATAATAACATACCCATTTCTTTTCAAGAAGAAGCAGGAAGCAAACACTGAAAAGAAGATTTCAATAGGTGTGGAAAACCTACTATTTCCTTTAGACAAAGTAAAAAAGACACTAACTCAGTGCTGTCACCTCTGGCACTCATAAGTATCTTCCCCAAAAATCATAATACTGTTGAAATATGCAACATGGCTCCTACCTTCAACACTTTCTGTGTTGCTTTTCATATACTCAAAGACTGGCATAAAGGACGATTTCCTCCCTAAGCCTTTGGTCTATCATGCTGGCTTCAGTAGCACATTCACTCATTGAAGAAGCAACAGTCATTCATATCTTGAAGAAAGGCTGTGTAGTTTGATGGCCTTCAAACAGTACACCAAAGAAAAAGTCTCACTGCAAAAAGCTTTATAAAAATGAAGGTTTCTGCCTCTCAGGATCCAATATCTCTTTAGCTGACTGCTATCCTATTTCTCTACTTGCATTCTATTTAAATCAAAATAAAGCAATTCTTCAAAAATCCCATTTTCCCTCACCTAACACCAACACCAACTCCTCAAACCAAGCTAAAACAGGGAAAGATCTTCAGCTTGTAGCTAAACTTTGATCTCATAAATGCATAGAATCATTGAATCATTTAAGCCTGATAAGGTCATCTAGTCAAACCATTAACCTAGGATCAGATGGGTATTTTGAGGTGAGAAGTAGGTCAGAATTACTCCTAAACCCCCAGGTGTCATGTTGCTAAGGTGTTTTTTCACAGCACTCTAACAGAATTTTTAAAAAATTCTTTATTGTCTCTTTAGAAGTGGAGCCAGAACACATAGCCTCATCTTTACATTAGGAGCCATTTAATTATGTTTAAATGTCTGGGCTGGTAGCTGCTGTGCATCCTTTTTACTGGTTCCTCCAGGCATATGGAAATTTCTGTCACTTGAGTATCTCCTTCTTTATCAGCCATGACAAAGCCAAACTTCTGACAGCAGACAATCTCATATCAAAGATCTCTGAAGCCGTGCTTGGTGCCTAGCACATACACACTGGCATAACAGAGTGTACTAAACAGCTATCTGCAGGTTATCCTGTAATTATTTTTCATGAAGTTAAAACATTTAGCTCAGAATTCTAGATAATTCCCATATCCTCCCCAGGACCTAGAAACACTCTTCACAACTCAAAATCAAGGCAGTGCATAATTCAGAGGGAGCTACACAATCACAGTTGCTGTATGCTGGAGAATCATGCATGCAGAGGGTGGCCAAGTGAATTAAACATTCAGGCCTATTTAATTGACACTAAATCCTGTTTTAAAGCACTCTCCATGTCAGTTTAATTTAACTGCTTTCCCTTTTCTCTTCTGCACTTTATTTGGTATCTTTCTACTAGTAAGTCCTCACTGCATCAGTTTTAGAGTATCTCAGATGGTGAAGAACAGAGGCTACCACTACTTTTAATCTCTAGCATGAGGTGTGTTAATCTTTCAGCATGCCACAGTTTCCAGCAGACAAGAGATTGGCAGTCTGTTTCCTGAGCCAAGATTTCACAAGAGGAACACATCTGTAAAAGCTGTTTTATGGTACTGTTAGAAAGGGCCTGGAGGCAGGATCACACTTCCTCCGGGACAGTAATGACTTTCACACGAAGTTACCACTCCAAATGTTCCAAGCGTGTATTTAAAAAGAGGAAAAAACAGATACACTTCATTCAGAGACTGACAATTGCTATGCCATAGTGAAGTTGATGATGTCTGTCACAGCACTGTGATATTTTGCCAAGCTTCTTCACTTGAGTGCACTTTACTGTGTTTCTATAAAAGCGTGAGGAAAAATAAAACAAGGTCTTAAAAACTTCACATTGATTCAAAGTGAGCTGAAGTTATGCCCCCATAAGAATCCAGTCAAATTTATTTGATGGGTGGGGAATCTTACTTGAAGATTCTACATCTCTGTTAGAAATGTTGATGCATATTACCATAGGAAAAACAGGAACAGCACATGTCCAAATCACAAATACCATCACCAGCATGGAATGTGGCTGTTTTCACTGCAGATGAGTTCTAAGTTCCCACACCACCCCCCTTCTGAATAGCTGCTTAATGAGGACACGGACATTACTTCCATATTTTGTGGTCCACACTTAACACTGACATAGGCAGCTTATGAAAGAATAAATTAACAAGATTTGTTCAGGACAATCAACTGAGCTCTCACAGAAAGCTAAAGCTGCAGATTTTCTAATAGCTTTGAAGCATATGAAATCTCCTATTAGTCCTGCATTGCCCTGAAATTGATTGCATCTAGAGAAAAAGATTCTACACTAATTTAGCATGGAAACTTATCTTTTCTTATTTTCCCCTTATTCTGACAGGGGAGAAATTCTGTAAGTTGGCACATGCAACAATTCCCTCCTCTCTGCCTCTCAATAAGGTAAGGATTGCAGCAAGTATCTTCATTCAATGCATAAAAGCTGCTGCACACTGCTTTAGAGCAATTTACAGAAGCAGTCCCAAAATTCTTTAATTAAATGTTCCCAGCACTAATGGCAACCAAGTCGCCCAACACATACACTGATAATAACACCATGGGCTGATGTGCCACGTTATCCTATTGGCCAACTACTCCCATAGCCTACACCCTCTGCAACCATTCCAGATGATGCCTCAGGCAAATACAGTGGATTTGTGGGTCTAAATAAAAGACACTTTTAATATTTCTGGCAAGGAATAACAAACTGAAGTAAAATATTTTCAGACTAAAGGTATCAAGCCATTGCTGAACAGTGAAATACCAAAGTCTGAATCCCAGCTAAAGCCATATGCTGCATTAAAATAAAAACGACACTAATATTAACTGGCAAATCAGAGAGAAATCCATGCAACACCAAGCCTATCCATCACTTAATTCCTACTGAGTCATTATTTTGAAATCTTTATTGCATTTATATGTTGTACAGGTTTTGTACTGGATCTCAGCACAAAGGGTGGGTTTTCCACACAGTGAGTTGCAGACTACCTCAAGCTCCCACTGAAGCTTGAAAGAAATTCTCTGTGCCTTAAGCTGGGGGAAGGAGGGGAGCTCTGCACCTTCTTGTTCTCATCATCTTCTCTTGCCACCTCCCCAGCGACTTGTCACTTGCACTGCAGCTTGGGATCAAACTCCACAGCTTCTTTCCTCAGCAGGGCCCAGCACCTCATTGCAGCATCCAAGGGACAGCCAGACCTGGAAAGCAGCACTTCCCGTGAGTTGAAGAAGCCCCAGCAGCCACTGCCTTGGCCAGAAGGACACCCTGTGCATGGAAGAGCTGCCCATGTTTCTTATGCTTTGCTTTTTCGCTTTCCTAGTTGCTCTGAGGTTTTTCTGTTGAAAACATTAAGGTTCTAATTTGTATTCAAATACAACTGGGCTGATTTTAAGAGCCTCTGGGTATATCACTTAAAATCAAGGTGTAGGTACATCTGCCTCAAAGCTGTGGCTGACTCAGGCTCTGCTGCTTTTCAGTGATGGCTTGCGGGACCAGCCCAGGTTGTTGACTGGATGAAAAGAAAGCAAAATCACATTCCGCATGCCTTGGGAGTCTCTGAAGCAGTTTCTTAAGATTAGTTTTTACCTAATGAACTTCCCAATTCTTGTATATTGCCAATTACAGCAATTCTTGAAAATGGGTTTAATTTGCCGTAAGCTTATACCCCAACTTCACACACATACACACAACCATGTTCATAGCTATGTGTGTTTTATAACACCTTAGTAACTGGAATTTTTTAGACTGTTCTTACACAGATAAACATATCCCTGCACTTAATAGTTAACTATATACTGTTGAGGCATCTGCTGCACTGACTCTAAATGTAAAGAAGGCACTCCTTTTTTAAATTATTATTATTGAATAAGATATATGTTTAAAAGGAAAAGGAAAGTGTGGTGACAAAATTTCCATGCAATTATCCTGATGGAGTCCAGTGCTAAATCCTTACAGGCAAAATTGGAGGCAAGGTGTGTGTGTGTGAGTGTGTTGGTGTAATTTGCTTATAGTCAGCTTCATCCTACCAGTGAGCTAACAAAGAAAATAAAACATGCTTATCCTGAAAACATGCCTAGGTTTTGAACCAGCCATCTGCCTTCAAATCAGCAATTTCCTGGTTCTTTTTCAGGTACAAATCACCAGACTTGGAGCCCCAGAGGCTTTTTCTCTTTAAGAAAGATGGTCTCTCCATATACAGTTCTTGACATCTTCTCAGCCTATCCTGGATAAACTGAAAGTATTTCTGTCTTTCTGACGAAATCAAAAGTATAATTATAGATGACCATGAGATAAAAGAATTGCATTTCAGATTATTTTTGCCAAATAAATTGACTGAAGCTAGATGCAGTCCATAAATTTTTATAAATTTCATTGTCTACCCAAGTATGACTAGAGAAATAAAGATGTACAAATATAAATATATTTTTATATAAATATATAAACATATAAATAGATAAAGAAATATAATATATATAATATATATAAATATATAAATATTTTATCTAGATTGGAATAATAAATTACAGAATTAACTTTTCATATGACAGCTTACAAAACTAGTTACAAACAGCAACTGCTGAATATAGTCCTTTTAAACAAGTAACTTCTTCCATCATTATCCAGAAATTAATTCAAAAGATAAGAAAGATATTTTCAGCCTTAGAAATAGAGTAAGAGACTCAATTATGCATTAAGAGTGAGCTGTAATTTCTCACGCTAGAAATCCATGTGACAGCTACTGAAAATATCACATTTTTGCCTATGAAATCTAGGCAGTCATTGGGCTACTGATCAGTTGTTTCTATCATTCAAGAATAAAGCACATAAATAGATGTGATTTTGAGATAGGCATTTGTTTTTACTCTCTTCTAAATGCACCAGTCTGAGCTTTCAGATGTTGAAAATAACAAGGATGTGGAAGAACTGATGGTTCTCTGTTTCTTGTAGAAAAGAAATTCACTGTCAAATTTCATTAGCTCATCTCACTTGCAGTGGTTTTTACGCCTAAGGCTCAGGACATTATAAATACAGTGACGAATATCTTTAGATAGTATGAGAAAGAGTTTTAAAGTTTCAGTTCAGTTAAGATCATCATCAGCTCGCAGTTTTCTCAGAGGAGCTGAAAGCCTACAGTAATAGACCTGGATGATTCCCAGCATCAAGAAAAATAGCTCACCAGAGCCCAAAGAAGTACAACATCACTTCTTACTGCTCTCTTGCCATTACTGTACAGTGCTAATACAGTTTAAACTGATGGAGGTTTATGGACTCTTACAGCTATTGAGAGACAGTTGATAAAGAAGGAGATGAAAAGCATTACAGCTCCTGCTATACCCCTGCCACTGATAAGCCAATCTTGATTGAACGGTCTGATGGAAAACAAGTTTAAATGACTCAAGATTCCTCAAGTGATAGATGCTACTGTAACTTAATTCAGTGTTGTCAGAAACACAGAAGTATGGGCTTGGAGTTCCTCGAAAATCGTATCTATGCGAGTCAGGATGATGGATGATTTCAGATTTTTCCTGATGCTCCCGAAAGTGGCAAAAATTGTTTCTGAATTTCTGCCCCCATAAAATTCCTAACTCTAAGCATGTGCATTTGTGTGGACTGACTGTTCATCTACAATTAGGCAACTAAAGAAATTATAGTTTAGTAGTAAAACTGGATGTCAAAAAAAGACAGGCATGAATTTTGGAAGTGCAAAAAGGCATCTATGAATAACATGACTGGCTTTTGGAGAACTGAAACTACTAACTTAATTAGAGGTAGATTTTTTCCCCATTTTTTTAAATATCAGTGCATCTGCGAAGTAAATAACAATGATTTTTCATTCCAGAGATCATTTTATATCTACTGTAAATGCTTAATTTAAAAATCAAATTTATCTGCCTGGATTCTGCAAAATCTTTTGCTTGGATAAATCTAACTAGATTTAAAACTTCCAAACACAACAGTTACTTTTTTTTTTTTTTTTGCAACTCATGAAAGTTGTTCAAGAACTCAAAAATCCCTGCTTCTGTGGGCCACATTTTCTCCCCAAGTAGGCATATGTAATTCCCATAAATTTGCATCTTCTTTATAGTGAGTTTCAACTCTATATGTAAAAGAAACCTTAAGAAAAATGTCCTTAAATTGGCCCATGAATATTGGCCCCTTAATTGCACCTCTGGTACAAAAAGACAAATTAGCATTTCATCAAGGACAGCACTAAACCATTGCACACTTTTCCAAATCTCCATCTACTTCAAAGGAGAGATGCTCATGTGCCTGTGGCTCATTCTAACTTCAGCTCTTCAAGGCTCTGACCTTCTTTTGCTTTTTCCCATGTGTGAGTTGTATTGCTGCTACCTCCTTCTGCAGCCCCTCAAGCAGGAGTAATGCTCAAAGTTGCTTGCTCATGGATATTATGACAAACACAAGGACATTAAAATTTTATGCATTTATGTTTCCCAATAGCTCTTTAATGCACAGAGGCCAGGATTTTCCCCCTTTGAGTGAGTGTTTTTCCCTATGCTATTGCCTGTGAAGCCTGTATACTGAGTTTCAGGGTGGCACAACTTCTTCATGGAGAAACAGAAAACACCCCCAACAGATGTACCACTAATCTGGTGGTTGATATACCATAGGAGGCAGAATATTCTGAGTGCAAGTCCTCAGAACAAGACCCCTGAAGCCACTTGGGCAAAAAATTTAAGAGTTTGGCTGCTTTACTGAGCTGGAAGAGAAGTTTGTGCTCTGGCTCTAGAGAAATGGCAGAGGCACATCTGAATTCCTGATTTGGGTCAGTATCTACCACAGGGTTACAGTAATGAGGGGTTTCAGTAGGCTACACCCATAATAGCCCAGCTAGATTAATAGGGAGTGCCCTTCTTGCAGGACTTGAAAGGTGTTTTCATCTCTGTCTGCTACTGCTCCTTTCTGAAAGCAAGGTCCCTCTAAGGCATTTCGAGTTGGGCTCTCAGACCTGACTCAGCAATAACCCAGGGCTGCTTTCACAGGTCCTCTCTGCCTTTCTACTTCTAAGATACAGAAGGGTCCTGCAGGAAAGGAAGCACTTGGTGAAAGGGGGCACAGCAAAACCAGCTTTTCAGGGATGTGGAGTGCAAGAACTTCTCCTTGCTTTTGCTGTTAGTTGAATACACAGCACAGATAATCATTACTCAACCAAAACTACACAAGAGGTTCAAACTTCTGCATTTAAATCCCTTATAATTAAAAAACAAAAAAGCCCTTTTGAGTGGAAATTACAACTGGAGAGAATTCAATTCCTGCTAAATGAAAAGTCCAACAACACTAAGTTCTTCATTTTTAGGTATGAGTGTGGTGGTTCTGGTTTACTGCTCTACCCTTAGGCTCCAAGATAAATCACTCCCTTCCTCTCTTCCTTCCAATTTGGTGAAACAGCACAACTGCCTCTGTCAACACTGTAAATTTACTGCAGACCTGGCACACAATGATGGAACAGGCTCAGCTGAAAAAACCTAAAGGCACTGATCTCATTTTTGCTGTTTTATTAGAATTCAGAATGGCACGGTGTTTGAAATAAATAAAAATAAATAAATTATAAGTGATCTGGGAAGCTGCCAGCCGCAGATTTTGAGAGAGTCAAGACAGAGAAATTCCTGGCCTATAGGATCCTGCTACAGTATTGAATGTATGAACAAAGTCACCAATGACCTAAAGAATGAGAATAATGAATCACTTAAATTAAAAGGAAGCCTGTGAAAAAAAAGGGTTGCTGGAAGATCCTCCTGAAGGAAATAAACAAAGTGACATTTCCCAGAGAACAGCTGCCCACCTTCCAGGCTGCTTTATTGCAATTTCTTCACAACCATAGCATCTAAACTTCAGATATGCAAAAAAATAATCATGTAAAACAGGTTTTCTTAGTGGGTACAATTTTGGCTTGCCAGCACTAAACTGTGGAGTCCCGCAAAGGCAATGAGCAGGCATTCCAAAACATGCCCTGACCCAGGAGAACATGGATCAAAATTGATGCTCCAGCTGCAGCAAACAAGATCAGCCTCATGTGGCATTCTCAGTGTATGCTGGGGAATTAATCAGCACCATGCCACTCTCCTGAGAGTGGTGGATACAGAGGAGACACAGTTCTGCTCTTCCTCTCACCCTTCAGGTGTGCCAACCTCCCCATCCCCAATACTGGGGAGTGGCACCCCTGTATTATCCCCTGGCTATTCTGCATGTGGTGTGGCACCAGTGGCACCTGTACTGCTTCACCCTCACAACACCCCAGTCATAGATTGCCTGAGTTGGAAGGGACCTACAGGGATCACTGTTCTGGCCCAGCACAGAACACCCCAGGAGTCATGTTGTGCCTGAGAGCATTGTCCAAAAGCTTCTTGAACTATGGCAAACCTGGTGCTGTGATGACTTCCCTGGGGAGCCTGTACCCCTGCTCAGCCACCCTTTGGTTAAGAATGGTTGAGAATTAATATCTATCTACTGGTAATCCTAGTAGGTAAGTTAAACTTCCCCTGACACAGTTTCAGTCCATGTTCTGGTGTGCTGTCCCTCGTCAGCACAGAGAAGAGATCAGTGTCTGTCACTCCTCTTCCCCTCACAAGAAGTTGTAACTGCAGTGAGGTCACCCCTCAGTCTCATCTTCTTCAGACTGAAGAAACCAAGTGATCTCAGACATTCCTCATATTGCTTCCCCTCAAGGCCCTTCGCCATCTTCATGTCCCTCGTTTGGAGGGTCTGTTATAACTTTATAATATTCTTGTACTGTGGCACTCCAAACTACACACAGAGCTCGAGGTGAAGCCACAGCAGTGCAGAGCAGAACAGGACAGTCACCTCCTTCAACAGCCTGCACGAAGCTCAAACTGCTCTCTCTGACAAAGCTCTTCTGCTGTGAAGGCAGCCGTGGAGGATCCTGCTCCAGCTTAGGCATCTCTCCAAAAGGATGGCTTCTCACAACCAGAATAAAAAGTCCATTAGTGTGCAGGGAGGGTTCCTCACAGACCAGCTGCTTTTCTTCAGCAGAGGACCTTTCGCCTCCCAGCCATATACAAGCGTGGTCACAACCTTTGGCTGGCAAGTTTATTTTATTCTCCCTCCCAGCATGATTCACATCTGTGCTTGCAGCAAAGAGAGCAGGGGGTCAGTCTGACAGTTGAAATGAAAAGTGTGAGGAAAATCAGGGATTAAATCATATTCTGTGTAAGCATGACATTTGAGACACTGCTCTAGAGCTTTAGACTGCTACTGTTACAAAAATACATGCATAAACCTATCATTAGCATTAAAAAGATTAGGAAGAATTTCCGTATTATTCAATAGCATTTGCTCTGCAGAAATCACCCCTCTGAAAGACATCTGAGGCTGAAGTTATAACTGAAGGATAAAATCCCAGTCATAGGTCTCCTTGCCTTTCAGAACTGAAGTTAGCCATTAAATCGGATTTCACTGTAATGATATGCATTACATTTTCCATTGATAGCTTTTTATTCTTCCTAGTAAGAAATAAGACAAGTTGAGAAAAGCCATAAATTCTTTCATAGCTGCATAAGTGAATCAAGTGACACACCCATCATATACAGCTCATAATTGGCTAAGTGCTTATGTTCATGTGGACCATCCTGCAACATGACTGCAGGTATCTTACACGTTGCTTTTGAGCAACACGCACTGCTTAATTTATGTATGGAATGGGTTATCTGATAAGGGCCATGTGGGGCTGTAAAGTGCCTAAATACTTCAGAGATGTAGCAAACTACCTATTAATTTACTGTCTTTATCTACTTATGGAATAAACTAAAATTTAACCAGTTTGAATTAAACTAGTTTCTGTAAGTCAAATGCTCTTGTTTGTAAAGCCCAGTTTGAAAACATGGATCATCCATGGTTATATCTGAGTTAAGCAGGTGCAACAGGCCATGACAGAGAAAAAGAACAAAGACTTAAGAGAATTATTAATAGTTTCTTTCTTTCTTTCTTTTATATAATAAAAGGGCACAGAGTGGGCAATTCAAGAAATCTGTACCTTCCGAGTACCTCAGCCAGTGGGGAGAAGGCACAGGGTGATGTGGATGGGAACATAGGATGAAAATGGGGCTGTGTCACCCAACAATTTGAGGGACCCTATGGGAAATGCCCCATGACCTCTCCCTTTATTCAAATAAATTTACAGTACTCCTCTGTCTCCTTTTTGGACATAAACCTCTGGCACTGTGGATTAATATTACCAACACGTCCTTTGTCAAGATTTATTTTCTTGGGAAGACAGACGGAAAGGACATCATAGAAGACTGTTTGCAGCTGCAAAAATATCCTTACCAACCAAAACCAAATTTGGCAGGACAATGGCCCTTCAAATGTTCAAATTAAATTGATGAGGATGATCCTTTTCCTATTGCTCCCTAAGTCTGATTACTAGGCCAAGTGCCTGGACAGACATCAAAGAGCCTCACAGGAGAAATTACCCAAACAAAACAGTGGCAGTCAATGAGAAGATTTTGGTATCATATCACACCACATTGCTGCTACAGCCTCCTTACTGCATGCATAGGTGGGCAGTATACGACCTTGGACAGCATTCTGAGACCCAGACCCTATTTTTTGCTAGTTTAGGTTGTTGGGAAGTATCACACTTTACCTGTGTGCAGTGTAAAACTACGTGAGGTACAGAATATCATCAGTATCATGGTAAGGTTATACATAAATATATTGATTAAAAAATAATTTTGAGCTCAACTCACATGATTATGAATATGCAGGAATACTTGAGAGATATCATGGGACCAGATGAGACAGATTAATCTTGTAATTAATTGTGTGCTTGAATTTAATTTATAAGCTTTTATTATTTAGTACCTGTGTTAACCATTTAATTTTCCCGCAAATCACTTCCTTATATAATATTAATGAAACATTCTATATTGAAATTCATCAAACTATGGAAATCAGATATTAGGAAGACTCATTATATCATCAATTTATCCTCTTCTAGTTTAAAACAGTTCAAGACCTGTGGCTTCAGAAACCACTCCTTCAAGAAGAGTATTTCAGTTCAAGAAAGAGCATTCATAGCAGAATGAACAATGTCTTTTCAATGTCAGAGATCAGAATTAAAAATCCAATTTACACTGTGGAACAAACTACAACAAGACTTTGAGAAGGAAGAAATAACAATAATATTAATTTCAACAAAAACCTTGCACAAAGGTCAATGATTTTACAGCTCTGTACAGATGGCATTCTGAGAAAATGAAGATCATACAGATTTATGCAATAAGAGACCTAAAAATTTGCACAGCCTGCTCAAAACATTTCATGCCCAAAGATGGAGATGGGACTGCTTGGGGTGCTGAGGAGCTGCTGACTGAGCAGGGAGAGATCAAATCAATGAGAAACATCAAAGTAATCACTTGTTTAATCTTTGCTAAATTGCTTGCCTAATCTTTGGGTTAGTCTAATGAATGTTTAGGGCATTCCTGAACCACTCAGTTGGGAGGGTGCACTGCTGTATTTCAGAAGGGGTGTCTGGAAATGAGAATGGTTGGGAATTGGCACTATTGTGAGAAGGGGAAGAATAGCTAAAATGAGAACAACCTGTCTACAGTGTCCTTGGGGGTCATCCTGGGATCAAATACCTACCTTTATCTCAACCCATGATTTTTTATCTTACTTTCTCCCCTTGAACTGCTGAAGTGAAGGAGTGAGAGTAGCTTGGTGGGCACCTGTCAGGCAGACAAGGTCAATGCACCACAAGAGTGGAGAAGATCTCGTTGCACCTCCCATCTCACCTTAAGACACTTCCAGCCTCCCTCTGCCTGTGCCTAACACCAGGAGCCTGGAAGGTGTAGCAGCAGCAACCATGCTGAGGCCACTCTGTCTGCTGAGCTTGTCTCATACCAGGGTCAAGCAGTTAAAAAAAAAACAGCAACCCTGCACCTTCTGACCCTGTGGCAACTACTTGTTTGGCTTTCTACTGTGTCTGATTATTTGTGCAAGGTCAGGCAGATTAAGCACTTCAGTAATCCAGTATGGCTTGTGGGATGAAAACTATGGTCCTTGGTCCAGAGGTGTTACTTACTTGCAGTGGGGATCAGGAATAGCAGGCAGAAATCTTTAACTGTGGGATTTCTTCAGCACACCTAGTCCCATTTCTGTAACAGACCGCCCATGGATATCTTCAGCTCTTTGCCTCAATTTACTCTCTACTGTTGTGTCTGTTCAGGTCAAAAAAATCTCAGAGAAATGACTCCTTTCTATATTAAATGACCAGAAAGCCTTCCTTTATGTAGGAAGCAAAATAGGAACAGAGGGGCAACACAAAAATAGTTTTCACAAGAAAACCCAGTGGAAGGTGCCTTCCAGTGCTGGAGGTTTCACCCCTTCTAACTCCTTGTAGGCAAGACCTTCTTATCCTGCAAAAAGTATATTGAATTGTCACTTTGTAACTGCAATTTATTTTTTACTTGGGAAAGCTGAAGCCTTACACTTTCCTTTTTTTCCATTTTCAGCAAACCTTTTGTTGTGTGACACCTTTTGGTTCTTTGTAATAAAAATGCTTTCATTGCCTGAATATATTGATTTTCAGTTTCCTGAAGCTTTATGCTTTTCTTCTACGGTTTTGCTGACACAGCTTTGTGAGGCTGAACCCCACAATCCCATTCCCCCTTGCTCCTGACTGAAGAAACAGCTCTCATCAAACTGGATGAAGCTCATCAGGCATTTAAAAATTATGTCCA
This sequence comes from Petroica traversi, assembly GCA_025920805.1. Lineage (NCBI taxonomy): Eukaryota > Metazoa > Chordata > Aves > Passeriformes > Petroicidae > Petroica > Petroica traversi. Next base: position 10,476,220 of record JAHLSL010000017.1, read on the forward strand.
TTCAGCTCCAGCCTCCTCTTTTGTCCATTCTTTTAATCTCTTTCATCTTTCTCACAGTGTTGCAGGACAGAAATGGAATACAATTTAGTCTGGTTTTGTTTTAAAAGCAAACCTCTACCTTGGTAAACTTGCTCTGCAGATAACTGGCCTGGTGAGACAGGTCAAGGGATAATGGTTTAAACTAAAATGGGGGAGATTCAGACTCAGCTCTGGGACAGGCTACCCAGAAAGGTGGTACCAGTTCCATCCCTGGAAATACTCAAGATCAGGTTGGATGTGGCTCTGTGCAAACCAATCTAGTTGAAGACGGCCCTGCTCATTGCAGGTAGGTTGCACTAGATGAGCTTTAAAGGTCCCTTCCAACCCAAACCATTCTATGTTTCTATTTTGTGATGCAATTATGACAGCTACAATTGTGATCTATACACATGGGATTTTATAGGCAATTTCTTTCCCTCACAAATATACAGGTACTGGGGTCAGAATGTAACTTATGGAAGAAATTTACATTGACGAAATTCAATGATGGCATGTCCAGTCTCACTAGAGGTGAACCTGATGTTATGTCTTTATTTCTTACTTCAAGCAATTGCAAAAGGACACAGAAAATCAGATTCTTTAAAGTGAAATCAGAGTCAGATTGACGGTCTCAGCAGCCAAACATTTTGTCTCATGACACAGATCACCAGGGTAAGTGTTTTTTTGTCTCATTATCAAGCAAACAAAAATCAGGTGTAATTTCATACTCTAAGTATGCATGGTTCACAATTTGAGAAGAAATTCCCAGAGAAAAAAAAAAGTTCTTCACACATCTGCTAACTCCAGATCTATTACTGAAACCTAACATTTTCATATTTTCATATCTCAGAAGATTTCCCTGGCTACCTGCTAAGTGAATCCCCTCAAACTTGCCTCACTGCCCTTATTATCTCAGAACATTTAATATTTAATATAATGTTTAATGCTTAGATCACTTTTGAGAAAAGTAAATCACTGCAGCATAGATGTAGATAAGACAGAAGGCCATGTCAACTTGTTTTTTTATAATTCCTCTCTGTTTCTTCTTTAAGAAATCTGCTTGAGTTTCTGATTTTTTTCCAACAAAATTCTTTGGATCCCAATTCTAGCATTCAGGCAGCTTCACATCAAGCAGCTAACTCAAGCAGTACAGGATATTAAGAAAAATACACAGCTTGATACTTTTCATGCTATGATATTATAGTTAAAATGGAAACAATCCACCCATGCAATCTAACTTAGGATATCACAGACTAAAATATTCACCAGAGCAACTCTAGAACTGGAATTGGCACTTCTTGTACAAAATCCTCTTTCAGAAAGGCAACCATTTTTATTTTACTTCAGGGCATGGGAACCCATCATATTCCTATATAAGTTGTTTCAAGGAAAGCTTATTTGAACCTTATTTCTAGCATGAATTTTCACAGTTTCAACTTTCTACCACCAGGTCATATTATGACTTTTGACAGCTACCTGCTGTATGAAAAGATGATAAAACAGGAAAAAGAAAAAAAATTATCTACAAACTAGATAAACACTTTAGCTATTCAGTTTAGCTTATAAATCAGAAATAAAGCTCATAATACATAGAAGAAAAATCACTTTCCCAGAAGAGCTTTATGAGGAACCAGCAGCTGGCTGACCCTGTAACCAGTTGAGCCTGGCACGACCTGGCATCCTGGCTAAGCTGCTTCTGGTTGGGAAGCTACTGCAGAACAGGCTTTACTTTTTTTCGAACAAAGGTTTTTCCAGTGAAGATGTCTATTAGAGTGACAGCTAACATGTTTGAAAAGAAAATTTAAATAAATGCAATTATTGCAGGTATTCATTCATTTTCTTTTTTCTCCCTTTTATATTTTTTCGCTCTTGACTAGGTTGAGGTGGGTGTAAGTTCCAACAAAAAAAAAATATAGATATAATAAGCTATAATGTCATCAGGGATCCACATGTCCAGTTGCTTTTACCTCCAGCATTAGACAGACCACAGGACATCTCAAAAGTAATGCCTGTTTGAATCACAGTATGTATTTTATAAAGGTATCCAATACTGTCCATTGTTCAGCAATGGGGAGACTTGAGAGTCTTGACAAGTTGCTCCAGAGATTAATTACCTAACTACTAAAAAAGAGGATTTTATGTAGCATTATCTTTCATTCTACTACGCTTTGTGATGCCCTATTACCAATTTTTGTTTAACTTATACAAAATTCTATCAAGCCCCTTTCTAACCTTACTTCTGTTTAATTAAGCAGGCCAAGCCCTTCACTATAAAATGTTGCCTCTTTTAGGACTCTTGTGGCTCTCACTTAAAACTTCTCTAGTTTATCGGTATTCTTCAGTCTTGAACACTGGAATGGGACAGTGTCCCAAACCAGTCATACAATAACCAATATTCCCTTGTTCACATATCAAAAATCTCATTATCCTTTTTGCATCACACACTCATAGTAGAGGTCATACCCTGCTAGTTCCACACACAAACTGATACTGCTTTCTAGGACAGAGCCAACAATTCTATCAGTGTGGTCCCCAGTATCTACTCCTATATATATTCCTTTTACTTGGTCTTATACAGACTCCTACTGCTTTCTTGCATTTTGTCCATAGCAATCAGAGCAGACCACTCTGCACAACAGCTTGTTCTGTTAATTATTACCACTCCCCTTTAACTTTGTATCATCTGCAAATTTTATGTGGCAGAGTTCTCTCTCTTCTTTCACATCCACTGATAATAATGTAAAATAGCATGCAATTTATCATCCTCTGTGCTCAAGAAACACATTTAAGTTTAGAAACTGCTACCAGTTTTAACATCATCTAATGTATGTACAATGTTGATTTTGTATAATTCTACTTTCTTAATCAAAACACTGTGTATTAGCAAGCTGAAAAGGCTGAGAGTTGAAACAGATGATTTCAAGATTGTCCCTAAACTAGCAACAACTTAAGAAAAGGCACAAAGCTATTTTGACAAAAGGTATTCACAGTAAACCCACACTGATTAAAACTAATTACTTTAACCTTTCCTTAATATTTGATTAATCAGATGCCACATCTGCTGCAATGTCAGATCAACGGCAAGGTGATAGGTCAATGAGTATGTGAATCATCTCTTTGTTCTTTAATAAACCGATATAACGGCAACTTATTTCCTCTTCTCTGGACCTCCTCACTGTCAGCCAGCACCAGCAGCACAGAGCACTGCTGTGGATACAGATTGCACAGTTTTGCTCATTTCCAAGTGTCCAGCTTCTGGATTATATCTTCCTTAGCTACCACAGGAACAGAAGGTGTTTTCTTGTTGCCACACAAAACACCACCTGACTTCTCATAGAATCCTACTTCTTCAATTTCTCTCTTGAAGAAAAAGGACCAAACAACTTCCCCCCTTCCCTGCAAAAACAGCACAGTCACCTACCCCCCAGCAAAGCATAATCATTTCTCCACCTGCTTTCTGCCTCTCCTACCTCACATGCTTCCTACAGTCCTCAGCTTTTACTGCACATCAATTCCCGTCTGCTCTGCTTTTCTTTCACTGGTTATACATTCTAAGTCTTTTTGTTCATTTTTTAATGTAGTCATGAAAGCACAACTGACTGGAAGGTAGAATATTTTGGGTGTTCTTTTAAGAAATGCTATGAAACAATTTTCAGAGAAACTAAAAAGAAGACGTGAGAAAGAGCTAGAGAATGTGCTCAGAGAAATCCATTCAAATGCAAGTAATGTCAAGACTGGTGGCATTTCTCAGCTCCATCAAATGTTAAGAAACGTTCAACTGTAGTCCAAATCAAATGTGTCATACTGTTCTATCTCTGTCACATTTTTTCACTGTATGGACTAAATAGTGTTTTTCAAAACACAATTTGCATAGGGATGAATACTCTGCTATTCTGATCTATAGAGACTCTTCTTTTATAGCTCAGACTTTGAAGTTTTTCAAGATAGGTAAGAATAATGCTTTTTAAATAATTCCCCGCAGCAGGTAAAGAATGTTATAACTGTGGGAAGGGTTTTTAGACTTACAGGAGTTTAACTGATCTATCCTGGTAATAAAAGACTAATTTTCTTTTAGCCAACTAGAGGTTTTGCACCTGGACATGTAAGAAGTCTATCCTTTTAAAAATTTATTACAAATTGTAAAAATAATCTTTGCAGAAAGAATGAGTGTAATTAATTTTAAAGTACTGCTTGAGCCATCAGAAAAGGACTTAAAAGGAAATTAATTGCTGGAAAGTTCTTGTGAGCTCTTCATGCCATAGAATGAAATCTTGGTTTCCCTGAGATCAATAAGAGAGAGATCAATGCTGACTATTGAACCACAGGGTTTTAGCTCCTTATCATGGCCTGCATTGCCTTTTGAATTTCATTGTAACAACAGCTGGATTCAAATTAAAATCGTTCTCCCTATTGCTCCACCGAAATAATAGTTGTGTTGCTCTTTGGTGATTCAAGGGAACAAACCTTATTGTCACTATTAAAAATAATAGCACTTTACCAGTAAAAATGTGAGTTGATTCTGCTTTACTTTTTGTCCAAAAATAATGATTTATATTTTGATTTTGAGAAAGAGTGTGTAGTGCAAACAAAAGCAGGGGAACATAAATAAATATTAAAGCTTTATTTCTCTTAGGAAAAGGTGCTGAAAATGAAGGCAACAAACATTATGAAAGGGTATAAAAATGGATATGTTAACAAGGGGACTCAATCATCTGTGCCTCTTCACTTTCAGAAAAAAATTTCAGCATTAGGGGAGGATGAAGCCTAAATGGACATAACTCTGTCCTCTTGGGTTATCAATTTTTGCAATTCACAGATTTTATCCTCCACTTCATGAGCTTCACTGTGAAAGGGGCCATGATCCACATTTTCTAAAGACAAGTAACACATTCCTACCTTTCTTTATCCTCTTGACACAGGCTCTGTTTCTAAAGGCAAACATGAAGTGACTTAGCAAACACAGGGAAAAAGATAATTGATTAACCACATCCTGGATGAATTAGCAGCAGTAGTGAGCGAAACCCACCTGCATGTAAAATGTCTGTAACACACCTGGACTTTTTATGTGTGATTTGAATGGTGCCTAGGCTTGCATTGTTTAACTTTTCAAATAGATGAGAGCATCTATGAGTCCACCTTAGAAAAAGTGAGCAGACTTTAGAGAAAATTGCCAGTTGATGCCTTGTGAGAATTTGATTATTAGCAAATGAAACTGAATTACTCCCTAAATTATGTGAATCCTACGCAGCCATAAAGTCCTCTTCTTTTGGGGAGCCTCAATAGCTCTTTGCGTGGAACGTGGCAATATTTCAATGAACAAAACTATGAATTTTCCTTTTGCTCTTGGTGAAAGGTAATGATTTTGCTGGATGAATAAGCTTTTGACATTTTAATGCTTAAGAGAAGGAAGTATTTGCATATAGTGTTCTGCCCCCATTTTCTCCCTGGTTGATGCTAAGTTCTGGCTGTCCCCCCCCTCAGTGCTCTCCTCTTGCCTCACCACAGTCAGTTTTCCCATGTTGTGATCAGCTCAAAGCACAGCTTTCTGGTCTGAAAAGGAAATCTTTCCACTTAGGAAAAAGGATGGTAATTATGTTAAATGAATGTTAACGTCTTGCTAATGAATGCATTGCATCTCTCCTAAACATTTCTGGAAGAAGAAGCAAGCAGAGAAACAAAAAATAATCAGACATGCCATTCAGTTACCAGAAGTATTAATTACAAGTAATTAGAAAAAGTGACTCATTTTTGAAGTATACAAGATTCCTAAAAGGAAATGCAAAGATTTCAGCAAGAGCTGAAGAGATATATCTGTATCAAGTGGATAATCATGTGCAAAAATACAATATTACATACACAAAGACTTTAATTTTGAAGGGAAAAAAATCCAGTTATGACATTTAAATTTACACTGATGGTAACTGACAGTTGCCATAAACTATCAGTACCAGATTCTTTTCACTATCCAAGATCTAGTTTGCATTTACCTTGACTCATTTACTATTGAATCTTGTCCACTCTTGTTAGACTAAAGATTTCTCCACCAATATTTCCTGCCATTTAGGTCTCCACTTACTGATAGCCCACAGGAGAGTTTTCCTTTCTCTCTAAAGCTTCTTCCTTCCAGCAGGCATCAGGTACAATAGTGAATAAAGAAAATGTTTTATTTTTTTCCCAGTATTTTTGAATACTGTTCTAAACTCTCCCAGAATTTTAGTAACATCTCCAACATTGAGACTATGAATTTCCACAGTCTTTGAATCTAGGCAGAAGGTAAACTGAATAGAACAAATTCATCATTTTCCAGTCTCTCTTTTGATTCTTTTCTGAGTCACCTTCATGGTAGCAAAAGCCTGAGCTGTGGCTCAGCTCCCAGCAGGTCAGTGTTGGTCTGGGACTCACAGCCTGGTCTGATTTACCAATATCATCATATGCCCCAGGAACATCCAGATCTGCCCATCCCCTATGGTGTTCAATCTGCAGGCACAACTCATCTCCTTTTTTTTACTGCCATATCTCCCTAATATTAAGACCTATGTTATTTCCCAGTTTGTGAGTACAATGTTTCTTAATCCACTGGAACACAAAATGCTTTCAGCAACAGATGAAAACGTATGTATATATTAATGTACGTATTAATCACTTCACCTTGTTAAAACCATTTCATGTTAACCATTTATAATGTGAAAATTCCTGCTACTGAACAGCACTGGGCAGCACCACAAAATGAGGCAGGAGAGAAAATGTCTGGCCATGCACAGCAGGAGCTACGGGGGAGAACTCAGCTGGAGAAGCTGCTGCACAGGATGGGACATTCTGCCTCAGCTCCTGTCTTTTTCAGGAACAGAGGTGGGTGCAGCATCCCAAAAGGTGGCACCGAGGCACCCCTGCTTTAACATTCCAATGAATCTTTAATGGCTATTCTCCCTCTACTGAATCTTTAATGCCAGTGGGCATAGCACAAACCAGAGGGCAGAAGCAAAGCTGTCAAGCTGCTTTAATCGTTGCTGCATGTGAGTTTTTTCAATGCCCACCAAAAAAATAAGAGTTTGTGTTCTAATATTGTTGTACTTAAATCTCTATCTAGAGGAGAGAAAAACAAATGAGGGGACTGGGAGAGAAATGCACTTACAAAACAAATTGCATACTCAATTATTTTATTATGATACACTGTTACACAGCATCATTTTGCTCTGAATGTGATACCAACTGAAAAAATCACTACCTGGAATTGCAAAGGGGAAGTGGGGATCCTTTTATAGGTACTGCAATTCCTTGGGGCTTTATTCACTGTGTGAAGGATTTGCTTTGAAATGGGATCACTTTTTCCCTCAGAGGTCCTGGTGGGAACAGTAAGGCTTTTTTTACAGAATTGCAGGATGAATTCCTAGAAGTGTTAGACAGAGCTCAGAAAATGCAGCAGGTTTCGTAAAATACTCATATAGCAAGAGTCTATGCAGCAATTCATTGTAATTTCATATGATGAAACATGGGAATGTGGAAAATAGTGAATAATGTCAAATGCAAAAGGGAGGGAAATGCAAAAATTAATATTTTCTGTCACTGTTACTTAGCTTACGCTCACTATTTATTTCATAGAAATGTTTTGTATTTTAAATCCAGCATGTTCTTCCAAATCATATCCTACTGAGAAGTGTGAGAGTCAGCCAACCGGTTACTGATAGTGTTGATGGACTTGGCAATGTGACTTCCATTTAGAAACACTTATTCTATCATGACTGCTCAGATAGAATGGCAAGACATTATCTGACATGAAGAAATATATCTACATTTGGTCCTCAATAAATCTGAAGGAATAAGGTTTCCCTTCATGGTTCATCACCTTTATCTGGGAGGCTGATTTTCCTACATGCATTTTTATTTGTTCAGCAGTTTAGGATGAAAGAAACATGTTAAACCATCACTAGAGAATGATTGCACACAGTCCCTGAAAGGCATCTCCTGTCAAATGCTCTGTCCCAGAGGAGGAATGAAGTCTGCAAAATGATGATTTGCTTTTGAGCCTCACTGCATACAGCGACTCGTCTTTGATAGTTTTACCAGTATCAATTTACTTGCTTGAAAATAATTTCCAAAATCCCCATGTTTTTGATGAGCAATCAAAAAATTTTATTAATCTATTAATAAACTTGGCTGTCAGTGCTCCCATCTTCCTGCAACCATCCCTACATATTACACAGGGAGAGTATTTTGAGATCACATAAACATCCCTGGGCTTTTGGCAGCTAAAGCACCACTAGCTCCCTACTTGTTTCCACCTTTCTACCCCTCAGCTCACTTGTCTTACCCACTATCAGTTACTGACAGCTTGCTGCTTTGAAGTTCTGTACTCAAAGCCTGGAGACATGAACTATATGTATATGCTACCAATAAAATTAAATTCTACCTTTTTGACCATTATTTATCAAGTTCTCTCCATTATGCTAACAAAATCTCTCTGGTAACGTTGCTATGGGTGTTTTTCCCCAATTTTCTACAATCTCTGGATTTGTTTGGTCATGTCTCTCTGCTTCATATAAAAAATAATATATGTGTGTGTGTGCATTTACATACATATATATAAATCCAATTTATTTGCCCATGTTTTTCAGTCCAAATCTCATTATTAAAAAGAAACAAATCACTTTTCATACTGAGACCAGAAAAAAAAGACCCAAAAACAACTAAACATAGAAGAAATAATAACTCTTAGCTGAAATATACCAATAGGCAAAACTTTGATTTGAAAATTTCACCTTAAATATTAGTACTATTTAAGGACAAAAAAAAAAAGTTAATTTCAGACTCTGGTGAAAATTATTTTGATACATGTTATATGTAGTTTCCACATTGAAAAAATTTTGCTTTTCTCCATGGCGCCCTCAGGACAGTTCAGGGGTGGATTTCAATGGACAATAACAGTGCACTCATATTGTCTAGCACAGCTCTGAAAGATTTGGTGCTTTTATCCCACAATTTATAAACTCTAACACTGTAGGTCAGGTTGTTAAGCTTCATCTGTAAGTGATCCACTCCATTAGGTCCATGGAGATATCTCAATTTCAACCAACTTGAAAATTTTACTTTCTTACTTTTGTTGACATAGCAATTGACCTTGAGAGGCATCTTTTATACCCTGAGCACAGAACAGATGAGTGTAATGACTCTTCTTTCACGCACTGCAAATGTGTGCGTGCCCTGAAGGACTCTCAGGTGGCTCTGGACCTTAGCAAGTGTACATTTCCTGAAGTCCTATTTGTTAAGGAGAACCTTGGTGTCTCTGGTGTCATCCATTTAAAATAGAAAATCTTGAACAGAATCAGAGATTTTTATTTTTTTTTCTGTAAGAGGGGAGAACAATTTCCCTGGTGTCCTGTCTTACTAGCAAGTGTTGAAACTCTGCATTTAGCCACGGAGGCTCTGCTGTTACAGAGGGGCAGACATTGTCTAACAAAGCAGGAGTAATATGCTCAGCAGAGAATAATCCTGTGATCAGAAAGTTTAAGGTTCTAGTGAATGCAGTAAGGATGCTGCAGCACCTCCAAGTCAGCTCTAAGGAATTATATTTATATGTCTAATAAGCAGGATGAGTCAAAACTGACTGGACTTATTCATCCTACTCAAGTCCTACTCTACTTCCCACTCAGCTCACGTGAAGTTGGTCACCCATCTTAAAAGCTCTCTTAGGCAACCCGAGTTCTACATTTAGGATCATGCACCTGGAGTATGATACCTCACCAGATTTCCTGCACCTTCTTTCCTGAGCATGGGTTTCTACTATGCCCTGTGGATGCTGCAAGCAAAGGCACACTCAGCAAAAACTACAGTGGGAATGGATGTTCGGGTATTCCTTTGGGTACATTAAAATTTCAGTCACTTGTAGGGTTGAGGGATTTCTAATGTCACATTTTTAAGATTCCTTTTAATGTGATCATTATAACTCTTCCTCTCCCCAGGTGGCATTGCATGTACTGCTCTGTTCTTAGCAAAAATATTTTTTTTTCTCCTACTTTGTAAATACATATCTCAACCTGACACATACTCTGGGCAACAGAACTGTCTTTTTATTATTCAGCCTCTGAAACAATGTGCTTTCTCCTTCTTATTATTAATGAAACTTGGAAATGAAGACTTAAGAGATGATACAGAAGAATAATATAAAAGAGGAATTGAAAAGCAAGAGATTTAAGATTTTGTCTTGTATAGCTGGTATATTGCACAATAAATTCTATTTGCACATCCAGAGCACTACACTAAGCAACACAAAAAAAAAATCTGTGGCTTGAAATATATTTGAAAGGCAAGAAGTAAGATTTAACTTTGGAAATTTAGTGGTCTGATTACAGTGCATAGTAGCCTCATTTAATTCACTTTTTAATTACCATTTTGAAGTCTCTGCCCTTTATTTTTAGAGTGAGTGGTCAGCCTGCTTTAGAAGAAGCAGGGCACCAATATTATTCTTTCCCCTATCCCTTCATATATCTAAATTGAGAATTAATTCTATGTCCATTCTGCTGCTTCTCTTGACTAATTCATAACTGATATAATTCAGCAGTAATACATGGCAGAAAAATACCTGTGGGTATCAATATCATACCACAAATAGCAAGATAAGATATTAAATTTTAACCACCCAAGAATTGCTGCAATTGTCCAGAGATAGTTTGAATTTCCTGTGCTGTTATTAAGAAGAGGAATCTAACAGGCACAGTAAAAATTAGGAAGACTGGAAGGTTTGTGTCATATCCTTTCACAAGGGGTAGAGATGGCTGGTCAACATTTTTATGGGAGGCAACGGGTGGCCTGCTTTTCAGCTGTGCCTCTCGGAAGTTCTTGCTGAAATCCTCAGCTTTCCACTGCTCTGAGAAGTTCACTGGAAAACCTCCAGCTTAACAGACAAGGCTGAAGGCATCCCCAAAGCCAAGCACTAAACCCTGACCATCTCTTCCAGCCAGAGCATTAATGATGAGAAGCAAACAGCTTCAGTCAACCTTGCATTAAAGCTTCACCCCACTCTTCCCTCACTGTCCCCAGCAGCGCCTTTGCAGATTCATCACCACACAGCACCAAGAATGCTGCGGGCACAGAGATCTGGGTCACAGCCAGAGGACCATGAACTACTCATCCATGAATTATTTGCAACTGGGTAGAGAAAACTAGCGGGGCTTGGATCCAAGCTAAAGATGGTAGGAGGCATGTCAGTGCTGCACAGGAGCTCCACAGGCACCTGTACACTGCCATGTTTGCATTTCTGTGGGCAATTCCCACATGGGAGGAAGGGTAGGACTGCGTCCAGGGGATTTCCATAGGCAGAGGGCAGGCAGGCTGTGTCTGGAGAAATAGGAGCATTCCTGCCTCTGATGGGTCCTCAGGCAATCTTACGAAAAGTAAATCAGGTGAGAAAATTTCCTTTTGGCTGACTCATGGTGACAGCAAGGCCAGAGTGATTTGGCTTGAGAAAGGCAAGATGTGGGTGGGCAGGAGAGGCCTGGGATGTGTGGGCTGACCTCTGTTATTTGTAGGAGAGAAGATAATAGTTTCACAGCCCATGAACTGCTCTCATTTTCAGAACACAACCATTGAGCAACCCTGAAACATGAAACTGTGCAAGTAACCAAGAGAGGAGGCATTTGTCACTGGTCATTTTTTTCTGACTAAAACACAGCAACTGCAGAGAAGCACAGGCATCAAGTCTTCTCAGATCAAACTTTTATCACATTTATTTTCATACAAACCCTTACTCCTCCCCTTAGCTTCAGTTTCTCCTATATGCAGCTCCTTTTCACAAAAAACTCCCTACTCCTAGTTTAGCATAATATCAGGATAGATATAATGCTATCTACTGTTAAGTTTCTAAAGCCCAAACTATCTAATGTCCTGAGATTCAAGGCCAATATGTATATATATATATATATTATATATACATTGCCACTGTACAGAAAGAGCTTCAAAAATGCCCTCTACATTTATTTCCATGGCTGTGTTGTAAAGGTGTGTGATGAAAAGGGACCCACTCCCCCTCTTCAATGCACCTACAGCAGCCCTGACACTTTGCAACTTGACAGCTTCATCTACTCACCGAGACAGTTGGATTTTCTTCTTTCGAAAGAAGATTTTTGCAATAGCACAGAAGATGGCATTTGTCAACACCAAGATAAAATACCCTGATGATGAGCCAGATTGTGCTCAGGCATTCATACTAGCCAGAAGAAATGGTGGGGGGGAACCTCAACAAACCACTCAAAAGACTTTTTTTTTTTCAGAATCCACAGCCAAAGCAACCTACAGTAGTCACCACTGCAGAAATGCCTGCTGTGGGCATGAAGGCAGGCATGGGAGAGGGCTCTGACTTCTACTGAAATTTAAAAAATAAACATCAAATGCCCCTTAACCACTAAACATGAGAAGTACAATTTTCAGTGTAGTGGAGAAACTATTTTATTTTCTCAAATAAAATAGAAGTTGGCCAAACATACTTCAATGAGGACTACCAAGCTAATCATTTGTGACATGTGGACCAAAACCAGTCTAGCACAGATTGAGGGAAACCCTGAGCAGCTGTAGGCAAGCTAAGGTTTGTTTCAGCTGAATCCTGAAAACACACTTGCCATCCTTCCATATTATATATGAGTTAACAATATATACATGTCAAATACATGCAGTGTATGATATTTTGAATTTGGAAATTTGGGCACAATTATCCCAGCACATAGAGGAAATGGTAGTAAGGGAAAAGAAAGAACAAGATTGTTTTCAGTCCATTAACATTTCCAACAGCATTAGCAGGAGAGAAAAAGAAAGGGAAAATTGGGGGAAAGGAAGAACAGGAAGAAGTCTTACAAAGGTATCATGGTATCTTCCCACTATTTTAGCATGGTTGCAAATAGTTCTGCTTCCAGCAGCAGCAAAGCCCTTCCTATGAGCCATGGAGCTACACGTTAGCTGATTGCACCACCCCAGCACCCAAGAGAAGAGCAGATGTCATGTACAGTGTCAAAAATTCAAGAGTCACCGACTGACAGAAAACAGCAGGGGTACAATGTCTAGCACAAGGACAGTGAAGCCAAGATGAACCAGAAAAGGAACACCGTGGGCTTCTGAAAGGGGATTAGTCCAAACTTGCTGGACACATTGGTCCAGGCTGCCACCAGGCACACCAAAAGCTATAATATTTGTAGCTGTATCGCCCTTGGCAGGTACAATCAGTCAGGTAAACAATAACAGAGACAAAGAAACCACAGCACAGGCACCAGGCACTGGGCACACGCCCAGCAGAACTCCTGCTGTGCCACCTCATGCTGGGCTCTGTGGTTTCCTCACTGTGGTACAGCAGCTGAACCTTTCTGTCAAGGCCGTACTGTGAACAATGCACATTGCTGGCATAATGAACAGGAGAACTGCATGAACTGTGCTTCTGTCCTGCCCTGTCCTTCTACCTAAATAACTGCTGAGTCAAGCTGCCATGCTCTTTGCTCTCACAGTGTTTCATAGGTCAGCTAAGTTCAGGCTAGTGATGCCTGCTCTTTTCTTAATTCAGTCCAATCCACACAACAGCTACAGTGCATTTGTGACCAGACACTTCACTACGCTTCTGGTGTCTTTATGTTGCTCTGGTGGTGACCAGGAACCGTCTCAGCTGCACATCTCTGCTGGGGTACTCCTTAAGAACAGTCAATTTATCTGCCCAGTGCTACTCTACTGACTCTCCACCTCTGCCTCTGTCCCCATGATTGTCAATACAGTCTGTTCAAACCCACTTGCTCTCCACTCCTCTCTGTTGCTATTACATTGCTGTCACTTCATTAATGCTGAAAGATTTTGTCCAAGTTTTCATAAACAAAAGCCAGGGGACAATTATCACTTGTGGATCAAATAATAGAGAGCATAAATGGCATTACTCATCCAACAACAGTGGAGAAGCATCAGATTATGCTAACAGAGAATTTGGTTCTCCATATGAAATTTCTCATAACTGTAACACATCTGTCCATATTTTAGTAGGCTTTGATTTGGACTCTCATTGCATCGTCTAAACAGACAGCACTGTAATCTGCAATCTCCTTACAGTTCAAATCCTAATTTTCCAGGAGCAGAAGACTAATTTCACAGAAGTCAGAGAAATATTCTTTCTGAGCACGTCTGTCTTACACCTTTTCTTTTTTTTTAGATGCTATTCAAAAAGCCATTTCATCTACCCTAATATCTGCAATGCCTTTACAAAATGAAGAAGAGGACTAAGAAAAGTGATTAAAATAGCCAAGTAATTAGGCAATGCACATTTGGAAAGACAGTATAAAATAGCTGCATTTTTACTCCCAAGAGGGGGGTCTTTTCCCACCCCTCTCAGATTCCCCTGACATGTGGCCTCTTCTGCTAGGTCTCATTTTCATAGCTCAGGAAGCACCTTCCACCTGTGCCCTCTCTGGCCTTACCCTTGCTGGTGCAGTGCACACTGCAGCCCTATCTGCCCTTCTCAGATTTGCCAATGATTGAGACAGTTGGAATAAAAAATCATCATGATTAGACTGCTTCCTTAGTGAAATCATGGATGGGTTATTATTAAGAAAAGCATACTGGTTTGGTTTTTTTTAATGATGAAAACTTAATTCATCTTACTTACTTAGTAAGAGAAAATACACCTGTGGTAGATACAAGAAATGGAAAGGGGGTGCAGAATATGTGCAATAACTGCTGCTTACACCTGGAGGCAGCAGGAAAACTCTTGCACATAGCAAATGTAGCACCCAGTGCCATTAAATATTTTCATCCTAGCAAACTGCAGTCAAAAGCAATGTACAGACAGCTGCAGATGCTCCAAGCACAGCCTTCAGAAATAAAAGAAAGGTATGAAGTTGTGCAGACTCTGAAAACAATTTCTCCAAGAGCTATTGATAACTCAGTTCTTTTTGCAGCACTGTGGCTGTTTTTCTGTCTGAGAAATTGAAGGATTTTACCTTTGATCTCAAGCAGAGCTTTAAAAAAAATTCAATTCACAGCCATTGCAACTTTTAAAATTTGTTTCCACCAGATAATCAGGTGTACAGCTAGTACCATCAAATATTTTTCCATATTATAAATAAATACCTACTGAATTGCTATTGCAATACCCAATCTGATGACAGCCTAAGGGATTATAAAGAACTCAAATCCATCCTTTACTATAAAATCCTCATTTTGGTTTTTTTTTTTAATAATCCTTTAATACATAGACAAAGAAAGAAAATAAACTGGGTTTTATCTCCTCTGCTTCCAGAAGCAAAGCATACCTTCAAGTCCATCTTAACCAGCCAGGATGAAGAGGCACTTCCCCAAAGCACCCCCTCCATCTAGAAATTCTCCCATGGATCATCCATGTTCAGAGGAATGAGAGGTGTACAGACAAGAGAAACAGATGTAGGTAATCTTCTTTAGAGCATTCTCTGCCTTGAGAAAACAGTTTCTTAACTATATATTACAGCCCAGGGAAAGAACACTTTAAAGCAATATTCACTTTGGGCTCCATTTTTTCACTCCTGTCAGAAAGGAAGGCCACGTACGTCAGGGTGGACAAAAAACGGATTTGCAGAACAGAGTGAAAGGGTCAGAAATGTTTAGTAGCTTGGTAGATAAAGCAGTATTTTGAAAGCTGAGACATTTGTACAAGTCTCATCATGGAGAGTAAAGAATTAATTAAATTTTTTACAATAAAACTATCTAGCAGATTATTCCAGTAGAATTAAAGTACCATTTTGTGACACATGACGCTAAATTTTTGACAAACTTTTTATTCCCTTCCTCTTCAATGTTAGGCAGCTCTGATTTGCATGCTTAGGAATCCTGTGTCTTCAGATGCAGAATCAACAAGATTTGAAGGCTTCATTCAGTATCTACAAGCTGTATATATGTGCTAATACGATGTGGTTGATTTTCCATGCTGCTAGGAAGGGACTTAGACTCTCACTTATTTAGGGCAAAATCCAAGAGTTTCTAGTGCTTCCATAAGAGGATTTTCTTGACCTACTGTCATTAATGAGAAACTATTTGGAAATTGATGGTTTCTAGGGTCAATCCTGCTCAGACCACTACAATGGAAGGATTATCATTGACTTCAGTAAGAGTAAAATTATGTTTTTCATAGATAAAAATGTATTTATGGTAAACATGTTCTTTCAAATATCTATGTTTATCTAGAACATTCACATACATTTTTTAAATTAACAACTTCCCAACAACAAAACCGTTCTCAGTAATAATAATACCGTAGTTTTGCTATGAAAATGCAGCACAGCAGATGCATAACACAGCACATGTGTGCACAGGTATGCATGTGTGTTTTTGCTGCTCAAAATGAGCACACAAGGTCCCTACACAAAAAAGCACATTGGGATACCTCTCAGGATTACTTCATCATTCAAGAACCAAAACAGCAAATGAAAATAGATTTTCACTTGTACCTAATCAAATTTCTTATTTGATTCACTGTCTTTTTGGTGTCTGCTTGGTCAAGAGTGCTGACCTAGGACTGCTCAGTTATTTACCTTTGCCATTTTACATGCTGATTTTGTTTCTTGTATATGAAAAAAAAAATTAAAAAGAGCAGAATTTGGCATTGCACTGGCTTTTGCAGCCAGACTCAGGTCAGACTCAGTGACATGCCTATTTGGCACCCAGCACATTTCAGTTCAAGGAGGGACAGCACGTGCTGCTGCTGTAACCGAGATTCTCGATGTTTGGACATTTATACCCTGCCAGTTAAAACACCTACAACTTCTCTGGCTCACCAGCAGCAACACTGACAATACACACTCTTCTCTATATGTGCCTGAACTAGATTATCCCGTTTTTGCTTTTTTTATCCTACACCAGAATCTTGCATTTGACTGAGTGCTCATGAGCAAAAGACAGCAGCTTGTGGTGCTCTGAGCTGTCCCCTGCTCCACTCATGAAAAGACAGGGGTGGAATAGATAGACTCCCAGCTCCAGAGATTCCCCAAAAGTCAGTCTGTAGTCATTCCTCAGTGACACCCAGCTCAGCCAGGGGGCTGCTGGACATCTGTAATTCTGTCCACTGTGCACTAGATGCCACTGCACTGATTGCTTTTAGCAGCCAAAGAGCCACTGCCTTTCCTCTGGCAGCCACACTCTACCTGTTAAGAGGCTACTGATTATCACTGGCTTGGAAGTTTGACACATGTAGTTTAGCAAAACTCCCAGCACTCAGGACAGGGCTACCTTTGCTTTGCAGGTGGTGAACTGGGGTACAGAGACTCCAGCATGACTTAGCCACGGGTTGGGTATGCACAGCTGACAGGGCATGGACTGCAGCAGCAGTCATCTGCACTCACCAGCAGGCTGAAGTCCCAGGGAGCAGATTTCTGCCTCTCTGCCACTGCTGAAGCCAGGTACAGACAGGAGATCAGCAAGGAGGCAGGGCAGAGCAGATGGAGTGTAAGGGTCATATAGTGGCACCAGAAATGTAACCTGCTAATTGAAAATAGATTCCCCACTGCATAGAGGTTCCCACAGCCAGTCTCAGTTTCTTAACCTCCTATTGTCTGCTCAAACTCCTAGACACCTGCCCAGGAACCACCTCCACAGGTCTCACAGCCAGGCATCCTCTTGGCTCTGGACAGTCCTCCATGTTCTTTCAACAGCAAAACTTTCTGGTGATGAGGAAGGAGTGGCATCAAGAGAAATTTCCTAAGAAGGCCTGAAAATCTGCTTCACTCAAGGCTTTTAAGAGGGAGTTAAAGGCAGCAGAAGATGGTGTCTCCAGAACCCTACCTCCCCACTCCTCCCCCACCTTTTTCCTCTCTTTTCAATGTCAAAGCAGCTGTATGGTTTGGGACAAAGAAAAGTTACTGCAACTGCAAGTGGCTCCACAAAGCAGCTGAGGTGTTGGGAATATCTGCAGTACACAATGTCTTTCAGCCTTACTTTCCTCTGATTCTGAGAAGGGATAAACACATCGTGGAGGGACACCAATTGCTCCTCCTCTACAGACAGGACACTGTCTGACCATGGCAGCTTCTCACAGAAGCCTTCCCAGATGCCTTCCACACTCTCCCTCCCACCTGCCACATTGGACTTTTAATATAATATATAATATAATAAGCCTTGTGAATCTCCTTGTCCTAGGCCTGACACAGTCAGTGATGGTGCATGTTCACCCCCTGCTAAAGTTTGTGCAACATCTAATTAATAAACTGTCACATAGCACACTGGAAAGAGCAGTTTACAGCTGTGGTGACACAGTGCCATTGGCATTTTGAGGGCATCTTCTGCAGCAAGAGTGGGTGAGCCCTGGTTGAAGGGGGCACAGCTTTATAAACATTAAACCCTGCCTTCTACTTTCCCCCACCCAAGACAATCTAAACTCTTGGTTTGGGGACAGGCCAGAAAACACGGCTGTGTATTACCTTAGTGCCAAGAAATACAGCAGCATTTCAGCATCAGCTGTGAGCATCTGCACACCTGCAAGGCTTTTTTATATTTGCTCTGCCAGCTGAGTTCATTTGCGAATTCTGTTTCTACGGCACATTTTACTGTCTTGCAGGAGCTGAGCAAATGAAATTAAGGACTCTGACAGAAGCAGGTTTCATCTCTACGCTAAGCTGCATGAAATAGGAAACTACCAAAGTCTAAACTGAGGTCTTCCTCAAGGTCTAAATCAAAACCACAAGGTCTGTCAAACTTAGAGCTATGGTAAAAATGATTCAGCAATGATAAGTAGCCAAGTCTACCATTTCTTGCCCAAACATTGAGTTTTTAAGATGTACATTTATGGCCATCTGCAGTTCTGTTTTTGTTCTTTTTTGTTTCTGCTCAACAGCTGAAAAGTCTTGATTTCCTTTGCTTTGTAAATTTCAAAGTTTACCCTCTCTTGGACAGTGGGCAGGTCTCCATAGTGGAAAGAAGATTGGTCCCAGAGGTTTCCAAAGGCTGAGGAGCAGTGTAACATGTTCCCAGAGGTTTCCAAAGGCTGAGGAGCAGTGTAACATGGTCCCAGAGGTTTCCAAAGGCTGAGGAGCAGTGTAACACAGCCATCCACGTTAGCCAGGGCAGCCCCAAGACCAAGGGCTGTGCTGCAGGTGGGCGAATGAGCCTCGCTGCTAACCAGAGTGGCTCCAGCAGCCCCTCTTTATGGTGCCCATAGTTCTTCAGTCTGGTGAAATCAGTCACTCCCACACCCACATTGCCCTCACCACTGCATTCCCCACAGATCCTGCACATAGGTTCTTCCCACAGGGCCTCCCAAACTTCCCCCTTCCCTCCAGAGCCCACTGGAGCCAGCAGTCATGCACTGGAGCCAGGCTGGCAGCATGGGGACATGGCCTCATCCAGCCTAGCAGCAACTGGGCCCCCACACTGGCCTGGGCTGTGCAACAACTTCCATTAGTGCAGACTTATTTAGATTGGAGAAGACCTTTCTGATCATTGAGGTCAACCTTAAGTCAGCACCGCCAAGTCAACCACTAAACCACGTCCCCAGGCTCCACACATACATGTTTTTTAAATATCTTCAGGGAGGTACACTTCCAATGCTTGACACTTCCTTTTCCAATGCTTGACACTTCCTTTTCCAATGCTTGACAACTCTTTCCATGAAGAAATCTTTCCTAATATCCAATCTAAACCTTCCCCAGTGCAAGCTGAATCTCCTTTCAGGTAGCTGTAGATAAGAGTGATAAGGTTCTCCTTTTCTTCAGGCTAAACAACCCCAGCTCCCTCAGCTGCTTCTAAGACAAGTGCTCCATACTCCTCACTAGCTTTGTTATCCTTTTTTTGGGCACTCTCAGTGTCTTCCTTGTAGAAAGGGGCCAAAACCTCCACATTGACATGACAAGATTTAAATTTGCACTCTGGAATAACTACTGTGCAATTGGTATTTTTCTATGGTGATTATTAAAGCTTTTACCTGGGTGATATTTTTTTATTTTATGAAGTACCATGTTTGGCACAGATTGTGTCAAGCATTGCTGTCACAGGTTTACCAGCTATCATTTGCTGCCAGGTAAATAATTCTGTAAATGAGGTTTATGTAAACTCTCCCACACATTAAGCCTATGCATGCAGGTGACACTCCATGAAAGCTCTCTCTTGCTCTTTGCTTGTAGGCAAAACTGTGTGCGCACACCCATCTGACATTCAGGCCATAAACAGCCCTTGCTGCTGAACAGAGAATTGTGGAAAAAAATACAAAGCAGCCTGCGGGAATGCATGTACTATGTTGTTGATCTGTATAAGAAAGAAGGCAAAGAAAACTGGGAAAGCCTGTAGGCAAACATTCTGAAACTAAACAGAGCAAGAGAGACAGTGGTTACTAGAACAATAAGGCTTTTCTTATTCAACAGTATTTCTAACAACAGCAAACAAATTTTGAATTTTACCACCCAAAACCAGAGTGACACATTTAGTGGCTCGTTGCTTTGAGCCCTCTCGCAAAATCTACAATTCCAAACACCAATCACTTTCATCTTGCATTCCGGAGCTCAAAATCTATTCAATCCAAGACTTCCAATGACACTATAGCAGTGCTGTCCTAAATATCTGACATGATTCAGTGTCTTTCGTAGTGCAAACAGCCCTTGCAGAAGTTTTACTCCATTGCACTGCCATGCTTTTAGTCAATGTGTCTTATCCAAGTGCTGGCAACAGCACATCAGCCACACTTGAAGAAAATGCTAGAAAGGCCAGCTGGTAAGCTTTGTGTAAACCTTTGGTTACTGATTATAATGCATTTTAGGTATGGAAATTAACTGGAGCCTGGGCCAAACAGAATAGCCTCACACCTTTTTCCCAATCACCATTTCAACCACAGATCAAGCACCAGAAAATGCTGCAAGCACTTCTGTGCTATTTCAAACCTGGCTCAGCTTCTAACAGATCAATTAGGACCAGAAAGCCAGTATCAATCAACCAGAAGAAATACTAGCATGGGCTTCAATAGCTCCCTCCAGCAGGTCTCTGATTTATTGTACTTTGGTTTGTTCCCTTTCTGTAGTCCAGAAAGGGCATGGAAATTACCATGTATGAATGCATATGAATATGCAGGCTTGGAGTCACCTGGCAGAACAGGGTTAATTTTTGCAATTGATATGAGTGGGCCAGGTTATTCTGTATGACCTTGTGTCACTGTCCTCTGTTTGGGGAAGAATGGGTTCCTCTCAGTCAGGTAGGTATGGTGGAGGGACGAGTCTGGACCAAGCCTGAGTGTGACTAAGAAGAAAAGAAGTCCTCTCAGATGAGACATCTGTGGCCAGATCTCAGGCCAGTGTAATACTGTGCAAAAATACTTCTGAAAAATATATTTTCTAAGCTACAGCCTGCAATGCCCACAGTTTCAACAAGACTTTTGAGGTACTGCAAGAACACTTTTGACAATTCCATCATTCACTGATATTTTATTCGCTGATTTAGAGCCTAGAGTTACTTCTCTAAGGACTGTGGTCTTCTCCTTTTTAGCATCCCTTTAGAGATGTCTCTCGCTTTTTTTCCTGTCATCATTTAAGTGAACACACCTGAAGAACAAGCCTTCTAGGCTGCTAACCATGAAGAGAGCTTTTGCATAACCATTTCACTTAAAAGAATGGAAAGACAGGGACTGACCACATTAAAAACAAACAAACAAAAAAACCCCAAAAAACCAAACAAAAAAAACCCCCAAACAAACAAGCCCACAATAGCAAACAGAAAACCTGGCACTTGACACAGTGGAATCCAGCTGAGAGCTTTAAAAATCCTAGATGTCATCTGTCTGTGCTCTTTTGAACTCAGGGCAATGCAGATGTATTATTAAAATATGCTTGTTTTATTCACATGGGCCAAAAGTGAACTAGAAGTTGTCTTTCCAAATAAGACTTCTATAGGAGTACATTCAGTCAGACAAAACAAAAATTAGATTACATCAAAATTATATACATTGTAGAACAATTTTACTTCTGCCCTGTGAAATGCAACACAGTTCTTCTGGCTAAGTATGCTGTGTAAAGAAGAAATGCATGTCTGTATGTAGGCCTCAGTTCACCACGTTATGTTAGTAGGTACTTGAAGGGATTATAAATATTACATTAGAAAATCCCCTAATTAGAGTTCAGAGGCTTCATGCAACCTAGCAAATAAACAAATTAGTATGTGTTACAAATGTACATGCACACACACAAACACACTCTATTAGTCAGTGCTGGCCTGCCAATGCTCCTTGCACACCTAATTATAGCATTAGTCATCTTAGCATTTTCATTACTCTTTCTAATGCATACTGGGCTGCACTTTTCTAAGTCATAGCTCCTATAGGAAAAATATGTTTTATGGGATCACTGTCTCCAGTGTACAGTTTAATAATGTTAAAAAGATATCAACATAAAATTAATGACTAAATTTTTCATGAAGAGAGCATTACATTCCCACCTAATTGTGGTTTAAGCAGTTATTTCTCCATTATTACTATAGTGCTGAAACTAATGTTCAGTAGCCCATTGTATGATCCAATGCAGAATCCAAGTGAATCGTGGTGCTGATGACAAATATCCTTAGAGAATAAATATCTTCTGGACACTGTGCCAGTTCTAATCTGATTTTATTTCAGCTAGTATAATAAAATATTCTCTGGTAGTGTTTAGGAAAAAAAACCCAAACAACTATTAAATAAGATTTCAGTTACTTTTCCGTGTCAAAGGAAATATTTTCAGGTTCTGTAAGTTCAAATCACTACAAAGTGGAAACTTCCTAACTGGTGCTGGGCTTCAGTGTCAACATACCTGGCACCAAAAATCCTCATGCAACTGCATAAGCAATCAAGAGCATCATGCTGCCATGAACCATGGCTGGCTTTGCTGCAGTGCTCCCTTTCCCTAAAGGGCAGAGCAGTGTGTCCTCAGCAAAATACAGAAAAGGCAGAATGGTCTAAGCAAGAAAACAGTGTTTTGACTTCTTCTGAAATGCACATGGCAAATGTTTTACATTTTTTTCTGCATTTAATCTAATTAATTTGACAATATTCCAGATATGCACATTACCTATGTTCTGTCATGCATAATCCAACAGTGAATATTTGTTATGAAAAGGGAAAAAATATTTTGCTTTTCTTTCTCTTGCCTTCCATTCCCTTCCATAAAGTGCAGGAAGAGCTGACCCAACAGTATGATGGAACAAGTCTTGCATCTCTCAAGAAGAGGCACATCTTGGAGAGCAGGTGCACAACTTTCCCCCACAGTCAGACCAGGTGCATCTGCCCCAGAGGGATGCAGATACCCCCTTTTCACCTCCTCATCTTTTTCCAGGAAAGGGGTTTCCAAGCTCTGTAGCCACTGCAGTTTCAGTTCCTCCACACATCCTTACCTCTGTCTTATTTTTACTGCTATTCCTGTATGTCTAAAATCTACCCTTCCCTGCCTTGGTCACATAGCATGCGCTCCCTTTATGCCTCTTTCCAAATGTGATTTCTGTGACCTTGCAGCCTTTCTAATTCCACATTTTACCTCCATTATTCATAAAAATAGATTTTCTTCATAAACAACTTACTTGCCTTTTGCTTTGGTTCACCTTCCCTCCTCATTCTTCACCACTCACACTCCTCATCTTAAAATACTCTTTCTAAAATATTAAATATATCTGCTAAATACTCCTTTTGCCACCAAGGCTTTTTTGCTCCCTGCCACACAGAGAGGGATGCTATCTAACAGCTTTATTCTGCACGTTTGCCCCGCTGCAATCAGTGTCTTTGGTGCTGCACAAGTTACTTTAGTTTTCTCCTAGAATTGCTCAACCTCCACCTTTCCTAATGACCACAAAGTCCCAGGTGACTGGCAGATCAATCATCCTGTTCTAGCTTCCCTAGGTCTAGTACAAGAAATGCAGAAAAGAGCTATTCCTACACATGAATCTGCAAAGATTTACCACCAAATTTACCATGTACAAAGCCTGTGATTTCCCACTTATATTTGTAAACAGCCCAAATGTTTTTCAGGACAACACAACAAATATTTCCTCCAAATTTGCATTGTGTACGATGACTTAGAGATGCTTCTGAACAGTGATACCTCCCACTCTTTTTATTAAATATTTGCTTTTATGTGACTCATTTTAATTCATCACATCCCTCCAACATTGATATTTACACTTTCCCCATCACTGTCTTAATCATAATAATTTATTTCAAAGGTTTGGTCCAACTTAACATCACATCTGTGATCCAGTCCTGTAAGGATAAAGAAAGCCCTTACCCAACGGGTTGCCCAGGGAGAAGGAGGAATCACTGTCCCTGGATGTGTTTAAGAAATGACTGGATGTGACACTTAGTGCCATGGTCTGGTTGACTAGGTGGTGTTCGCTCATAGGTTAGACTCAATAATCCCAAATGTCTTTTCAACCTCGTTAATTCTGTGATTCTATGATTTATTTTTTTTATTTTTTTACAAATGAGCAGAACTGTACCCATTAATAGCTGCCCATTCATAGAAGGGTTTATGTACTTGTGTCATTAGGAACTAAACAGAATGTCTGTGATTGAATACAATGAGCTGATTTATTTTATCAAAGTGCCAGAGTTAGCACCAGTGCCCTTAATTGGTAAAGAGACACACACCATAACCATGTTCTGGAAAAGCTGACACAAACAGCAAAAAAATATTTTCCCTCCTGTTTAAGTTGAATTCTTTCCACTGACTTGACTGTATTGGGCTGGACTGTACAGCTCCCTGGAGGCTGAGGAAAGAAAGTGTCTAACATGCCTGACATGTACAGTTTGAAACCTGAGGAGGGGAACAGGCAGTGACATTTTACTGAGTGTACAGTCCCATTCAACAAATGGGCTGAAGCCTTGCTTCATATTTTCACTTTTCAAAATTAACATTTTTATATCAGAATCCCCAAGACACTGGAGAAATTAGCAATTGCTCATCTTTTAAAATTATATTATAAAAGCAAATGAAAATATTTTTGTGGCCAATCCAGGATGCTTCAGCCAGGCTATAAAACAAAGGATGCCCTGAGGTATTCCTTTGTCTAACAGATCATTTGCTTTGTGTAAGATGCTTCATCACAACAGGGCAAAGCCTAGATCCCCTTTAATTCTTCTTGTCTAAACCTGAAGACAGCCCTTGCTCTGTGACAGAATCACAGCAAGTAGAAATCATTGAAGAACTCAAGTGATAATGATCTAGCAGCTTAGTTAGTGGCAGAGATGTCAAACTGTAACCCACTCTCCAAATGTCCCTCTGTTCCTTGCCATAAGCAAGCATTCCTGTAATAAAATCAAAGACTTTTAAGTCCCATCAGAGCACTTGGAAAGGTGGCAAAAGCTGGGAAACCATGCAAGACTGCCCACAGACGTTACGGGGTCCACGGGACAAACAGAGACTGTTTAAGATGATAGTTAAAGTATCAAAAAGGAATAAGGTCACGGATTTCCCCAGTAAATCAGATATATACACTGCCAGCCTGGTCTGAGTTCTCACCTAAGGGTCAGGTTTTTGGGAGTGGTTTAGGACCACAACACAGTTCTTCAACTGAGGCAAAAGAATAAACTCTGCAGTGATCAATGTTCCCACACTACCTACCTACCACAATGTTACTTAACTGCTAAGGACTTAAGTAAAGTGGAATAAAAAAGCCTCTGGTCTTCTGAAAGACTTGTGCCCATGGGTGCTGGAAGCAGCTTAGCTTTTCCTTAAATCAAGCTAAATGAAGAAACAGAAAATTAATGAAAACCAGATATGACACCTCTTCTGCACCTCTTCAACACCGCTTTTATCCATGGGGGAAGCAAACAAAAGATGTTAAAGGCTGTTTACTGACAGTATGAAGCAGCTTTGAATTTTAAAAAATATTCTTTTTTTTTTTTAAAACTTCCCCCAAAGCCTTAAACTTCAATGAGTTCCACTTACGATCAGGATATTGCAGACAATTCAAAACATTTCCTACACTTCCCATCATTCCTTGCAGATATTTCCCATCCAGTCCTCAGAGCAGTGCAAACCAGCACTCCCTGATAGATTAAAAAATATCTTCTGCCAAATCAGTTATTAGCAGCCCTTGTGAGATTAGTTTTTCTCCATCTTATAACATGCGATCTCTGCTCCAAGAATTCCAGACAGCAACTGCAAATTTTTTTTGCCACGCATCCTAGCAAGCCCTCCACCAGCAATGCCTGTCTAATCCAAAAGGGTACCACAATTAATCAGAACAAAAGTATATCAGGCCAGCTGACAGCAAGGCAGAAAGAAAGAGTAATGTCCCAGCCATGAAATAACACAGCAAAAAAAATTATGTATGGTTTCATTTGTTAAAGTCCCTTTTCTTGCTGACATTTAGACCTTTTTCTCTAGCTTAATTTCTTATAACATGAGAATATGTCCTGAAATTTCAAGGTCAAGTGAAGTGCCATCTACGCATATTCCTTGTGCTGGGTTCAACTTGCAAGATCTCTCTACTAAAAAAATACAATTACACCAATCTAGGTTATGCCCTTTTTTGTATACGAAAGTACATAAACCATTCTTTTAGTGGTGTAGCTGAGAGTTCAGTCACACAAAGGCAACAAAAATATTTTAATTGTATCCATATTATATATTACTGCTGTGAACTTAATTTTGTAATCACAATTTCAAAGAAAAAATTGCAACTTTTTTTTTTTTTTAAACCAGAACTGTTTACATGGTTAAAGAAAACCTCTTGAAACACTTAACTATATGGGGAAGAACTAGATTATTAGCTTCAAAAAAATACTTCCAAACACAACAGTTGTGTGCAGTAACTTATTTTCCATAGTTATTAGAAAGATTGGAAAGGCAAGAGCCAGGTGGACACTCTTCCTAGATGTTGTAAAACACATCCTGATGTGATGCTAGGGCACTTACGAGGAACCAAACACACATTGCTATCCAGGGAAGTTTTTCTGTAGTTTTCCTTTTCTGCAAATAATGTCCTTGAGATTTTACTTGTGCATGTCTTCATGCTGAAGTAATTTTCCTGTAGAACTGTGCCTGTTCACTCCTTGGTGATTTTTTTTAAAAAATCTCAACTTAACTGACTGCCAATTAACTGAAGCTATATAGGAAAACAAGTCAGAACTCTCCCTAAACATTTGTAATGGACTGCAAATATTTGTAGTCTGGCTTAATCTGATCCCTGAAGTAAACTAGAAACGTTCATATTATACATTTTAAGATTGCTTTTATTCATGGTTGACAGACACATTTGCATTTTTTCTGAAGAAGCTCAGCACTGAGTTGGTTTGCCCTTTGGCTTTTTAAACTGTGGGGTATTTTTGTAAAAACACAAGAATCAACTTCTGAAGTTGCAGCTCTGGGCTCCTCCTACACAGCTTCCTCTGAATAAATTTTTCATTTAAAAAGTTCTGGAATTCAACTATAATAGTTACCATAACTACTCAAAGATAATTTTGAGGATCTTAAATTCTAAAATTAAAAATAAAAAAAAAAGGCGTTGTGCACCTGACTAGTGCAAGATACAGGGAGCAATTTTAGGATTACTCATAAAACAGAATATATTATATATAAACAATCATAGAAGTATTCTGTAATTTGTATCAGTTTATTATATGCAACCTGTAGTAATTGATTTTGAGCCCACATCCCAGTGCTTTATACAATTTATTAATGTCAAAGCATAGATATATGCTATCGCTTGTTTCACCAGTATTTATACTCAGTCTACATGTATGTTTACTTACTTGATTGGAAAGAAGTATCATGTATACTGCAGTAATCAACTTTTCTCAAGTCACAGACTAGAATTGCAAGAAATTCTTTGTCCATCCTGACATGAACAGATTCTTTTGCCAAGAAAGCAAATCCAAAAGAGTTCGTACTGACTTTGTTTCCTTTTTTTAATCAAAAGTCTCTCTCTTCAACTCCACCTATAAATTAGCTTTTTTCAAGCTGAGAAACACAACTGCCTTCTTGAATGCAGTAAGTGGACAGATGAATAACCAGAGTTCCCTATGTGGGTGGGATCTCTTATCTTTATAATTTCTAAATGTAGTAATTTAAAACTTCGGTCGCTAGGTAAAGATTGCTGCTAAAGTGCTTTGACTTTACAGAGATACACATGTACATGCCCATCCATCATGGGTAATGAAGCAAATGGAGAAGAATTTTCAGAGAACAGTTACTCACCTTTGCATATGATTGTTTCCCCAAATCTCAAGACTGTGATGTGTACTATGATTAAATGAGGATTATTTCCAGTAACAGGCAGTAATAGAGAGATCTCTATATTTACACTGAAGTTCACCAAAATGCAGCTATATTTAATATACTGTTTAGATTAATGTATTACTGTTGTTTTGAGCTGGTGAAGTGATAGAAACACATAACACTAAGAATAGTATATATAAGAATAATTAGACCAAGTTGCTTAATGGGTATAATCGAAGCATCTGCACTCCCAAATGTTTTGGTTTTAAATTTCCTATTAATTCTAGCCTTATGCTGTTACTGATATGCTTTTACACAGAATGATCAGAGAATAAATTTAAAACATGAAAACTATTAGTAAAATATGCATTTCAAGCCCAATTAGTCTTCCCAACAAGAGATTATACATTTTCCCCTCACATTCCATTTACTGTAGTCATCTGACAGGTAAATCATACAAGCTCCTCAGGGCTGTTTAAGATTTACATTCCTACGTATCTTATAAATGTGTTGCCCATTTTAGCCAATAATGTGGAGGAATGACTTTTCTGAGTCTGGAATATTTTCTTGCTGGCCCATCTGATTGCAACCACCCATAACCAAACTTCCCACTTTCTGAAAATCCAGATTTTCTGTTAGCAAAGCCTTGGAGTTCCATAAAAAACAGCCCCAGCAGATGAAGGACCCTAGTGGAATGTGCTTTCTACAAACCAAAAGAGAGACAGAGAAACAGGATGCCAAGGAAAACTGCTCGCTGTATTGCATATGACCTTTGAGAGAACTGAAGAGAGACTCTCAGAGATGGGTGGTTGGAAGAAACACTAAGGTGTTTTACATCTGCTGCCCACGGGCTTTTTAATCCTACAATACATCCTGGAAGATTTAGGCCATGTGTTTTGGGACCGTGGCTTTGACAAAACCAATGCTGTGATAAACTCTGGAGTTTTCAGGGTAACCCCCACAAAGTTTACAAGATCCCAGAATTCAAAACCAAGTTCTTCCCTGTTGGAAGCATAGGCAATAATAACAGCAATGGGTCTACCAACATGCCCTCACACCTATTGCAGCAGCAGTGGGGCCTGAAAGCACTGGTGGGGTCCTGTGACTTCCCCTTACACTATTAACATAACAGAGCTTTTCTGGCTCTGCAGAAAAAATCATCAGAACCCAGGGCAGAGAAGTTTGCTTCAAGCTACTCCAGTACCTGGAAAGACCACAGCAGTCTCAGTCATGAGTTGTACAGACAATACAGACGTGTCATTTTTTTTAAAGTGAGAACATCTGGAGATGTCCAATACAATTATGGTTTTCCTGGTGATGAAGCATAAGGTTAAGTGGCACAGCTTAAGAGCTGATGTGAGCAATTCGTGCAGCCTGTCAGAACTGTGTATCCCATTGAACAATTGGTGGGAAAGGGCTTCTTAAATCCCATTGTGAAACAAGATATAAAAGGTGCATTTAAGAAGCTATTCTTTATGCAACACCCAAATGCTCTTCTCTCAGAAAGAGTCCATACCCCCAGAAGTGAATCTCAGTTGCTGAGTGATGCCAGGAGAGGCTCTCCCACTGACTCCCAGTTGCCACCCAGCAGCAAGCACACAAGCAAGGAATTGCCAACCATCCAGAATAAGCCACCAAAACAAAACAGCAAGTGAAAAAAATGAAGGAGCAGGCAGACCCACAACAGCTTTGTCAGGAAGGAGATGTGTGACAGCTGCTGCAGATGAGCAATTCCTATTCCTAAATTAGGGTGGAAAATCAATTTTTGTGAACTCAGGAAGAGAAAACCCAACACAAAATAACTTGAGAAAACTTATAACAAATTTTGAGGGCACATGAGCTCATGATTCAAAGAACTAAACTCATTTAAAAAAATAAAGGCAGTTCATGAAAACACAAACACAGCTCCAATGAGAAAAACAGGTTGCACAATCCATTACCCTAAAAAAAAGAAACAGAAGGGCTGTCAGCATGTCTAAGATATCAGCAGCTTCCCTTCATTAACTCTAATTGCTGTGCATTAGTGATTTCAGGTGAAGCACAGATGATAGATCCTTCAGTCAGGCTGGAGAGAGGTGGATTCCAGGCACCTACTTAGACTCTCCTCTGATCATTGATAACATCAGTTTTACCCCTACAAGCCAGGTCAAACCATACTGGTGGCAAATAAATACAATTTCTGTGTGTTCTTTGAATTTTAAGATGCAAACACCCTTTGCCAATGCTTGGCCAAGGGAGCGACTGGAGATGTTTTCATAGCTACTGGTTGTCTGTTCACAAATTGATCAGGTGATGAGATGAGACAGCAGTTCCTTCTGAGTTTACAAGTATGGGGTGGGTTTGTAGACTTTGCACACACATGCACAGACAATACATTAAACTCTGAAATAGTATTAATGAATTTAGGTTGAAATATTTACCAAGAACCAATCCAAACTAATGAACAACATACAGGTAAGAACTGCTCATCTTAAATTTTGATCCTGCTCCATTGTGCATCTGAAGTGTATTAGTACAGGAAATTATTCCAGCAATGATTAAATCCCTCTGAAGTGAAAAGAATATAAGTGTAAACTTAAAGTTAAGTGGATACTTACATAGCCTTCCTAGACAAGGGAGTGCAATTGGGGCCACAGCCTTTAACTGTATATTATGATCCTATATTCCTCCAGTGTTATGACATGTCTTAAAGGCTGATAAGCATCCATATCACATGCACTCTCTGGCTGGAGTCAAGCATAACTCATGAAAGTAATCTTGTTTCACACTAAATTTTACTTGTAGGTCCTTCCCTGAATTAATCAAAATAAAAGTGTAAGTGCAGGCTGGTTGCATGCAGAGCCCATTTTGGCTCATACCCCCTGAATTATCACAGCTTTACAGAGAAGATTCTAAGACCACTCTGAACTGGGGAATTCTGCTGTCAGAAGACCTGTGAATACCCCTCTCCCAAAAGAAATGTCAACTGGATCCAGAGAGTAACAACTTGTGTAGTACCTGTGCTTGTTCCCAGAGACTGTGAATGCCTGCAAACATTTTTCTGTAATCTACCCTTTTTCTACACTAGTTTTTGATCACTGCTACCTCACCAATGGAACATATCTTTTCTGGCCTCTGTTTTAGAAAGCTGATTTCCATTTTCTTTCACCCCAACCTCTTAACATCTCAGAATCAATAATCTTGTTCAGAGCAAGATGCAAGACCTGCATCTGTGCACATATGTACACACACACACACATTTACATAACACCCCACAAAAAAAAAAAAAAAAAAAAAAAATCACACAAAAACCAAAAGATGCTGCCCAAATGCATCAGTGCTATTCTTGTATCTGCCTTGTGCACAGCAAGATAATTAAATTTCTATTTGTGGAATCAAAGCAACTGGCTGCTTAGAAAAAACAAAAAACTCAGAACATTAAGGGGAGAGGACACCATAAAAGTAAGTCCTTGAACTTGGCTTGCTGCTGTAACCAGCCAAGAGGAATGGTGGGATGTTTCCAGGTTTACCCAGTGGTGACCAAGGTATGTTCCACTGTTGTTCTGACTGCAGGCAGCAGGGTTCCCAAGCATGGTATGGCTTTCAGGCCAGCAGGAACAGGGATGCTTTCCCAGGAAGGCATACTGACCACTGGTGGGTTCACAAGAGAAAAAACACCTTTCATGAGCATCTGGCCTAATCTTTCATTGGCTGAAGCTATTTAAAGACCAAAGAAAACAAAGAACTATGAGAAAAGAACACACCTGCCACCATTCACCTGACTCAGGAGCTATTGTCAGGCTTAACTAACAAGCATCAGCTCCAATCATTAACTTCTGTATCTTCCAGCAAGAGCTTTTAGTTGCTCATGAAATGGAGGCAGAGTACAGGTTACTTGTAAAGAATCCTTCCTTTAGGTATCCCATTCTCACCTCCAGGCAGGTCTTGGACCAGATCCAAGAGCGGGACTAGTTTGGGGCTGCTCTTTTATGCCTCAGTCTTGCATGAATAGGGGCCAGATACAAAGGCAGCATTGAATCAGCTTTGTTGGGGAGGTTGTAGCCTCACTTTCCTCCTCCAAACCATCCTCCCGAGGCAGGCAGCTCGCGTAGGAACACTGTGTTACGGATGGAGTATTTTTAAAGTTCCAAAAATAATTCCTGTGAAGAGTGAGAAATTGTGTTTGAATCCTGACAGAGCAACAGACAGGCTGAAGCTGGATGGAGGACATGTAGATCAGAGACAGAGCAGTCACGACAATGCTGTTGAATATCAGAGGACCGAGACAAGGTAGAATATCTGCAGTCTGGGGGAGAAGGAGGCTTTTTTTTTCCTTTCCTACACAAGGCTAAAAAAGAAGAAAAAAATAGCAGAGGAGTCTTGATAACCACAGATTTCAGAGTTATAGCTGCACTGAAAGCACACGGAACAAGTTCTAACTTTTTTGCTGAAGTCTTCATAGCCTACTCATAAAGATACTTGAGGACAAAGAAAACTGTTAAATAAAAGGCAATCAAGCCTATCAGAGAGACATACTAAAGGCATTTCATATAAACATTCCATAAGGCATCTATTCAAAACTTAAGATATTTGGAAAATTTTTGAAAACTATGACTCACACTTGAATAGATAAATTGGAGAACTGCAAACCTTGCTCCACAGAACTGCTAGGCTTAGATCTTCATTGCTGTCTCAAAAGTTGGTTGCAGGTTTGGTAATGTTGACAGCAACTTTCCTCGAATTTCATGTTCTGGAGTTCATCCTCCCATTATATTTTCATTGCAGTGAAATTGAATTAAAACTGATCAAACAATAGCTGAGGATTACAGAATATTTTAAGAGGATGTTCTTTCACTTCGAGCTAAAATGAAACATTGCCAAGGGCTGGCAGAAAAACAGCAAAGAAGGAACATGATTAAAAAGAAAAGCACTATTACAAAGACAAATGGCACATTCTGTACATTGGCTATTTAAGATACTTATAGACCTTATAAAAATAATGCACTGAGCTACTGAAATGGTGGTTTTGGGCAGGCATATGAGATTACAAAAAGGCACTGGGTTGTTAAAGTGGGAAAATCCTTCTCCTGCAGGCAAGGAAAATTAGAGAGGCTTTGTACCATGCACTGCTGCCAATCCATCAGGGCAGAGAAAGAAACCACCCCAAAGAGCAGCTCTCACCGAGGCGTCAGGGGCAACACGAATTCACGCTTCACTCCCCCTCTTAATTCTCACTGGCGTGACCCATATGCCGAGTCCCCATCTGTGCTACACATTCACCATTCCATTTCCCCTGTACTGGGTGGGAAGTGAAAAAAACCCAAGAGCTGGTCCAAAAGGCCAAACCTCTCTCACAGCAAGAAGTAACAAGCAGAAGCAGCTTTTTTATTTCCCTGCTTTTTTGAAGGGCTTTGAAAATTAAAAATTGTATTAAAAAGTATATAGGATTTTCCATTAATCCTTTAGAACAGTTCATTAACACCTTGACTAACAGCTCTGCTCATGGTATTTTTTGGGGGGGTGACAAATCCTAACAGCATTTAAGTATGATTTGACCTTGTCTTTTCTTCTGTTTGTTGGTACATTTACACATGGAAACCAAGGTGCCATTTGGGTCAGGCAGTAAGCCTGGTGGAAAGTCATGGAACTAGGCTTACAGGAGAAAATTTTGCTGAGTGCACCCCGAGTGTTTCTAACAGGATGTCTGGGTGGGAGCACTAACCTGCCCCTGAGGCAGGCAGTGCCACCTCAGCAGCCAGCTGGGATGGATGGCAGAGAGCAGAGCTGGAAACCACTGCACCACAATCCAGCACAGCTGTACCTAAGCCAACATCTCATCACTTATTAAGATAAAGAAAACCTATTTAGCTGACATTTGCTTTGTGTGCCATTAAGCCAGACTCTGCCTTTGCCCACACTTGCCCAGTTGGCACGTATGTTAATGCACAAAAGAATACAGACAGGCACCCACACTGTAGCAGCCTTTCCTGGGGTTTCAAAAAGGAGCTGGGCCTGGCACTGCCACCCCAGGTCCCGCTTTATTCCAACTGTAAATGGCTTTTGCAGTGTGCCCAACTGGCACGTCCTTTAAAGTTGCGACAGGGGGTGGGATGGAGGGTGTTGGCTTTCCTAACTGAATTAATTGGTTCTGAAGAAGCCAAATGTGCAATTCAGAGAGCCAGACTTGTGTTAAACTGCAGCCTGGACAAGGGGAAATGGGAGGAAAGCAGCCTTTCCCACACCTTCTCCCAGCACCATCCAATGCCAGGCAGAGGCACGAGGCCAGCCAGGGTGAATGCTGCTCCTGCCAGCCCAGGTGGCAGCTCAGCAGCACCCAGGGTGACACTTTCTGTCATACGGCAGCTGTCCTGGAGGAACCAGGCTGCTGTCACCTACTCGCTCACCACCAGACCTGTAACAGCTGCCTAATAACAACCTTCTTTGCTCATTACTGCTTTAAACCAGGAATTCAGAGGAGGAGGACAGATTGAATTACTACCTCCCTGAACTAGACTGCCTTCAACTAATACTGTTGAAGCCTTATGTGAAATAATACAGGATGAATTGTGAACCTCTTTATTGGTTTCTGGGTAGACAGCTCTAAATGCTAATCATAGCGAATTAAATTACTTAACTTCATTTTCCTCTGCCAATGGGCCATGTGATAGGATAACTTTGGAAGACTGTGCTCTTGGAGGCTGTGGCTCTTATACTTTACACCAGGGCAATGTTAATCACCAGGAAATTTAATTACTTCATTGTTGCTATACTCATCGGCACGAAATAATATGAACTCCAGCAAGACGAAGACAAGAAATATCCACCTTCTTGAATATTTATCTTCTCTATTTAATCTCCTCTGAACACTGAAATCTTGGTTAGTAGGTAAAGCTCACTGCAGAAGATGAACACGTTTATAGCCAAATTAATATTTAATATATTTATTTAAAAGTCTATCACACATCTCCACATCACAGAGAAGTATCCAGGTGAACATTTGTTGTTGCCATCTCAAAATTTCAAAAGGTCCTTGCCAAGAACAAACACCAGCATGGAACTCCTCTCCACAAGAAGACTTCTCACACTCCACATTATTGCACAAAATATTTTTCACATCTCCATTCTACACCTGGACAAGCAGAAATCTTTTCTCCATTGCTTTTGACAGAAAGGCTGTCAGACACTGGGCTGAGGTCTCTCATGAGATCTTGGGCCCTGTTTTTCCTGTACCTTTCTTCCACATAACATGGCTTGCTTTCTGCTGATCAAAACCACGTTCAAAGCCTGAGGGCTACTGTCAGAGGCCAGCTGTGCCTGTCACTTGCTTTCATCTCTTCTCCACCAGTGGGGCTGTCATTTGAACTACAACAGTGCAGCTGAAGCACCACCAACACCACTCTGCATCAATACTCGTCTGAAAATGTTTCTGAAAGATGACTCTGTTGAAGTCAGGAATAGGAGTCATGTAACAGATCATTTGCCAAAAAGTGTAATTTGAAAACACTGTGTGACTGGCCACTGAAATTCATCACTCAGTTTCTATCTCTGACAATTGCCTGCTCAGGAAAACTCCTTTTCATTGCTGCCTGGCACATGGACTGTGCCAGTAACAACAGCCCAACTTATTATTCACATAGCAGGGGCTTCAGTCTATCCATTTTTGCCAGGGCCATCAGCAGCTCCCCAAGAGTGCCTGATTTCAGTTTACTTTTTTTTCTTTTTTTTTTGGTTGGTTGGTTAGTTTGGGTCTTTGTTTAACACAAGCATTTGTTCACACTGCTCTCTTTTCCCAAATGTGGCATTTTTCACACAGGTTTTTCATTCATTTATCCTCTCATCTTCTCCTACAGACTGCTGAGCCTGGCTCCAGCTGGGCTTGCTCATTCATTCTGCCTGTCCTGTGTCCATCACAATCACTCTTACCTTCACTGCAATATCATAGACCCTCTACAAATGCCCACAGTGAGAAACTCCGAGGCCTCAAGCTCTGCAAACAAGATTGGCGCCGGTCCCTTCCCACACCAGCAGCAGGATTTGTGATGCTCTGACTACATCGGTTTCGCAAAGTGATGCAGAACCGTCCTGCTCCTTTCCCCTAACCCACCCAAATCCAGCATATAATAACAACTCTGCATTACATGGCAGCCAGGAAAGGAAGTACACACATCCAAGTAATTCAAGATGGAGAAAACCTGTGCTGAAAACCAGACTCAGTGAATCCAGAGGAAACAACACCCATTGTTGGCACAGCCTAGGATTCCCACCAGTAATTGCACAGCACTGGGGCTGTGTCATAGCCTGCAAGTGATGGCCTGGCAGTGACATTTCTGAAAAACATGAAAACATTGCCCTCTGAAAAGGAACATATGTGTGTGTGTGTGTGTGTGTGTGCGCGTGTGTTTTTATATACATATGTATAATCCCTGGCTTTCCCTTTCAGGCATTTTAGGAGGGCATGGAATTTTCAGAATATCTTTCCTGTGGAGAGAAATAGGAAAAATGTTGAAGAGCTGTTACTTTGTGGTATCTTACTAGCAAGAAGATAGTGAAAGAACCTCTTTCTGATAATACGTCACCACGAGGCACTTTTAATCAAGAGCAAACTGACTAAAATGTTCAGCCTGGATTAAAAAAAAAATACTCTTTTGCCTTAAATATGCAATCAATCAAAGTGACACAATTACCTGGCCTGAATTAAAACACTTGGTGATTTGTACCTCAAACGCAGACAACTCCAGAAATACAATTATCCTGTTAATATTCAGAACTAAAGTAAAATGCTTCTGAACACTTAATAAATCTTCAAATGGAAAATTTAACATTCAGTAACATGTTATATTGGTTTTGCTCCCAGATGTATAAGTACCAATTTGTCTCTTTAAAAAGAAAGGCAAGACTGACAGCATTTCTTAATTGAGTCGGCAGCTTTGCCAAAACACTCCACACCACTTCTAAATACAAGGTGAGGGCAGAGAAGGGGAACCTTCTTCAAACAGAAACAGTTGTGCCAGGCCAACTTTGAATGGACAGCTTGCAATGTAAAGACTCAGGAGAAATTCCAAGGTCATCACATTCTGTTGAGGACAGAGCAGAAACTTGAAGATCTGGTGCTATTCTATTCATATACAAGGATATTGGGCAAAGCAGAGCATGGCACCTTGTCTTGTTTTTTAGTGATATTAGCAAGTTGCAGAAGAGAGTTTCATGCATTAAGGTAACAGTGAGATTAATGCTAATTGTTTAAAATGGGGTACATAGCTTTTTTTCTCCATTATTTCTTCTTGTTATGAATTGTAAAATACAATAGAAACTGTTAGAAATAGTTGTAATTAGGGTAAAAAGACACATTCTTGCTTTCACCATTGAATTAACCAAATGCTCTCTCTCTCTGTCAACTAGAAATGAAAACATGATTGTGCAGAGTACTTATCAGCATTAATAGAGAGATTAACTGTACTTAAATCACTAAGCTCAATATAAATGTTAACTTCAGTTACATGCCATGGGCCATACATCACTGTCACAGGAAAACAGCCAGTTTGCAAGCTGCAGATTAGAAGATAATGAACCAAATATTACTGTGATCGAATTCAGCCCTCAGCGAGAACACAGCAATTTTAGATCAGCAATGGGGTTTTAACTGAGACCATTTGAGCAAGTTCTTTTTCAAATTTCATAGAGTGATTTGGGTTGAAAAAGCCTTTAAAGATCATCTAGTTCCAATCTCATGCCATGGGCAGGAACACTTTGACCTACACCACCTTGCTCAAAGCCCCACCCAACCTGAGTTTGAACGCTTCCAGGGATGGGGCATTCACAGCTGCTCTGGGCAACCTGTTTAATTTGCAAATTTAAATTGTAACGCTCCATCATGGCAGTAATCACAATATGTCTATGCTTCTTCAGCAAGACTGAATTCCTGAAGAAATAACAGTCCCAGATGACAAGACATTGAAGTGAATTTGTCAGATTTTAAAATGTTCTTTAGAGTGAAATCTTAGCAAGAAGGGCTTTGTTCACTGGGGAATACTCGTCCATCATCATGTTCTGCCTCTAATGAGTACACACAAATTCTCAAGTGGTGGCAGGCAGGCAAACCAAAAGGGAAAGTAGAGCATAGCACACCTGTACATCACATTTGCACCAAACCATTTCTGAGTAAAAGCCAAAACCTCATTTCAACAGCTGCCAGTTCTAGAAAGTGAGAAGGGGTGTAAGAGACCTGGCTACAGATGAAATTGAATCAACTCCATGCATGGGTCCCAGGGAGCAGATATCTGCTTTATCCTGAAGGGATCAAACAAGACATGAGACTACTTTCTCATAGCAGCAACACTGTGACATGATTTACATCACGATGCTGCAGCTGAGAGGAAAAATTGTCTCAGTACTAGGATGTAAGTAAAAGGTAGTAAGTGGTAAAGAGATTTACCAAATATAAAGCATTTGACAAATACCCAAGTTGACAGCAAGGATGTGGGGAAAGGGAATCCCAGACTATTTGAAAATCTGTTTCTCTGAGTGTACAAAAATTCAAAATATCTGACAATATGATCAACCTATCTTCCTTTAGAAGGATAAGAGGTCATGCACTACACACCACAAAGTTTCATTGGACAATCTTAGTTATTTTACACACTAAAATATGACTTTGGATTAGAGATCTGCTTCATAATTAGTCACTTAGCTGAGCTGTAGAAAGAACACGATCTTACAGGGCTTAGACAGAAGCTTTAGAGCTGTGGCAAAGACCTTTTGTACTAAGAATTTTTGGTGTGTTCAGATAACATTCAGCATGTAAAGAGCTAAACTGATAACCTTTACAAAGGTATAGTCTATTCAATAAGACATGTTGTAATCCAGTGCTTTTGCACACATATGTTTACATAAAGTCTCAATCCTCCCCGAATCTAATCCAGAATTATAATAATGTAATCTTTTTATTTATCTCCAATCTCAAGGATGTGGGAGAAAAGAAATATTTGGCAGGTAGAAATGCGGAAATAGTAGCTACCCAAGTCACTCAAGTGCGTGACTAAATAAATTCAAAAGAAAACCCCAAACAAACAGGAGACAAGAAGAGAGAACCCAGAACCAGAAGCATGGGAGGAAACGACGATGTTGTTTTTGTGAGGCAATGCTGTGCATCCTTGTGCTACATATCTCACAATCACAGAACAGTTTGGATTGGAAGGAACCTTAAAGAAGATTTATTCCTAACCCTGTGTCATGGGCAGGGACACTTTTCACTGGACAAGGCTGCACAAAGACCCATCCAACCTGGCCTTGAACGCTCCCAGGGATGGGGCGTCCACAGCTTCTCTGGGCAACCTTTTCCAGTGCCTCACCACCCTCATTGTCAAGAATTCCTTTTTAGTATCTAATATAAATCTACCACCTTCTTTCAGTTTAAAGCCATTACCCCTTGTCTTGTCTCTACGTGCCCTTGTCAAAAGTCCCTCTCTTGCAGCCCCCTTTAGGTACTGGGAGGTGCTGTGAGGTCCCATCAGAGCCTTCTCTTTTCCAGGCTGAACAACTCCAACTTTCTCAGCCTGTCTCCACAGGTGTTCCAATCCTCTGATCATCTGCATGGCTCTCCTCTGCACTCTAACAGGTCCATATCCTTCTTTACGCTGGGGCCCCAGAGCTGGTCACAGTGCTCCAGGTGGGCTCCCACCAGCGCAGAAGAGAGGGGCAGAATCACCTCCCTCAACCTGCTGGCCATGTTTCCCTGGATGCATTCCTTGACCCCTTCTCCAAAGACTCAGAAAGTACAGAAAAGACTGTCTAATAAAAAGGCAGTTAAAAGGCTTCAGATCTTGGAAAACACCTCATTGTGAAAGTGTAATTGGTTTAGTATTAAAAAACCTGATTTTACTCTATAAATGCTCTAATAAAAACTATTCTCTGGCAAAGTATTCTTTAATTAAGTTGAGAAAATGCGGAGAAAAGCCAGATAAATTTATCCTAGCTGCTGAGAAAAAACAGCTGAGGAAGATGCCACATTTTCTGTCTGTGCTGCCTTTGAGGCAAAGCTGGGCACCGTTCCGGAAGGCATGCCCAACTCCAAATCAAATTTGTGTCATCACATAGAGAAAACTCAGCAAAATTGTCTGTCATGAGTTTACATCTCAGGCTCATCAGTATGACTTTCTGGGTTTGAGCACCTCTCATCTGAACAGACACCACAGGAGAGCCTCCCTGATGACTGGCAGCAAAGATTCCTCCTTGGCTCTCACACTTCTCATCAGTAAAAGCACAGAGCAGCCAAGAGAGAGTTAACTAAATTAATCAGACTAAGAGAAACAAACCAGAAAACAGCAGCTTTGTAGCTCTTCCAAGGTTTTTAAAAGGAAAATTTCATTTTTTAGTTGCTGTGGTAGGTCATCTTTTAGGGTGAAAAGGGAAAGGTCAGCAGTTCACAACACAAATTCCTTGCAACAACTGACTAAGAGTATCTAAATCCCACTGTTGGACAAATTCACAGATTCAAAATTTATCTCAAATATATGCATCCTTCATATTTTCTGTATACTTTTATTCTTTCATGAGTATGGATTGGAAAAGCTAGTCACAGTATGGAAAACAGTTCCATTCAACTTTTTTAAAACATTTAAGCAAATTTCACTCTAAACACCTGAATACTTTTATTCAAAATTGTTCAGAATTTTTCTTTACAGTCTTCCTCCTACAATTATTTGATTTTTTTTTTAAACCTACAACAATTACTAATAATTGCAATAATCTCTATGGATAAGGAAGAAGCTGGAAGTCTTAGATTTTAGGAAAGGTAGTTGTTGTTCTGCATCAAAGATATTACAGTCTTATACTGCTGGTCTAATTGCCTTCACTCCTTTCTGTTCTGCTCTCTGCTGTAATAGCTCTATGCTTCATTGACCTTCCCTTATTTTCATAAACTGTACCAGCCATTTACCTTTATTTGCTCCTCTATTGCTACATTAAAACAATCCAAGAAGATTAACTATCAAAGCACAGGCTGCCTTTGCAGAAGTCATGCTATTTTGACCTCATCTTATCATGATTTTTCAGCTGCTTAATAGCAGTATTTTCTTTTCCTTTTTCAGTTTAATCAGTTTGCCAGATACTGACACAGGGCACACTGGTTTATAATACCCTAGATCACCTCCAGTGCCAATAAAAAAAAAATAAAACACCAGTGTGTTTCTTGCCAGTGCTTCACTACGCATTGTTTTAATCAGAAATAACACAATTTCATTAGTCAGCAGGAATGTTCCCCAAAGTGTATTTTGCCAAATTCAGTGCAGAGGCCAGGCTGATGCTGCTCTGTGTGTCTGTAGCAAATAGTACATCAATAGTTATGGCTACAGTGCAGAAAGACAGCAGGAAGAAACCAAGGCTGGTCCTGACAAAGCACCCGAAACAGGAGCTGGAGCGCTGGAAATGGAGCTTGGGCAGGCACCTGCCTGTGGTTGACTGCACTGTGCTGTGCACAAGCCCTCAGGGGACAGCTGTGGTGATGCTGCTGTGTCTGGTCCAGAGAGTTAAAGGAGTTGTTGCTGTCATGTTTCATAATGTATTTTTCCTTAGAACTGAGCAAGGAGTACGAGCCACACATAACTATGCAGGAGTCTTTGGACAGTGGTGCTGCCACACAGATCATGGAAACTTTAGTGTCTTCTCAAAACGTTGGCAGAAAATTCCTGTACTGCTTGTCATTTCTAAAAGCTTCCAAAAATAAGCCATGGGTATTGATGAGTTGGAGATCTACAAAAACAAGGGCTGCCTGTCAGTCACGACTGAGCCCACCAGACACCACACCAGACATCTGCTGAGCCCTACCTGCAGAAGGCAATGTGGTAAACCCCTCTGAGCAATTAATACTTGTTAAGTTTGTAAGAATTTGTCAGGAAAGTTAAAGGCATCTGCAAGAACAGAAAAAGCTACTACTCTTTGCAACATTAAAAAAAAAAAACCAAAAAACAGATAAAGCATAGCAGGTTAAACTAAGCATTTATTCAAAAACATTTTCTTTTCTAGTCTGGTGAGAAAACAAAATATAATTTTGTCACTGACCTGAAATACTTTTTTTTTACTAGTTC
The DNA here is from genome assembly GCA_025920805.1 of Petroica traversi. Lineage (NCBI taxonomy): Eukaryota > Metazoa > Chordata > Aves > Passeriformes > Petroicidae > Petroica > Petroica traversi. The sequence goes on from JAHLSL010000017.1 coordinate 10,518,437, forward strand.
AGTAAGCTAACTCACAAAAAACTAAATCATTCATAGAATATTATTTTAAAAAATTTATGTGTGCAACAACCTTGCCATGTTTCAAGTCTCTAGTCCAGACCCAAGAATTACAAGACATTCTAATAACTTTAAAATATTTTTTTTCTAAATCTGTTCTAATATATAGCTGAATGGTTTTTGTAGAAGTCAAGCACACAGATATGACTCTCTCAAGAACTCCCTCCTACCCCCAGATTTAGCTCCCACTGACAGAAGCAGTCAGATGGGAAAACTTCAGCCCACTTGGTCAGAAGTTACAGCCTAGCAGAGAAAACCAACTTCAAACTGATACCATTAGCTAATACCAATTATAATGAACAGTGAGATATTGCACAAACCCACAGTGTGCCCCCAAGCACTGAGCAGCTGTAAGGGATCCCTCACCTGACATTGCTGTCGCACAGTATTTCTGCAGCCATTAGAGACTGGCATACTAGACAATCATCCAAAGATTATTATAAGGCTATGGCAAAAATACTTCTCAAAGCAGCTCTCCTTAAAGTTATCAGGTTAATAATTCTTTTATTCCAAAAATCCCAAAGAATCTAAATCAATAGAAAAAATTTTATTCTTTCAGGGCACATTCACAGATGGAAGCTATAGAGGCTATGCAAAAAAGAATGAACAAATGAATATGGTTAATTAAAACTTCCCATTGACTTTATATTCATGACTTTTCAAGATGGTCAAATTTATTCTTCCTTCACTTTTTCTTTTTTTAGACTCAAAAGTAGAATTCTGACCTCTAAGAGATGGATCATAGCAGGTTTGTTAACACTGTTCTTCATTAGGTCTGTGTAATGCCTGACTGATTTCAACAGTGTGATGTGTATGACTAAATATGCAACAGCTCAGTAAAATCAAATGATGAACAAATGTACAATTACACTGTCAGGTGCCTAATATGTAAATGCATTTATTATCTGGACTCCATAATCTGCTAATAGTATGCAGCCATTAATGATGCAATCACTGGAAAAAAACAGGCCTACAAACCCACTAGATAATAGTCTGTAAAATAATTAGCTGCTTCAGAACATCTCAAATTAATGCACTCAAACCCCTTTAAAACCTTCCAAATGGAAATAAAAAACCAAACAATGCCCGAACCGGAATCTCTGTGTGCCTAAGAGTATATACTTGCCAAAGCTTTATGTAATTGAAGCAATGAAGTGAGATGTATTCATTCCATTAGAAACACCTACCAAATATCTTCCTCACCAACGTCTTAAGATGACTGACAATTCTCATTTTGAAAAGCATGCTTTTTCAGACACATTTTTTGTCCACCACTCTGGACCATTAGTAAGCTACAAGTGTAAAGTGGTGCCATAGCAGTTACACAGATCTGGGAAGAACTCATGATAAAAAGTTCAGCTGGGCTGATTTGAGCCTACAATTTACACATCAAGTGTAAAGTATCTGTATCAGTAAGAGGGGTACAGGCATAAGCCTGTTTAGGTGCCTGCTTACCCTGGAAAACCCTCCTTTCTATACTGTTCAGCTGTAAGGGAATAAAACCTCACCACACATCCACAACAAAGCAAGGCACAGAGCAGATATTGACCTTACTTGTCAAAAAAATGGCAGTAGTGAGGAGAGTGAAAAGGTCACCAGGGCATTATACCCTCTCCTCATGGCTCTCCTAATCAATCTCATGGAAGTACAGTATGAACAAGTTCAGGATGTACATTTTTTTCAAGGCTGCACCTGGAAAAGTGATGTAATTTTCTCTTTGTAATTACAGCATCTGCACTGCAGACTGACAAAAGTTACATCAAGCATGGAACTACAGTGAACCTTGTGATTTATGTTCTCATTTGAGTACCAGAAACTGCACAAGCATGTAATTATTTGTCGGCATTGGAGAAACGTGTCAGGGGGCCAGAGTGGAAAAAAGAACACACCTTTGGGGCTGGAGTGCACATCAACCATCAGAGCCTTTCTCCTATTAAGAAGAAATAAATTTCCTGATGCATTTGAGTGATAGTATCTCGAACACTAAAAAAAAATTAAAATCAGAATCTCCATCCTACAACCTGGATTTATCCTCTGTGTTTTATGCTAACATCTCAGAAGACTGTACTTTGAAAACCTCCTATGCCACTGCTTATATGACAAATACTATAAAGATGTTGTGTTTATGAGACAGGTAAAGTTATTTATTCTCATAACTTGTTTTTACTGCAAATGTTCTTGTTCTGTGCAGAGAACACACAGCTTATTTTTTGTAGGGCTCAAGCAAATTTCTTGTACATGTTAAGAAACTGCTCCAAGGCAGGAATGCTTTCAGGTGGACTATATAGGAAAGGTGACAAAAGTCTCATCATACTGCAGACTGTTTCAAACATTAGGTTTTAAAGCACTAGCATAGTCCTGGCACTCTTTCATTGCGAGCTGGGAAAGTACCAGCATTCATCAAAACACAGCAGGAGTCAGTTCTAAAGCCAGATCCCTGACATTTAATCTGCCAATAAAATGCTGCTGGTGCACAGTGTTTAGGGCAGCCAGGTTAGCTGATAAAGAGCCCTTTTCATCCTCTGCTCTCTGTAATTACTGCTTTCCTGTCGGGAGCAAGCAGAGCAGCCCCTGTCCTGCACATGCAGCAGTGCAAATAGCACAGGGTAAATTTAGCATAGAAAACCCAGTTTAAAAGGAATCACCTACATCAGAAAACCTGTTAAGGGAAAGAAAACAGGTTATTGCTACAGATCAACAAACATCACGCCTACTTAAGGGCAACTCTTCACGGCCAGTAATTCACATCTTTAGCAAAGCAGTTGCTAAATAGCACCTGCCAGCAGACATTGGAAAGGGAATGAGAAGGCAGAAAACAGCACACAAACAGAGTCTGGCTACGCTCCAAATGTAGTGCATGAGAAGGATTCTGGCTCTGCTTCCTGAGATGACCAGGCACACCTTCACCTGCTCTCTGCAATGTACAAGGTTGGCTGTAGAAGTGGGATTCACTGAGCCAAGACAGAGAGCAAGAGACTTAAAAATGAAAGCACAGAATATATATCAAAAGGGGGGAAAAGAAAGATACAACACTCAAGAATTTTGTCAATCTTTTACAACCCCACTTTCTAAACACAAGATAGACAGAATTAGTCTACTGCAGCCAAGAGAAACCAAGGGTAGAATAACCATATATGTCTAACTAATTTTAGTATTTTTTTTGACCACTGAATATAGGAGCTTTAATATAGGATATAATGAAATGATGGCATTCGAGTTATCCAGCATCTCTTTGCAAGAGGGACCCAAGAATCTGCTTTTGAACTATGCAGTAAAACATGATTTTAACATGAGAGCTCAAGGAACTCTGGAGAAACTAGCCTAAAGCATTATGGGGCAGGCATTACCTTGTACAGTGGGCAGAAATCTATGGCACAAAAACACATGAAATGTGCCAGTAGTGAAAATCTGGTAAGCTAAAAGATCTAGTTGATCAGCAAACTAAAAAGTGTCTGTTGAATCTCTTGTGCATCCTTTTAATAGAATACAAAGAAAACACATCATCCTATGCCCAGGGAAGGTGCCCCCACCCACAAGGCTCCCTAAGGCCATCTTCTGTGTTCTTTCCTATCACCCTCATACAAGTTTGAACTCCTGGGTCAGTAAGGCATTTTGGGTTTCAGTCTTGCAAGATGTTGGTAGAAGAGCTGTGCAGGCAGTATTACTCCCAGTCCCGAGAAAATTACTAGTTAACCTCTTTTACACTCTCTCAAATTTCATTTTAAAAGCACCTAAATCCTTGTTTAGTCTAAAGAGCCAGATGAATTGAGCTCCTGGGACCAAAAGCAGTTTGGTAGTCTGCAGAGAGCTGAAGGGAGACTCCAGTGGAGGTGGAGACATGAATGTATCATATACCATTTTTCATGAAAATATATATCACAACTTCACCAATTTTAAATTCAAGGAAGACTGGGTAGTAGGAGCGGAAAAAGATGACCCAAGAAGGAAGGCAGGCAAACAAATGAATATTTTAAATCTTACAGAGAACATGTGCTCAAGTATCCTCACATCATATAAAGGCATTGAAGAAAATTCTCATATCACTTTCATGAAAACTTGTCCTGCCTCTTAGTTACCATCCCAAGTAACAACCTGAACAGCAATCCCTGTAGGCTTTCCATCAAAGCACTACACTCAAGTATTTTTTTTCCTCCAGTTGACAACATGAGTGACAAGAACAGTAGCAAGGCTCTGCATGTATCAGTAATTTGATTCCTCAGGAGCCATCAATCCATCACACAACTCTTTGGCTTAGCCCCCGCGCCCCCCCCCCAAAAAGCTGCATAATCTATTTCTGTGACACCTCATGCTGAACAGCTTAGCACAGGTTCCAACATAGCACCAGTTGTCTTTGCCAACTTCGATCATGCTTGGCATTTTATGGATGCTCCTCTGAAAGTAATCAGTCAGAAAAATGTGATAAAAAGGTAAGGAACCTCAATACAGTAATCAGGGCCAAAAAAAAAAATGTGTAAGTTGTATTTGTGGCCTTCAGGAAGATGTAGCTTCTCAAAGTTATTTTAAGTGCATAGCCAGCAGGAGTCAGGAGCTTATAAGAATCTGCCACCAGCAGAATACACACTTTTATGCAAAGAAAAATTGATACTGCCTTAGAATGCAATATATGAAAAAATTACTTGGTAATGGATGGGCCCTGAGAATGAGAAGGCAGAGCAAGAAATTTGTTGCCTGGAGGAGACCAAAACTGGAAATGCTCTGCTGCCTCAAAAGAGAATGACAAATCTCACAAGGACGAGCACCATCACCTGCTCTAGTGCTCTGCTGTTCTTAACATGAAAACTAATTCTGCACTGGGTCCACTGATAAAAAAAATAACTTGCATTATTCAAGTCTTTTACATGCTTATTTACTTCTAGCTAGTCTACAGGAAACACCATTATGAAGATGATAAATAAAAAGAATTCAGACTTAGCATGGAGCAACATCGTGAGTTGGATACCAATCCTGTGCAACCTTAACAGTGGATATTTCCTGTTCTCAAGGATTACACTATGGAAACTTGACATTTTCTTGATAAAGGAAAGATTTTTATTGGAGTTTCCTGTAATTACTTTACAATAGTACTGGAAATATACACTATATATAGAAATAAGTGTTTTGAGAAAGTCTTAGCAGAATCAGAACGTTGATTTCTACTTTTTTTTTAATCACTACATCACTTTCCTATTTCATAGGCAAAAAGACCATTCTATATACAAAAGAATGCTTCTAAGCTGTCATTGGAGTTCCTCCATCATAATGCATCAGTTTTAGCAGATAATCTCTCTTTCCATCACAGCTTCCCCACAGTTTGGCTGATTTTGTCAGGCATCTGACAGAGACTTCATTCATGCACATTTTTATGTGTACACATTTCTGTGTACCAATTTAAAGCTTGAGGAAAAGAAGTGTCCTATAACTTAACAGGTAACAGTCCCATCACCTATGTCCATCCAGATGAAAGTGGGAATTCAAAATTATCTCTCTGACATGGTGTAAGAACGGAAGATTTTTGTTCCAACTGATTTATTGCTAATCTTTGTCTCCTTCAATTTCATCAGAGTGACTGGAATAAAAATGCAAATCAGACTTTCACTATTACTTTCAGTAGGCATGGCATTTACAAAGCAATTTCCATTAGGGGCTCCTAGTCATGTACTGATAATTTCAAAAATAAATCCATTTCAGATTTAAAATTTCCATGGTCCATTTCTTCTCAATGTTGTATGCATTATTTGAAAATTTGGATAGAGAAACTGTGCAGTTAAGAGGGTGGAGTTTTTTTCAGGTCTTTAATACTTGCGAAATAAACAATAACCATATTTTCAAGCTATCAATCTTCTGATGCTTGGCATACTGAGGCTTTCTTCTCAAAATCAAAGCTGTTAATCTTGCTACAGTCACGTGACTGAACGAGGAGCAGGAAGCATCCAGACACATCCCCCTCACCCTGTGCCTTGAGGCTTGCATTGCTTCCACACACCATTACCAACCTGCCCTACAATCCCAGTGCCATGGATCCATCTTCTGGTCCCACCATGGAAAAGACAAATGACTGCATCAAAGACCAGCAACTGCCCATGCAAAGAGTTCAAACAGTCAAATCACCTGAAAGGATCTGATTAGTGCCAATTTTATCCCTAAAGTAAGTTAATTGAAAAGGAATAGAGTTGTAAGCTATTTCTTTTTCCAATATTCTACTTATCAAATGCAGAATTGACATCATTGAGTTTGGGGGTTTTTTTAGTGATTAGGAGTTTAATAGAAAAGGAAGTATTAATAGACTCCCACCAATAGTTTCCCATTAATAGACTCCCATCAGAAGTGTCAGTAAACTTTTAAACAACTGTTCCACTACTGATAATGATTCACCTTATTGTGTATGTTTAGTATTTTTTTGTCTCGCTTTTCTCATTAACTATATATCTTAACATTGTACTACATTTTACACAACTTAAAAATACTGTAAAATGAGATATTGTTAATACTGTTGCTGGACTCTTACTTTCTGGCGTTTAGTGATCTGTCTTTTTGCCTCAGTGTTACATTTACTGTTTAATATCAATACTGCTTTGAGCTGGAGCTGCTCCATCTCCAGTACCTTTTTCTTGTAAAAACAGCCTATTTCTGATCATTGACTGATGCTGGGAATTCCTGAGCCTTTAGAGTGAATGCTCAGCCATCAACAAAATATGGCTTCATCCTGGATTGTGAAGAAATTTATGCATCTAAATTTAAATGTAAATGCATGTCTTCTTGCACTGGCACTATTCTCATATAGGTAAACATATGCAAGGTCAAGACCAAGGGCAGGAAACCTCTCTTTTGAGGAAAATCAAGAACTGACACCAGCATTAACTTCTTTTGTTAAGATTTTTTTCCCAGTAAATGACAAAATAAGTAGCATTTTCACAAAATCCTTAACAGAGCCACATGTAAACCAATTTATATTTGAAATATGATTTGCTTATTATTTCCACTATATTTATGAAATTGATTTAAGAATACAGTTAAAAAATAAACTTTTGAAAACATGCTGCAGCAATAGTTTGCAATCAAAAGAGCATGTCAAGCATTAAATAAGGGTTATATGAAGCAGATGCATCAATTTTAGAAGTGTATTGATAAAGGAGTACACAGTAGCGTAAAGACAGCATGAAATGCAAATGGCTTATGTTGAAAATACAGAATATAAACTATGTTTCTGAGACTGCCCAAGAAAAGAAAAATAATGAAGTCTACTGCATTTAAGAGAACAGGATCAAGCCTATTTCAGATAATGGATTAAATTTTAATAATCATCTGGTGCCCAGCCTACAGAAGATGTGTCATTTTATTTCAAAGCCTGAAAATCTTTTCATGGAAAAGATTGTTCTGGGAGATATTGAAAAACACCTGAAAGACAAAACAGTCATTGGTCACAGCCAGCACAATTTAATGAGGGGAAGTCCTGCTTGTCAAACCTAATTGCCTTCTATGATAGGGTAACTCCCCTGGTTGATCAAGGGAACCCAGTTGATGTTACCTTTTTGGATTTCAGTAAAATTTTCAATACTGTCTCTCACAGGATCCTTCTGGACAAACTGTCCTACACACAGCTGGACAAACACATCATGCCATGGGTGAGCAACTGGCTCAGTAGTCAGGCACAAAGGGTTATAGGGAATGAGGTGACATCAGACTGGGGACTTGTCACTAATGAGCTTCCACAGGGTCCATCCTCAGCCCTGGGCTCTTCAACATCTTCATAAATGACTTTAATGCAGGGCTAGAAGGAATACTGAGTTCGTGTACTGATGACACTAAATTGGGAGGAGTTGTTGACTCCCTCAAAGGCAGGGAGGCCCCACAGAAAGATCAAACCAGAGAGATGGGTAATCACAAACTGGGTAAACTTTATGATGAGCAAGTGCTGGATTCTGCACCTGGGATGAGGCTGTGTGTATAGACTGGGGAACAAGATAAGCTTTATAATGAGCTTTATAATGTGATGGATTCCTGCTACCTGCAAGCAATTTTGGAAGTAACATGTATCTGATTTTGAAAAGGGGAGAACAAGGAACAGTCACCAAAATGCAAAGAACAAGAGAAACATCAAAGAACTTGTAGAGGCCCGAAAAAAATCTTTTCAATTGGCAATGCTGCCAATCAGTGTAAAAAGAGCAAGTCCTCATCAATATCCACAGAAATCCTAAGAGCAGTCTATATCCTGAGAGTGAAGTGAGGAGAGTGATCATAAGACCAAAAAGGTGTAGAAGTTCAATAAAAGTGCTTGGTATTTGACACTGGCTGTCAGTCAGGCAGAAGGAGCCCCACCACTGTTACAAGGGCAGCAAACCCTTCATGGAAAGGTCATCCTGCATAAAGGAGTTAGACTCTTAAGAAAGCCATTGCTGCCAGCAGAACAACAAAACCAAGAGCCCTCTTGTCATTCCTTGAAGATTTGCGACAAACATATGGACTCGCATTTGCTCACTTGTACTGCGAATCTTACTTGAATATGTAGATTGAGTGTCTCCAGATTTTTATGAAAGGCCATCATTTTAAGCCTAAAAATAAACAATCTGGGCTCTCTTCCAGAAGATTTAAATTGTTTATTTTTTGTAAGAAGGAGAGCTTTGGCCGCCATACCCACAGGCAAACTCTCTCAGAGGACTTTAGGCCAAGCCAAACAACGTTACCCACAATGGTCCCAGGTAATTTATAGAGAAAATTCAATTTTTCTGGAACTATATTTAATATCTACCCTGGCTAGAAATCATCCAGAATTGAGCAGAAGTTAACGAAAACCAAATCTAAACTTCAAAAAAACTTGGAAATCTCTACAAAAAGTGCAGCCATTCTCACCTGTGACTCATCTCTCCTCCCAAGGGAAGTTTCCTGTGGTCTCAAGTAGATAACCCCTGCCCATGTACAAGGGTCAGACTCAGTCACTGTGTTTAAAACAGGACTTTTCCTTCTTTCCACATGAACTGCTTCAGCCTGACAGGCTTGTAGCCAGCCACTCCACAGTGCTTCCTAACAAGTGGCCAGCCCTGTGAAGCACTGCTTCATCCACGGTCGTGTGGTGCCATCAGCAGGGGTGGTGGCTGCAACCAAACTCCTGCCATTTAATTTGGCACCCATTTCTAAAATCTCAGATCCATATGATGTGACTTACTGAATACTTGCTAAGATATTATCAGCATTGATGGAAACCAGAGAGGCACACAGGCACAGATCTAAGCATGTGTGAGACCCAATTATCCTCTACACATAGGAGTGGGTAACTACTTGTAAGCCTACCCTTTCACGAGGTATCCTTCTTCAATCTGCCAATAAAAGTACCTGGTAATAAAGCTCCTGGAAACCTATATGTTGCTTAAAGTCCCATTACCACAATTTATTTTACTTCAAAATTCTGCATAATCTTCTTCTCTCTTTTAATTCTCTCTAGTAATGGAAAGGTACTTGACACTACAAGCTCTTAGCAATTTTGAAAGACTACTCAAAAATGCTATTGTATCATGCATTTCAGTGGCATTAATTTGAAAAATTTTACCAGTAGCCCAGTAAAACTTTTGAAAGCAAAGTTTTTTGGGGCTTGTGTTTTGTTGGGGTTTTTTTCACTTAGACTTGTCCTCTTTTTGGTTTTTGACAAAGCCACAATCTGATCAACTGTTGCTTTGATTCTTTTACCCGTTTCTCCTCCCATAAGTACTGATACTCCTTGACTTTGCCTACAAAAGTATGTAGCTAGCTTTCTGTATGGGAAAAAGTTAGAGGAAGAGCACCTTTATTAAAAGAGGAGATTATTTGCCCCTTCAGTAAAAGTGGAAAAAAATAATCAAACCACCTTCCACAAAAAAGCAATCAAAAACAGCATTAACATTATTAACACTTTGAGAAAACTTGAAGAAAGGTAAAGAAAAATGTATAAAGAAGGCCTGAACATTAGAAGAAAGTAACAAAAAAAGTTATTTTCTTTTTCTTCTTCCTACTACTGTATAGTATGTGTATCATTAAGAGTAGTAAGTGCCTTATTATAAGAGTCCATGAATCTCACACACAAAATAATTCAATATACGGAAAGTAAAGAAATAATTTAATGTACTCATAGAAAAATATGGAAAGTGACTGAGACGTGGGATTTTTGGGGGGAGCAATATGCTATCCCCTTTTTTGTCAACACAGTTACTGTATGAAAACATCTACATAAACTGCAATCATATTTCCAATAAACAGATAGAAGACAGACATCACTGGGTCAAAGAGTATAAATTAGCTTTACGCAGTCTGAGCTGTAAAGCTGAAAAGCCAAATGCTTAACATCATGTCTCCCCAAAGGAACATTAGTTCATCGGTCCCATCTTCATTTGCTCGCTCCATATGCTGGCTCTCACTTCCCAGATTTCTCACATTCTCCACTTCACGGGCAATGTCTATAAGCGCACGCTAAAATCAAATGGAAGAAAAACCCTGAGTGGCTGCATTTATGGAGCTACTTCAGCCCAAATGATGGCTTTGGAACTCAGGGGTGCAATGGAAAGGCGGGATGGGTGAGATGAGATGGGTGGCACTGCATTTAGGGAACACAGGTCAGTGTCCACTCAGTGACAACAGAGTAACTTCCTCCAAGGTATGGGATCACCTTCCCATCCTTGCACACTACATGGTATGCAAGAGAAACCTGTCTGTGTCAGCTGCAAAGCTCACACCCAGCAAAAATACTCCCAAATCTGAGAAAATGAAAATGTAGAACTTTTCTCCTAACTCAGATTCATTTATTTCCAGAACTAAACAATGAAACCGCAATAGTGAGGATCTCTTAAAAGGGTGATTTGTCACTAGGGTCCTTATTTTATTTGGAAACAAAAAGACACAAGGGTCTCCCCAAAGTTTTTGAGTCCATCTATGAAGTGACCTTCTGAATTTATTTGATGCTCAGTTTCATCCAGGTTCCTGAATTATTTCCAAAATTTTAGATTGTATTCAGAAGGCAGAAAAGATTGTATAAATTGAAAAAGATTCCACCCATTTCAATACTTCCTCTTTTTTTCAGTTTCATCATAAATAAACAGGACATTTATGTCTTTATGTGGAATGGGAAGATCCTAACTAAAATGAAGTCAAGTCTGAGATCCTACAGCCAGTAACCCTGTCCAGTAGCTGCATGAAAATTGCATTCTGGATGGTTGGGTTTGCCTGATGTAGGGTTGATTGCTTACAGAAGGACTCTTAGAAGCAGTGACATTGCTGTGACACAACACCTATTCCATTTAAAGAAAGTGATTAGACAGAAATTTCATGCACCCAAAAGTTGCTTCAAAACTCATTGCAAATGCGTTTTTACAAATCCTCCTTTTGCCTAATCCTAGCATATTCTGCTTTATTATTCATGGGCATCAATGCTCTTTTTAAATGTTCTATTGACTAAAAGTCCAAGCAATCATAAAGGAAACTCTAATTTTGATTTTTTTGTTGTGGAAGTCACCAGTTTTCATTTTCATTTCAGCCCCTTGATTTAGTGACAGAAAAGGGCATTGTTCTGCAGAAAATGGAATTAAACAAAATAAAAACTCGTTAAGAATGACAAGACTCCAAATTCTGTACCTGTGGCATACTGCAATAAAATGAAGTGATTGTAATGGCAGGGGGAAACCCATCACTAAACAAAGGGGGAAAAAAAAGTCAACTCCATGTAAGAGAAGCAAACTTTGAGAAAAATGTTTTAGATCTGTACCATAAGATTAAAGACCTGCAGTGAACCCAACTGCCACAGCAATCTCATGCACCAAACTGATGTATCACTCCAGGCAAAGGAGGAGCAGTACTGCTGTGTAAGCACAGACAGCTGAGCACCAAAGGCCTGTATTTGAACAGTGTCTGTTGGGATTCAGGGGTGCCTCAGCACGTTATGCAGCATCCCCTTCCACCTCCCAGCCCTGTTAGAAAAGGGGAAAGGGCAACCAGTGCTGTTGTCACAATCCAAGGAGTGCAACCATGAACAACCATGCTCCAGATCAGCACTGTTGTTATGTGAAAATTTACGAAATCTGACTCAGCCTTAAGGGCAGTCTTAGACCTACAGTAACTACAAAACTGTTTTCTCTAAATAAATCACCCTCACAATACTTTCTCACCCACCTCTGCCTTTTTATTAGTTCCTTTTCATTAAATTTCTCTTTATAAGCTGTAGTTCCTGCTGCAAGAGCAAATATATCCAATATAACATTACACTAGGATAAGGGATGCTCCAGAGACCTTGGGGCCCTTTGCTACAGCATCTTGCTTGAGGTACTGCTGTAGACAGCCCTAAAGATTCAGGGGACTTGTTCAAACCAGTCCCAGTTGCACAAAGTAACATTATGGCTCATGTAGTAATTAAGCAGAATAGAATTCAGTTCAGCAGGGATCTAAAATGCTCACAGTTTTGAAGATGTCCATGCCAACACAAGCGTAACACGTGTACTGAACACATGCCAGGGAGAAGGAAAGGTCCCCCTTGGATGGTGAGAGCAGAACTTGCACAGCTGCAAACCTGACAGCCACACTGGTACAAAGCCAAAGCAGCAGCACTGATCAACCAACAAAGTAAACTAAACTTTCCTTTCCCCCAAAACTTCAAGGGAGTGATGAAGCACTACTGCAACCTCGGCTGGCTCTCCTAAAAACATGAGCAGCAGCCTCCAGGCATTCAGTAATGTGCTGGCAGCAGCGTGGGCACCAGCCAAATCAGCCTGAGAGTAAAGAGCCCCTGCCTGGGCACAGGATGGAGTGGGAGTGACCATTTTCTGTCCTCTTCATTCAGCACTAACTCACCTTAGAAATGGGAGTGAAGGGCATGCAGGATATTGATAGCACAACTGAAAAGGTTTATCTAACCAGTTCATAATATTCCCATTTCCAGCCTTTTTTCCTTTTTTTTTTATCTGCCACAACACTACAATCATCCTTGAGAATATTTTGCCTTATGAACTCCACAAATTATTTTTAACACTTATTATCTACAAAAGCAAAATTATTCCTTCATGTATATTTGCATATCCTTTTAAAGTGATAAAACCTTTCTTAACAGGCCTTCAACACATTATAAATGGAAATGACAGTCAGACTTAAGTAGCAGCTATTACTGTTTCCTAAAGCACCTGGATCCTGTTTGTTAAGAAAAAAAGTCCTTTTGGAGGAAACAACAAGGAACCCCAAAACATGCAAAAACACTACCGATGCTTTTCATTTCTTGAAAAATAACAGGGGTCGCACAAGATCCAATTAGCTGTTCTAAGATCCCAGCTTTATTTTCCTTGGTTCTGAAAACATTTGGCTGGGTTTTTAAGGATTTTCCTAGAGGAAGCAAATCTTTCATATGAATATTGGGCTGTTTATATCCCCACTGCCAAAGGAATACAGCAAGGCACTGCAAGGTACAATATGCCCTCCATGGCCGAGTTGAATTCCTGTTAGATACTTAAAAGAGAAAAACCAAGGGAATAAAATGAGAACACGTACTAACAATGCTAACAGGAGTCAGCAGAGGGATTAGCTTCACAAGGTGGGACTAGTGTACAACAGTGAAAAGATGAAACATCTTGTTCTCCAGCCCTGAAAATACCTTTCCAGATGACATGACAGGAACTGTAATGGTAACTGCTCTTATTTATGTGTGTATATATGAACACAGGAAAAGCCAAAGGAACAGGGTTTTATAGGTGACCTGAAAACATTTCCAAACCTTGTGCAGGAAAACAGCCTAAAAACAAAGCAAAAAATGGGGAACTAAGGAATAAGTGAATGAGACAACAATACAGGAAAGAAAAGGAAAAAAAGTAGAAGTTTTTCCTCATTCTCTCAACCTTAAAAAAATATGTCTTTTATCAAGCCTTTTAATCTATCTGCATTTATTTCAAAATTATTTCTATTGTATCAAAAACTATGTCTGCATCAGCTCCACATACCTATTCACCTCAAGTCAATAAACAGGGCTTTGTTCACTCAAATTGGCTGCTAAATTAAGAAGGCAGCTCCAAAACTGGCAACTGAAAGCTGCCCTCAGCAAAGAGAGCTCCCCTGGCTGGTGCTGCACCAGTGTCTCCCCACTCCTTGTGCCCAGCCTTGGCTTGGCAAGCAGTGCTGGAAGCCGAGGTGATGGCAGCACAGCCTGGCTGCCCTCCTGCCCACCCCACCTTCAGCCCAATCAGCTTGTCCTCCGGCCTGGCCCCAAACCCTCCCATACTGCCATGCCTTCTTTTCCCTCTCAAATCAACTGATATTTTTTTGGCTGGCCATCCCTGTATTAAGGAGTAGTTTGAAGAAAAAGTATTTACTTCCTCCTACTGTAAAAATTTCCACAGCAGCTTAAGTTCAACTGCAACCTTCCCCACAATAGGAGGCAGGAGCAGTAAATAAAAGGCTCTGTATGCTTGGGGTCCTGTTACAGGCAGCTGTACTCCACATCCTATGGAGAGGTTTGGGCCATAAAGAAACAATTACCACCTTTGATCATGTCAAATGACTCTCTGGGTAATAAATAGAAGTCACTGCTACAAATATCAAAGGAACTTCCTTACTATTTACTGTGGGTATAAATGTAAAATGGATAGGAAACTATTCCAAGACCAGGAGGATGTAAGGGCTTCTGCTGTAGAGACCAAAAATGAAAATTGTTTTAAAAGACAACCCCAAAGACAAACGAAACAAATGTGAGAGAGAGACAAAGAGAAGGTCTTCCAAGGGTGATTCAGAGCAAAACCTTAACTCAAAGCATGATTTCACCTTCTACTCCATCTAGCACAAGCAGAAGCTGCAGCTGGAAGGGGTCACTCTCCTCCTTCCTCTCACCCTCCTTCCTGCCCCTGGACCTGGCGCTCTTGCAGCTATGAAACATCTCAGACCCCAAACAGCTCACCCAGTTGAACTCTATGCAGCAAGACAGGGAGCAGAGTTGTTTTTCTTGGGCACCTGCTAGCTCCAAAACACTCCATAATACACAGCTGCTAGATTTACAGTCTTTTACCTAACAAAATATTTCTCTGTTAAGCGTTTAACATTTTTGTTAGGAAAACGTCAGAGAAAGATATTTAAGAAACTACTTGGTTTTGCTTTGAAAAGAGAAACTTGAAAACAAACCTTCTTACACAGTTTTGGTTTCTGTGAATCAGCAATTTAAGACAGAAAAAAAAACTGGCTGGAAAATTCCTGACAAAGTTTATTTCAATTGTGCAGCCATGCAGTTAGTGGCTGCACAAATACTTTATCTGAACTGCAGCACCCGATTTATTTTATAGTTTTTTCAGCTACATGCTGAGAGGTTTGAAAATTTATTACTTAAGCAAAACCCTGTTGACTTACGAGTAAGGATTAAGTGGAATTTCAGCATCCTTAGTTGCCAAGGTTACTGTTGTCTTTGCTGTCAGAACTGGAGAGCAGTTGAAGTACTCTCTCCATCCCCTCAAACAATTCAAAACAAATCTTGCCAAATAAATGAAATGCATCAGTGATCCATGGATAAGCACATGCTTCTCCGATATAGAACCTCTTCAGTGCTCCTTACCCCAGTATGAACAAATCTAATTCTAATCAAGTGCTGGTGTCATGAGGCAGCAGAATTTAGTCAAGCAATGAAGTGGAGAAAATTAGTTGTATTAACAACTAATGTACACATGAGTTTCATATAATCCTGCACAAACTAGAACTGAAAGGGCACTGGAGCAGAAACAACAATGTTGATGTCTGACCTAGCATATTTAAACAAAGAGAATGACTTTACTGATCCCCATACTCTATTATTATTGCACTAATAAAATAGAGAAAAGCAAGCAAAAAAAATAGTGTGAGGTAGGAAAAAGTCTCATATGAAGCCTTGAAAACTTCCATTAAGGTCACACAATCACTATACTATTATTGACAGCATAGTCTTGGCAGTTTTATGTTCTTTAGGCTCTCACTGAATGAGACCACAGACTAAGTCAACTTTTCCACTACTGGCTCTTTAGTACTTAGGATTTTGTGTCTAAGAACACTTCCTAGATACTATCTACAGTCTTATGTATTGCCTTGGCTGAGATGTTCTGCAAGAGTAAACAGAAATGGCAAGAATCAGCCAGTCGACAGCTAACAACATACAAGGAAAATGCAGGAGAGAAGCAGCACATTGTGCTCTTCTGCTGCCCCAGGAGTGCTTGAAAGCAGAGCAGCAGCCCTTCTTGTTCTTAAAAAAAAAAAAAAATCCTACTTGCACAAAGGAAAGTTAGCCATCAGATAAGGTTGATAAAGCTCAGAGAATGCACAGAACACAGTGTCTTCAATCCATACTTGAAGAAAAACAGGAAGAGGGTTTCAGTGATGAAAGAAACCAAGATAAATGTGGCCATTAAGTAGCTCTCTCCCAGCAGTTCTACGCAACATTTGCATGTTGTTGTCTAAGCTAATCTTCTCCATTATTGGTACTTAAAAGTGTTCTAGCATCACTTACACTACTGTAATTAGAACTTATTTTTCAGATTATCATTTCTGGTCCTTCAGACTCAGTCAGATCCACTTACATCCGCTGAGTAACGTGTAACTTACGCCACTTCATCTATCAGCTCTGAATCCTGCACAGTAACTTACCTGCTTGTGCATTTAAATTGTGCTTGGCCTTCAGTTCTGTAGTGCAAGTAGCCACTTGTTTCTTGGTATGGCTCACACGTCTCTCATTTCTTCTTAGAACTACAACAGCTCCAGCAAAACAACATAAAAAGGGTTGATTTCAAGCACTTCAGGCAATGAGTACCTTCTACAGAAGAGCACTAAAATAATACCACTGGGCTAGAATAACACCACTTCCACATTAGGGCTAACACAAAAAGCCTACTGCTGATGAATGATAGAAATGTAATTAAGTGGGAGTTTGCAGCATTGCTCAAATCTCTATCATTTAGAAGAACCCTCTATACCTGCAGTTGGGCTTTTGATGTGCTCTGAATTTGAATATCTGCAGTGACCAAAGGAGGAGTGTCCCAGAGGAGCTCACAGGCATTGTATGAAATCAGAGGGATGTCATGAGTGGATCACACACCAGGCCTTGCTGCTGCTGCCAGCTCAGATTATGACCTGGAGCTTTGTAGCATGCTGGGAAGGGAGGAGGGGGCAAGGGGAGCTGTGCTCTAAAGGAGTGCTGCAATTCCTGTTCCTGCTTTACACAGCTGTTGCAGAGGTGTTGCTGCACTGCCAGGCAGCCCCAGTATGGGCTGGTACCATGGCAGGTGTTCAATTCCTTCTGGGCCACCTGAGAAGAACACACACACATCTCTGAGCAGGATTGCTGTTCTTTGTATCTTTTCCAGTCTCCTGTTTGTCTGTTTATTGTGATGAAAGCCACCGATGCTGACAATCTTTCCGATGGTATTAATTAAAGGCGATAATTATAAAAACCTCAGAAAAGTTTCCTGAGCTAAAACTTGATGGTGACCCACAAAGATTCTGCAGCCAGAGTTAATGAAAGTCTCTAGGGTAAACAAAAGAATATTCCAGAAATTAGTGATGTAGCCAGACTCATTCTAGCATTTCATTAACCACACACCTTTGGTAGCACAAATTGTAACTCTAAGTTGCCATTAAAACTGAGGTAAATACTAGATTTCTTTTATGTCTTCTTGCAATTTGTCTGCTTCTGAATCTAATCTTGACATATTCAAAATGTGCCTCATCTTTCCAATATAGTGCTTCTGAACTGCCAATTACTCTGACACTGATTTTCCTTTCTTTTTCCCCCCCCACCCAAACATAGGTTGGAATTTTACAGGCCTTTATTTGGTATGAGGAATGTTTCTTTGGTTTTTATCTTTCTGGCACGTCAGCCTAGTTCTTTTACTTTACTAATTGATCTGCTTCTACTTTACATCACAGCATACATACATTAAAAGAAACTTATAACTGGAAACAGAAATTTTGAAGATTTAGCCCTTACAAAGCAGCCTTCAGAATAACAACTCATGTTCTCTAAGGAATATGAGTCTGGCAGTTCCAGCACTATTTTGAATATTTTATTTCTTTTTTTCTTCAGGGAGTTTATTTGCTATTCTCTTGAGACCCTGCACACAGCCCCCAAAAAAGTCTTCCCTATAATCTTCAAAATTAGAATGAAACCAGTTATGTTATTTCTTTGAGGTTTTTAACAACCTTTGATCCTACTGGTTATGCAACATTCCCATTTACTCTGGTGGGATGTACAGAATAAGAAATATTTCTGCACTCTACCTGCTTTCCCTAAAGAAAGGATTTGGCACAATTAGAAGGTGGAATAGCAGGACAATGGGACAACACCCACCAGACCCTCCTGTTTGCCACCTGCATCACAAAAGATAAAAGTTAGGTTTAGAGCAATGAGCAATACATGTCCTTTTTTTATGAGAGCTTGCTGCTTGACTTCTCAAATGCCTTCTTACAGATCTTGGGCAAAGGACTGTGCCAGAGAGATAATGGCCGAAGAGAAGGGGCACCTTAGTGGAATAGGGAAGCCAACATAAAACACTACTAAAAGAGAGAGAGGAAACTGTATGCTTACAGGATTATTGAGTTTGAAATTCTACTGGCTATTTCACTATTTCTAAATCTCCAAGCTACAATGACTGTGGGTCTTTTTGTTTAAAATATTATAAGTGAGTAAATTTAGACAAAATCTCTAGTCCTCAAAGCATTTATAATAGCTCGTGAAACAGAGCAATCACACCGTTCTGGTCCTTCCTGTTCTGAGAGATGGGTGGGCATTGCAGAGGAACAATGTGTCAGAAAGGCACAATGAGTCCTCTCCAGATCCCAGGATGGTGAGGTAAAGTTCTGCAGTTCAAAAAGCCTGGAACCAAAGCTGGTTTTTATTAAACTGGCATATTTTAGACATTTATGCAAGATAAACTGAAACAAAGGATTTCAAAAAAAAGGCCTGCACTTCTTTAATTATGGCAAATTTAATATAAATTATTTTCTTAGCACCTTGAAAGCTCAAACTGTTGACAGGAAAGGTGGTTTTCTGGGAATTTGCATGCAAAAGGATAATTATATGACATTTCACCCAATACGACCTAGAGATTCAGGAGCCATGAATCAGTTTAATGCTGCCCTGTTCAGCATTTTTTTAAAGTTCCGTCTGGTATGTCATATAGGGAAAAATTGGCACCTGAACAAGCATCAAAGTCTCCCAAATTGGGGATTAGAGTGAGCTCATCCCATCATGGTAAGAACTAGTCTTTGTTCTCAGTGTGACATCTTGCATTAACAGAAGATCATTTTCTCACAATCACCACCATTCATCTGGAGTGCAATGGGGTCTGCATGGAACAGCTCCTCATTGAATTGCAGAAAACAGGGAAATAACTGCCGAGTTTTCCCGGTTACGCTATTGATATTTAAGTGCCGTTCTCTGTGGGGACGCAACAGCTTAACCCCAAAGAGGCTGCGACCTATTTCCATGATTAGTGCTGCACTAATGAACAAATGGTTTCTAAAAGGATATAGGCACAACACAAAACTCTGGAGAAAGATGGACACCCGCAATGACAGGGTGGGTTAGACAAAAACCGTAACTCAAAAAGATGTTGCTTTTTTAAAATCTGTACTGAACAACAAAGCAGATGTTTGTGTACACAACAGCAAACAAATACTTTCTTATTGATCCTGCGTTTTAGTTTTGAATCCTTTTGGCTTTGAAGCTACTCTAGCAGCATCTTAGGTTAAAGGGTAAAAATCTGAAAACACATATATTGTCCACATGCCCAGCTCTAGTGTGGCTGTAGAGAGCTATAAAAGAAGTCCATACTAATGTCAAATAGATCCTTTTCACATGACAATGCCTTCAAGTTTAAGTCATAGACAAAAATCTTATTTTCATTGAGAATCTGGTTTTTCATCCTATTTGGCATGAGGGATGTCAGGACTAAAAGGTCAAAAAGACCACGGAAGCCTATGAATGAACTTAAAATAGCACTTGAGCTCATTCAGGCTCTGAGACCCTGGTTTGACATGAAACAAGCATCCAGCTCACTTTCTTCATGAAAGCACAGTTACATGATGAAATTCTTCATCCTTAAGAAATCATGCTCAGTATCTCATGGCTGTGGATTGAATTTGAACAGTACTAGGTGAGAGAACCCAGTTCAGTCATCTATGTGAAAAGCCACTCTCTTTCGAGAGCAGATATATGGAAAAAAATCTAGGGTTACTAGAAATTGGCACTTGAGAAAGCAAAGCATCTGAGCTTCTAACCATGGGCTGGGCTAAACAGCTAACAGGCAAGACATTAGTACATGAAAAAATTTGCTCAAAACAATGGAAGTGGTTCTTTCTCTGTACATGACAAAGATCAGTTCTTCTCCATAGGGTCCTTAATGATCATTTGCCAGGTGAATGCCACAAAAGTACAACCAAGTCCAGCTGTGCCCTCCCTAGGCAGGGGAACACTTCACAACACATCATCTTTAAGAAGCTCATTGTATTAGTTTTTTATCTTTCCCTATAATTGCCAAGTAGATTTCTGAAGTAATTTATATCCACAAAAAATTTAGAGGAATAGACACCGACCCTTTAAATATATGACAAAAAAGGAATTTGACCTTCCCGACTTAAGCCCTGCAGAAGTTAAGTGTCTCACCTAAGATTTGCATCAGTGCATACTCTATAGCTCATGGATAAGACAGGTATCTCCAGGGGATTATTAATCTCATGTCTTGCACAGCTGCATCCACCAGTACACAGGAAAATCCTGGTTACCCACAGATCTCATTGAGTTGAGCAAACAGTTCATTGGCACTTTAAAAGCCTTTCCTGGGGAAAGCCTTACCAGAATTTCTGTGCTCCCCAAGATGCTGTGGTCCTGTCAAATCAGTACTTTCCAAAGAAAAAGTTGTTTGTGAAAATATAAAACCAACTATCCTCACTTAGGCCTTTCTTACCAAGGAACTAAATCAGCAAACCTCTACAAAGAGTTTTTTCAAGTAAAACAATTTTAAAGGGTTTTAGCAGTTCAGAGACAATTCCCTTCTAGTCACACATTTCAACCACCAGCCTGCATCCATTTCTCATCTTTTCTGCATCCCCCCCCCAAAAAAAAACCTGCTCAAAAAGCAGCAGCAATCTCTTTGCAAAGTGCCTGCAACAATTCCCAGCCTGTGGATTAATACATTTACAAGTTATTTCCCACAGCCAACCAAAATGCTCCTTGGGCCATTTACAGGCTAAAAAGTTGGAGAGTTTGGAAGCAAGTCCTTAGCAAGTTTCTCTTGATGGTAATGGATTAGTTTCAATGAAAACCAAAGAATATGGAACTTCTGTGTTAATCAGCAGAGATCTGTAGGTGGCAAACCCTGGAACAAGGTGTCCCAAGAAACTCTGGATTCTCTTTCAGACCTTTTGATCTGAACTGCACCAGGCCATGAGCCACCTGCTACAGCTTTGAAATTAGTCTGACTTTGAGCAGGAGACTGGACTGTCAGAGGTCCCTTTCAACATAATGTTCCAATAAGGTCTTCCAAAATTGATTTTCGATATACATTCTCCAAACTGAGTTTGTCACAGCTAACATTAAATATAAAAGTACTTGTTTAAGTTAACTGCTTTGCCTTCACCTCTATTTACACTTAAAATTTTTCAGTGCTGTGGGGTGGTGGTGGTTGTATATAAAAAGGCCTTTTGATATAAGATAATTTGAAGCTTTACATTTTTTAAACCCATAGAACTTCATAAATATGCAAGCAAATGTATTTCTTTGAGCTTTTCTGTTTGAGTATAGTATTCACCTCAAGGACAGAGAGCTTAAATAAGTAAATATACATCTGAGAAATGTATGCATACCGTAAATTTCCTGAGATAGCTCTGTTTCATCTGCATTTGTACTATGAAGCCCTGACTTTTCTGGACCCTACAGGAGTTAGTGTAACACAAGAGTTAAGTAACATTCCAAATGTTCCACCCTGGTCACACCAAAGCTGACAGTTTTCAGCAAGGGTTGTGGAAGGCTTCAAGATTTCTGATTTGTAATAAGTCTATTCAGAACTGTATATGATCTCACCTCTTTGTGCTCTTTTTCTGCAAGCAAGATAAAAAGCACAGGCAGATACCTGTTCTATAACCTAGAACAGGTCAGTGAAGCTGAGCAGTTCAAGCTTCCTCCTCTGTTTTTTAGGTAACCAAAAATCAACAGCTAGATATTGTTCTTGGGTACTCTTTTGGGCCCCCATGTTCTGGGATGTTTCCTTGCTAAATGTCAGACAAGGGATAGACAACTACACATGAGCTATTTTAAAACACCCTTAAAATTCAGTGATGATAAAGAAATATTTTTAAGGAACAATTTATTAATTTTTTTTCTTTCCATTTGTAATGGGTTGGCCCAGGCTGGATGAAATGCAGCAGCCCCACAGATGCCTTCTCAGGTTTAGGTGTCTACCGCTATGCTGATCTTTCCCAGCACTTCTGCTAGTCTTAAACCACGTGTTACCCCTTCCAATTTTTCTAATATAACAGTTGTTTCCTCTGCTCAGAAATGTGATAAAATGAGACCTTCCAAGAGTGGCTGGGACAGAGAAGTTTTGGATTATTTTTCAGTATGTTGGCACACAAGAGTACAATTTTGCATACTTATTGACACTTATTCCCATGCTGCCTGAACTTGCAATCGATTGTACTTTCTCAAAATCATCTGCAGCAGGGAAGGAAAAGAAAGAACTTGAAACCATAAATGGTTTGACAACACCAATGCCTCAATGTCATTAAATGGGAATCCCTTAAGCATTTTTCTGACCTAGTTTTCCTATTTCTTTAGTGAATTACCAGACTGCAGACAACCTTTGTGACCCTGGACTCAGAATCAAGGGATAATCCCTAAATGTTACCAAAAGGCTGGTGCCTCTGGGTGTCCATCTTGATATATGGAAACAGGGACAGGCTTTCATGAACCACAAAAACTGAGGTGTCTGAAATCACTGGTTTTTTTCTGAAATCTTAGAGCATAGCCAGCTTACCTTCTTGGCACATTTGCACACCAAAATTTCCTCATTGCGCCCAACATAAAATGATCTTGATTCTATTCTTGCCTCATTCATTCCCTTTTACATTTGTGTGCTGTGCTACAGCAGTGCAGTACTAAGAGGACCCCCGTAGTTAAAAAATAAACTCTTGCTGCTTCATTTGACCAAACCCTTGCTCTCAAAACACCACCACTCATTGTGGGTTTACTCAAAATCTACCAGCGGAGTTAGAAAAAAAATTACAGCCACTTTCAGTGCAGCACACAAAGAGAAATCACACAAACAGACTACCTATGTGCAGATTACCTATGTGTTCAAAATCCTACAATAAAAAAACCTCTTTGTGACAGAGAAATTCTCCCCTTCCATACTAGATTTAACAGTCTGGTGCAATTAAAGACAAACAAACAAACAAAAAAAAAAGACTGTGTAGCAAGAGAAAATAATTTCCACCTTTCTCAGTTCTACCGCGATTTGTGCTATTCATCTGTGCCTCGAAGGCATCTCTGTCAGAGCAGAGGGATGCCTTTCCCTTGTCCTTTCTGGGCCCAGTCTCCCGAGACACAGACTTCAATAAAAGCTATTGATACTCGGCAGGAATGGACTTTTGTTAACAAGTGGTGGAGAAATACAATCCTAAAACTACTAACTTTGCTGCCAGCTAAGTGAAGGCATTAGCAGACTGATTCAATATATCCAGGGGAGCTGCATTTAAAGTGCCAGTCTGCTGGGACCTCCTACCTTCCCCAAAACCCCACATTTGATCCTAATCACCCTTCTTAGCTGCTTCTCAAATTTCTTCCTCCAGTCTTTTGTAAGGTAAATTCAGCAGTGAAAAACCTACATTTCACTCCTTGCATTTCATATGCTGTTCCCAGCAATTTCATGGATGTACTGGTTTTGCTGTCACTGAAGTCTTCAGAAATTTCTTCAAATTCAAGGCTTTGGCTTAGTCTCCATGCCTCTTGGCCCTGTTTATGACTTTCAACAGTTCCCACTCCACAAACATCCCAATTCACACCATCTATTCTCCTCCTCCTGTTTCAGTGCCAGAGTCTTGTGTAATGATAGTTGGTACACTTCTCTATAAAGCACCCTGACTTCACCATTACTTCCTCCCTTTCCTTCCCCACCCCCATTAAGTCTGGGATGAATGCTATCAGTTTTATTTACTTAGTTTCCCGAGGGAGTACGTTATAAGGCTGTTCTGTTCTGTGCAAGTGGGATGCAGGAAGGGAGGGTCTCTGCCTGCCTGTTCCCAGCTGTGCACGCCGCAGGGGGTGGAAGTCACTAGTGGGAGGGGGAAAGCTGTTCCTTCCCCAAAAGCATTGGCTTTGCTAACCTGGGAAACACCTTCCAAGACACAGGACATGCAAACGAGAGACACATGGAAGGATGGAGGAAGCCAGGGGAGCATCCTAGAGCAGCATTCAGCCTGGCCTTAAACACTTCCAGGGATGGGGCATCTACAGCTTCTCATGGCAACCTCTTCCAGTGCCTCACTGCCCTCACAGACATCCTCACAACAGACTAGATTATATCCTTCTGTTTAATCTGTTCCTATTCCAAAATCTATATTTACAGAGGTAACTGCACCCTGGTCACTTTTAACACCCCTTAGTCAGTATTTGGGAAATGTCCTTGCTCTCACTTTCCTGGATCCATCCCATGGAGGCTGCATCCAAACACTGCCCTATTTCTCTCTGAAAGATTAATTCTGTCCACAGAGACCCTCTTACACAAATTTCAGTGAACGCTACTCTCTCTCCTTGACCAATTAAGACCGTCTTCTGCCATGTATAAATTAAAATATCCCAATGTGACAAAGTACATGTACCCATCTGCACGTTGCTCTGTAGTCCTGAAGGTGGGCAGGCAGCAAGACTCTTCCATTTAGGAGCCTATGCACGGGTGCCCAAGGGTGCCCCAGCTGTGTACACCACCATTATGATCCATGCAGATCCAGGCAATACAATCAGTGGACAATGATTCAATTAATGTTTGATTAAGTCAGCATCTGAGGCTCAACCCACTTAGATGTCACAAACATCACACACAGACAGGTCACTAGACATAACTGTCTAGTGTCATGTTCCCTAGAATTCCCCTCCTAGCTCCCAGCTGCCTGTCCAGAAGGACTTGGAGCAAGTCTCCTGCAAGCCTGTAGAGCACCTCCCTGCCCATGAAGATCCTCTAGTGCACATCTCAAATGCCACTCTATGTTTAGATAATTGAATTGAGCCCATTCTGGCAAACAGCTGAAGCACTGTTCCCAAGGCTTTGCTGACCATAGAGGCTGAAAGCTTTGCCCTGGTACAAACTGATAAACTCAGGGTGGGTGCTTCACCTCAGCCCAACTCACAGCTGCTGCATCCAGGATGCACTGGCAGCACTTAGTGCTTTGCCTGTCAAATAATTCAGCAAGTAACAATAGCAAAAATATTTACCTTTCTTTCATTTCACTGTACAAATATTTACCTGCTAATCTAATTAATCAAGATGGACATTTTCTTAGGGTCCATCCTGTACCTTGCTCATTAGATGAACAGAATGTGGAGTTTTGCCCTCAGTGGCAGCAAACATATGAAGCTGCCTGCAGAAGAGGAGAAATTCTTGCAAATCTAGCATGATAAATAAGTCACTTAGCTTTCTTTGCATGAATGGATTCATTATGTGCAGATGTTCAGTGCACTTCTACAAGGTTTTATGGACGAAAAAGTCACATCATTATAGTGTTGTCTGACCAGAAATGAACCATGGACTAATGCCATCAAGGAAATTAATTAATTAATTAAAGCTTCCTGTGTTTTTGAGTTAGAACTTCAGGTGAATCTAAAAGATACATGCAAAATTAGCAAGAAAATACCTAGAGATTCTAAATGACTCCTGTGATGAATAGCGATTCATCAGAAAATAAAACTGAATTTTCAGCACACTGCTGTCTCCATAATATACTTTAATCTGCTTTGGCAATTTTACTTTAACATCTAGAAAACCTCTTTAAACTGTACCCTAATAGATCTTCTCCAAGACAAAAGAAGAAAAAAAAAGCAGCACAAATTATTTCATTATAGCAAACAAGGAAACTAAGCATCCATGGCAATTTTCTCATTTCATTTATGTCTTGGATTAAAAAATTGACTCACGTGAGTACTTACACTGGAAACTAGAGGAAAAAAGCTAATTATAAATCGTATCTCAATACTTTTTTTTGAGTTTTATGACAAAGAGCTCCTTATTTTCAAATCTTATTGCAGCAGAGTACGAAAGTTGTCTTTCAGATACTGCTGACATCCGTGCAAGTTAGACAAAACAGTGGCTCAGAGGCATATCCATGCACTAGCAAGGACTCAGACCACCACTACAGCCATGATTGTTCTAAGTTCTTCAACAACAGACATGGTCTAAATAGCAAGATATTCCCTGGGGCAAAAAAAAATACCTCAAACACTGCAAAAAGTGGCACTAGGGCAAGGTAGCTAATGAAAAAAAGTGCTTTGTGACCTCTAAGACTAGTTAATCAATAAGTTTGTTGTTAGGAGAGTCATACTTCAGGGAATGCAGCAGCACATTCTCCCCACTGTCATGGTACAGTGGGAGCCAGGACAACTGGGATTCTCCCACCAGGGAAGGGCTACCTTCCTCAGACTTTCTTTGATTAGTCTATGATGGTATTTCCTGTTGAAATATACCATTTTAAAGGGTGAGTGAGTAGGAAATATTTTTTCTGCTAACAATAGGCTGAACCTGGCAAAACTGAAAACTCTAATCAACAAATGGTGCATACAAAGTAAAAAAAAAAAAAATTATTATTTTTTAAAAGCTTTAGTAAGAGCATAATGCCATAATATCACAATCATATAGAGTTAACTTGTGTGTATCCTGAATCTGATGCTTAGGTGCCTCAGCAAAAGACAAAAAACATAAATAGAAAAACACTCCATTATAGGTATCCAGCTCTGGATTGCAGTAGGGAATTTTTGTTTGCAGTTCTTCTATTTCTTTGCTTATTTTGGCATGTGATTCATGGTAGGACTCACAACATGAGCATGGTGATACTGCAACAACAGGGTAAGGAAAGGTGCTAAGTGGACAGCCTTCAACTACAACACAGGGCAAGGAACCAGCAAATTTATCCCCATGAACACTGTACATGGCAAATTAGCCCTACCTACTCCCTGGCCACCCTGGTCAAGATTTGCAGGACTTGTTCCCTTCAGTGACTGCCTCCAAATTGCATGCAACAAGTACACTGCCTATCTACCAAATACTCCAGTTAACCCAGGCTCAATCTAGGAAAAAACAAAACAGTAATTCTACTGAAGGCAATAGATTCAGTAACAATGCTTAAAATTAAGATGATGCCTAAAGGGTTTTTGGATTCCTTCCTATTAGAGCTTCATATCATCAGCTAAAAAAAAACCCTTAAAAAACTGTTAAATCAAAGCATCCAATGTGAACACAACTCTACTACACAGTATTTTGTTTCCATAACACAAGGCCATGGCTGAAAAAAATACTAATTATGGCACTAATTCAGCTGTATTAATTACAGCTGCATTAATTACAGCAAATTTCTGTAATTTAACTAGGTTGGCACTTAAAAGTGCTTGTTCAATTATGATACATTTCAAACCTTTGTCCATTTTTTCTCAACATGTTGGTGAACTTTTATGTTAGTGCTGTGGGGCTTACACAGGTACCCATTCCAAGAAGGTGATGTTTCATAAATGTTATGTCTCCAGATGCCCTTGAGTTATCAAGGGAGATGGTAAAACTGGGTAGAGGGCAGAGCTCAATCTGTTCCACCTGTTATCTGCTGCAGACTTCAGATCCCATGTTTTTTTTCTCTCCTTTTGGGCCTGCCGTGGCAGTGTCAGTCTACAACATTCTGAATCGCTAGAAAACTTTTGAACTCGAAGTGATCATTTCAACAGCCACCAAAATATTCCCACAACTTCCCTTTATAGGTTACATGAAAAAGGGTAGGAGAAAGAAAACCTCTGGGTCAAGATTTTTCAAATTCTCAGGATCTGCTGAGCTTTGAATTAGCTAATGCTCTTATTAGAAAAACTCAACACTGCAAGACATTTCCTATGCAAGAATGGGGTAAAGTGAGCAGGAGCCAGACCTCAGCACTTAGCTCCTTAGGTGCAGTCAGCATCTTTTCAAGATTTTTATGTTCCAATACATTTGCCAGATGATCCCATTTCTAAGCTAACAGGCTCCTCTTAGCAACTGGAGACTCTGGTATATACTTGAAGCATTTAAGGTCTAGTAACACTCTATATATTAATAAGGAATGGCATATAATATCTTCATAAATATAATTAAAATTCAAAACCCTCTGAATATATAAACAGAAATTAATAACAACATATGCAATCACACTGTTTCATTAGAATCATTGTTGTACATAGGTGTATATTCTCAGATGTATTTTTAGCTAGACTATAATAACTCAAAAAGAGAGAAAACTGAAAACACTTCTAAATAGCTCAAGCCATAACCTAATCTAACCAGGTTTTGGGTAGTTGTGATGACTAATTAAATAAGTATCACTGTCTACAAGAACATACATTAACAGAAAACTCTGTGCATGAGCATGTATGTACACATGTCTCAGTATGATACCCGAATTCATTTTACAAGTCTCTGCTAAAATACATCTATGCAAGAGAGAGCTAAGCAAAAATACAATCCCAGGCTTGACTGGAGAGGCAATGAAGAAGCTAAAGTTGTAGAAATATGAAATCACAGAAAATTATTTGCCTCCAAGAAAGTAAATTGTCAGATGAGGAAAAACTCACTAATAAATATTGTTACTGATAACACTAGACAAATTTTGCTTAACAAAATAATGACATAAATGTAAAGATAATTGTGGTGCCTCAAGATAATAGTGGCATGAGAAAATAATGGTTGTTGTGAAGTCTGAGACATAAATTGCCTACATGTGGCACACAGCCTACCTGCACATTGACCTCCTATTAGCCTCCTATTAAAAAAATTTTAAAAATACATTCCCTACATGTCAGCCAAAATGTACATCACAGGACATTCAGAACAGCATCAGGGATCCAGACAATCATTTACATTGATCTCAATAGGCATTAGGTACCTTACTCCTTTACATTATAAACCACTTATAACAATGTACATTAACCAGTGGACAACTTAATAACACAGACATCTGCCTACTGTAGCGCTGATTGTCGGCTTTAAGTACAGCACTTAGCATAGCCCAGATGAGGTGCTGTTTGAGCCACCAAGAGCTGGCATGAAGCAGCAGATATGGATATACCACCTGCTGGTCTGCTCCAGCTTAAACACAGGTAAAATTGTCATTATCTCCTGAACAGTGACCCAGAGATGTTATTCAGCTGTGCTGCCTGATAGCTTAACACTGCTTTAGATTTGAGCTGCATTGTACTTAAGAGAAGACAAGAACAGAACTCCCTATGCCGCTAGATATAGGTAAAAACTAATCACTAGTTTATACTATTGTAACCCACATAAGTTCTGTGACCAGGCTGCATAGCAAAATCCACTTCTGGCATCTTCTGAATTGGCAGCACAAGCCACTTGCTTCTTCTATGCTGTAAATCACAGTCAACTACCCAAAAGCCTTCAGGTCACTCTAGCTTATCCAAAACCTCACAGAACTTCGACTATTATAACACTCTTCCCCTAACAAAGCCTAAATGTAGCACAGCCATTACTTAAAGCAGTAATGGGGCAAAATTTAATCGACCAGAATCTGTTCAGGGATGAAGTCTGTGCAAAGGAGTATGATTAATGCTCTTCAATCATAATATAAATTTGAGGCCTACAACTCCAGGAGCAAAAATATCCCACATTAACTGTTTATTAAGGAGAGCTAGCTGGGTGATTTATCTTCTATGATCAAAACAATACACTGACTTTTTGCTTAGTTATAATCATTAAGTTTCCCTCATACAACATTCTGAGCTGCCTAGTGCCAATTCTGCCCTTTCCTGTGCATGTTAGTTCAGTGTCCACCTTTTTTCTTAATCTTACCTTGTGTTGCTATTTCTCCTGGAGTCTTGACACTGAAGGCTGTAACATCCAGGGTCCACACCAAACCTTTAGCTTCATAACACTTGGTTTGTCTCTGGCTATCTTTCTCCTTCCCAGGTGGATAACAATCTCTACTGGTTACTCAAACTGAAATTTCTGCCCAGAACTGATGAAAAGAATGAAGTGGGTTTCAAAATCCCTGGCTGGGAAATAGGAACAACTCTAGTGTTAAATTTTACCCGCATTCCTCTATGGAAAAAAACATTCAGTGCTGATATTTTCTGCATCACAAAGGAACAAATCTTTGCAAAACAAACATGGAGATACAAGTGGAAGGGGTAGTTTCACTCAGTGGCACCACCAATGCTTGCTGCACTTCCAAAATACATCTCCAAAGCAGAGACTGAGAGTTCCAAAACTCCAAAGCAGAGACTGAGAGCTGCTGCTCATGAGCAGTCTCCAGCAGATAAAAACTGCCCCTAGTAAAACGAGAGCAAATGTGAGAGAAAGATGAGGCTGACTCCAGTCTGAAAAGGGGTGAGGTCAGGTTGCTGCAGGTAAGGCGGGACTGCTTAAGGAGCTTTCAAGAAGCCAAAAAGAAGCCTCTCTCAGATAACTGGGTGGCCTGGGTAATAATCACAGCAATTGCATTCTTGCTGCAAGAAAACAAAAAAATCTGATCAACTGGAATTTAATTGCAACACAAAACCAGTCAGGTTTTACATCTCATATCCCAATCCCATATGTTAATGATAGACACATTTTCAATTATTTATCTGTATCGCTGACACTTGTTGATTGATACAGAAAAAAAGAGAACTGAATATTAGCACATGCTGTCTCTCCCCTGCAAAAACAAGAAGAATCCAGCCCAATCCTGCTTCCTCAGAAACCCAGCAGCCACAGCACACAATTATGGGTCAGTACAATGGAGCGTGCAAAAACTCTTTATAATCCTGTCACTGGTGAGACTCCAGAGAAATTTAATCTCCAAGTCTGAAGAACAGATAACCAGAGACAGTCAACTAACAAACAAATAATTTCCTATCAGCATCAGTGAAGTTAGTGCCTTGCATCCCTTGCATTTACTTCTACATTAGAAAAGAAAAAAATAGGAGATTTAGATTTTTTTTTTTTACTTCTGTAAATAGCACTAATTAAATGAAAATAGAATAAAAGTTTTAAAGGATAGTATTCTCCTTTTTTGTCTTCAGTATAAAGGCCAGCAGTTCATTAAAGAACATGTGCAGGGAACCAGAGCCAAAGCATTCCTACAATGGGAGTAAGTGAACAGGAGCTAAGGTCTAGTAATTATATAGGACAAGGAACCCTTTCACCTTTCCATTTTATGGACCATTTTATGATTTTGGCATTACATGGGATACTGCTAAAAGGAAAAGAGAAGTGGTTATAACTACTGCATTAACCCAAGTAATGTACACAATACTTAAGCTCTTATTTTCCTCTCTTCTTATTATCCTCTGGTGTCTAAAACACTCTTGTTCTGAATTCCCCCCAGGGTGTTTGCATGGAGCTGGATACAGAAAAATTAAGCCACTACACACTGCCCAGACTTCCAAGCAATGCTAAGAGATCACTTCATGAACTGTGGCTTCAACTGAAAAAATGGATAGGACACACTGAAACTTTATAGCCACAGAAGAAATGCTGCCCTGCAGCACTGGTAGCATCAAGGCCTTCTTCCCCAAGGACTGGCCAAAACTCTCCCAAAAGGAATTCTATGGGCCACTTCTGTTGGGTGAAAGTATTACAGATTTTTAACCTTTTCATTCATGCCTTGGTGTCTCAACATCGAATTCTCGATTACAGCAAGCAAGACAAGGCAGGTCACCTTACCTCACCAGCAGGTAACCAAACCAACTCACTGCATATGAGGTGCAATTTTAATTTTTTTTACATTTTACTACATAGTTTAGCGATACCATTTACCTTGGTAAACAAACTACGAAACATCTCGTTTTTAAAGATTTCAGTACCACGAAGAAAGGCAAGAAAGATTCTGAACACAAGATTGTTCTCTGAAAGCATCGAACAAAGCAAAGAACTCCTCAGAAAGGTCAGAGATTAAATATATGGTACTCTACTGACCTAGACGTTACTGGAAGACTTTTTTTGTTGCTCCAGAGACTACCCTCAATTGTCACAGCAAAATCATCACCACTGAACATATTGATGACACTTGATTTTATACTGCTACATTCCTAGCTAACACCCCAAAAAGTTAGTCGTAGCCAGGGTAACACCATAACTGATGGGACCAAATAAACCAAATACAGCCAGAGATGCATCACTGAAAAACTATGACTATCAAAGTAATAACTATCAGAGGAGACAACCCTTTGGTGGTTCAGACATAGCTTCAACCACGTTTCAGTAGATGACATCAAGCTTTTTGTCCCAGCTGCTGTTTCACACCACACTGGATGTCTGACAATTTCATTGTTAAAAATTGCACACTGGAAAAACACAGGGCTGTAACACTAACTGTTATTAAAAGTTATTGTTATTGAAGGCATGATGTTGATTTTCACAGACGAAAATTTTATTTTGCTTGTCCCACAATATGGAGTCTTGTTAGTTGTAGCCAAGCCCAAATCAGGAGCCAAGATGACACTAAGGACCCATGCTCTGTTAAGCATATTACAAGAGCAGCTCAGAATAAAGTGATGTAGTTGATTATGTTCCTGTTCATTGCAGGTGGCTTGGACCAGATGGTACCTTTAGAGACCCCTTCTCACCCAAACTTTTCTTTGAAAATGCAAGATTGCTGGTTTTGTTATTTAGATAGGGATTAAGTACACTAATTTATAACCTTCCAAAACTGTACAAATTAACATATCCTGAATTAAGAGGTCAAAACTCAAATGAAAAATCTCTTTGAGATACAAGAAAGCTACAAACTTTCGGAAGTTATCTCTTCTTGTCCCTTACAGGTACTATTACTTTTAGGAAAACTAAAATACATTGCTGAAAGATTATCTCTCTGCAAGAACATGACCTTTGAATAAAGAGTAAAATTTCCACAGTCAGAATAAACATCAAGGTGCCTGACTCGCAGCAGAAGTCAACAGGAACTCAGTGTCAGATTGTCATTTATGTTTTATTCTAATAAAAACCAAGAGTTTAATTATAGGCCATCGTGGAGCATCCTCAACATTCAAACTGACTTTAATGAAGGGAGAGGGAGAACAGCATGGTTGGGCTTTTTAGTTAAATCTGCCAACCCCAACACAAAACAACCACAACAACAAAAAATCCCAGCAGTGTTGTGTCCAATGCAAACTAACTACTTTCATGGGAAATTTAATTATTGTGACCCCAATTGGTAACAACTGTCACCTGATCCGAGGGACCGTGCCCTCCCCAAATCGATTGAGCCCATGAACACTAAATTGAATTCTAGTAGCTGCAGTGTGCAAGCTCATTAGGAATCCTCCTATAACCAAGTGTCTGCAGTTAAATACTGCTGCGAGAGTACCAAAGTCCTATATTCACAGAAAAAAAAAACACATTACTGAACTTGGTTTTCAACACCCACTGCCTCTCCCTGCAAGCAAGCAGGCAAAAGTGGGCAACATCAGACCTTTGTCACTCTCTTTTCTTTTTTCTGACATGCTATGAGCAAACCACAAAGCCTGAGTTCCTGCACTAACACAGAGCTGGCAGCACCAGCTCTCAACTCCAGTCAATAGGCAGGCAGGCTGCTCTAAAGTCCCCGCACCAACCAATTTGAGATGCATGAGCTCCTGGCAGCAAAATAATTATTTCCTCAGAGGTTCGTATTGTCTCCAGCACGCCATGAATTCTGTTCAAGTTCAATGTCAATTTATCACTCTACATTACTAGCAGCAGCTGACATCATGGGTGCAATTGTTAAAGAAAAGAGAAATTATTTCTGCCCTCGTACATTTAGATTCCCTTCCCCCCAATAAGTGCAGTGAAGGGAAAAAGCTTTGAGCAATCTGAAATCGCAGAATGACTCTTTCTATAAAAGCATTGCACTTGTCCAGCAAACCTCTATCTACCACCAATGAATAATATCAGGTACCAGAGAGACCTGAAAGGGAATAGAGAGAGGAAATATGACCTGCAAAAAGGTAGTATTTTTAGAGTACAATGTAGTTTTTCCTCTCTAATATGCAGCACATTCTTGGGCTTGATATAGCAGGGTGCTGAGTGTCAGGCCCCTCTCTAGCAAAGCATGGCAGTGTGTGCTACTTACTAATCACAGCCTGGCACAAAAGAAAGTGCTCTGCTGAGGGAAGACCAAAGTGCCAGCACCTTGCAGGATGGAGCCCACCTACCTTCATGACCGTGACACACTGCATGATACATGATTTTGCTTGGAAATATATTTTTTTCCTTTAATTAAGTGTAGTAGTAGTTGGTTTAAAGTTAATGAGGTCTTCACAAAAAAAAAAAACAAAAAAACAAGGGACTTCTTACACAGAATAAGTTAACTTGTGTCAGTACAAAGGTATTCTATCTTCACAAACCATCAATATTCAACTCCAAAAAAGCAAATGAAAAAGTCACCATTTCAACAGAAAACTACAACACTGCAAGACAGGACTCCTTTAAAATAATAATTCTCAAAGTCAGTATTACTGTGGGGTTTTTTTACCAAAGAAAGCAAGTAACTTTTCAGATGTTCAGATGAAATGAGTATCCAGTGCTTTTTCACAGAATCCAAAAATTCTGTACTGCCCTTGAAATCTTGTAACCTTTTTGACAATATGGAAACCTTCCCAAATGGCGTAAGCATTCCCTGGCAATACTGAATCACCAGTAGAAGGGAAAACAGCAACACCTAATTAATTCATCGTGCTGAAACCTGCAGTGTGAATGGCACAATCCCACTGGAGCTGCAGTGGAGCCCAGCTCTTCTTCCTGGTGCCCACTGCCAGGACCAGGGGCTGTGGGCACCTACTGAAACATCTTAAGACAACTTTACTGCAAGAGAGGTCAAACACTGGAATAGGTTGCCCAGAAAGGTTTTGGAGACCTTGCAGTCTAAC
Source organism: Petroica traversi (assembly GCA_025920805.1). NCBI lineage: Eukaryota > Metazoa > Chordata > Aves > Passeriformes > Petroicidae > Petroica > Petroica traversi. The sequence continues at coordinate 10,553,550 of JAHLSL010000017.1, forward strand.
AGGCTTGCACGCCAACCCACAGTATTATTAAAATTTTATCAAAGGATAAAAAGTTCTTATTATCTTTCAATACCAGATATTGCCACAAGTGGCACAGAAATTCTCTTCTGTTAGGAAATTAATCTCCACGGTTTTAGAAACTTCAAAGATGCTTCCCTATTGATTGCCTAAGTTGACTTTACATGTCTTGAAGGCATTTTTTTCTTTTTTTCATGTTCACGCTGGCCAGACTCTGAAGCAGCAGCTTTGCACAAAGCTTTGATAGCCTAACAGACGTCCACCCTGACTCTGTATTTAACATTACAAGCTAAAACTCTAAATCCATAAGTTCTTGAATGCTTGTCACTTTGAATCCTGCATGACTCATCCTTCAAGGCAGCCTATGACAGTCCAAACTGCCAAAGTGTCCCTTCTGCCATCCTGAAGTTCCCTCCTTTGCTGCCTGTTTTCCGGTTTCTGATCCTCAGACTGGGTTAAAAAAGCAGCCACCATAAAGCTGTAGTAAGTACCCAAAGTGGTCCTGAGCAAATCCTTCTGGGATTAGTGACAGGGTAGGGAATCTGCAGCACGTGCCTGTATTAGCAGAAGCTCTGCTCCAGTAGAAAGGGGAAGTAGACTCAGCATTTACAAGTCACTCAATGAGGCAGCTGAGATCTCCTTCATATGTAACCCTAACATGGGAAGTTCCCTCTCCATGTCAGTGTTTGTAATTAACCATTGAGATTCCCAATTAAAAATTGCAAACCCAAAATGCCCTCACTGACCATCTTGCTATGCTGCTAAGGTTCACTGGCACAGTGGGAACTTACTCATCTGCCATCTGGGCTAACGAAATTGCTGAAATTGTTGTCATTCTCTTGGTGGATCACAACTGCAAAGAGAAAACACTCTCTGCCATGAGATTTCAAGTTAGAGGGAAGCTCAGAAGCGATGAGATCGAGAAAAATCATGTTCTCTTCCAGACCTGGCAGCAGCACTGCCATGCCAATATACCCTTCTGCCCACATCCAGAAAACATAATTCCTCCTATAGTCTTACCTTTGTCCTGTGCCCAGTCTCCATCTCCACCTTCCTGTTGTTGGACCTCTCTCTCTGCTCACCCATATTTTCTGATTTCTAATTTTCATACAAATCTCCCTGACAAATTATCATCCCTGAGCAGCATAGCCTGTCTCAGACTTTCCCTCATCCTCCAAAAAAGCAGTTTCTTCCAGTCTTCTACATCACATCCTCTCTACATGTGAGGGGGGCGTCAGGGAAATACATCACCCCAGGGCAGCAATGAGCATCATGCCAAGGGGAACAAGTGCCAGGCCCCCACCACAGGCAGAGGTATCAGCCCCAACCAACACACCTTCAGGGGCATTCCAGTGTACCTTCAGCCTCATGGATTTTAAAAAAAAAGGCCTGATTTTAAAAAAAAGACCACCCTTATCTTCCTTTTTTTTTTTCCTTTTCACACTCTGTGCTAGTTAGAGCAAACTGAGCTTGAGTTGAAGGAGTGGAGCAGAGTTCAAATAGGATGGGCATCCACAGGAAGAGTGGGATGGAAGCTAAAGTTCAGGGATTCTTAGGTACACCTAGTGGCAACATAAAGGAGATTTACCTGCATTTCTAAAAGTAAATGGATAATCCCTTACTATGAAGGTGCTAGTACTCATCAAAACCAGAAACATAGGATTTTGCATTCCTATAGAAAAGCAAAGTAATCCCTTCTTTTTTGTCTTCATTAGTTACATAATTAGCCATTAGTACTACAGTTTATTAAAAACAAGCAGTAAAATGAAATACAGACCAAAATTCATATATGCTGCTGTAGTACTTATTCTTGAAGTAGTTAGTAATGCCATTTTTCATTTTACATGAAAAAGCTGGGAAATACCCACTTTCCCACCAAATCAAGGCTTTTTCTGTATCATCTTAGTTTAGTCACAGCCAGGTCTAAAATTTGCAAAGAGATAATCCTATAAGAAAGCAAATTTATGTCACAGATAAATTCATTTGTAGTTGCGTGTTATGGAAGAATTTTATCTTGCAGATGAAAATAAAATTACAAACACATCAGCATCCTGAGTCAGCAAGACTTTATGAAAGAAAAGCAAAGACAATCCAAGTATTTAGACTGAAAACTAGCCGCTTTATGAAGAATAAAAATCATACTACTACTACATTAAAAAAAATTATTACTTAAAAAAGTTTATTTGAAGACTTGAGGCTTGACCTAAGGGCTGTTCTTACTGTTTGTAAAGCCAGGGCAATGCAAAGGTACAAAGGTGACTCCACTACAGAGAAAAGAAGCCAAATTGGATCTCCATCAAATACTGATTTTTTGGTTGTATTATTTTATATATACACACACTGCATTTCTCCAGCTTTTTTAATCCAAATAACTATAAAAAAGACAGGAAGAAAAAATAAAATATAGAATCTACACCAAATTCCCATAAATGCAAGATGGAAGATGTACAAACCTGTAACCCTGCAAAATCTATTGTTTCTCCTTCTCACCACAGTCTTTGACAGAAAGTTGATGTGCATCAATGAAACATCTTGGTAGTAAAAGAAAAAAATCAAGCCAAAGGAGACACTATGGGAACACACACTTAAAACCCCATTTTCACCCCCAGGTTAAAAATAACGCCAGAGGTTCACAAGCAACTTGAATCAATGTAAAACCAGCTTTGCATTGTGGTTCATGGAACACTTTAGTGTGCATTTAGGGGGAAAAAATCCAATTATTTCTACCAGATATTCCCTAAAACACTGTTTAAGACAGTTCTGAGATTAAAGAACTGAAACCTTTTCATATGCTATTGACAGGTGGTGTTTTGGTTTTGTTTTTAATGTGCAGAAAAACCCTCCAGCCATCAAGGCATCCATGCAGCTGGAAAGGCAAGCATTCTTCTGAGCTGGATTATGTGACAGTTGGTTACACCTATTTCTAACACTTGCCTCCGAGATAAAATGCAAATACAAAATCTCCCGATTACTTATGATCATTAAAGAAACCATACAATTTTGGGCTTCACCAGACTATTGGCTTGGAGTCCTGGCCCAAATCAGCATCAGTAAGTACACTGAGATGCATGCCGCTACCCTTAAGCTGCATTCAGCAATGTTTTCATTTTCCTTCCTACATTTACAGAGAAAATGATGTAAATGTTATGTGTGTGAGCACTCTGGAGAGAATTTTAGTCGAGTTCTACACAGGTATGGGGAAACCCTCCTTCAGAAACCTTTCAATCAAATCCATACATTACAAACATTAAAATCTTGAGTAACCCCACTTCATATCAATGATTAAAAATACAGTAAGTATTTAAAACAACAAAGGAACACAGGCTGAGAGACAGCTGTAACTGCTTCTGGTGGCATCCAAATGCTCCCAAATGGACAGGGATTATATTTATCACCAGGATAAATGAAAAAATTATTTCTAACCTGCAGAGTTAGAAGTGATATCCTTCAAAAACAGAATGTGCAGTTTAGAATACCTCTGTGTGCATTTTAAATGCACTGAAGTTATGGGAAATCCACAAGAGAGACTGATTGTTCTTTGGTTTTTATTTAGAAATTATTATTCTTAAAACTGCTTGGTTTTGGTAAAGCAAAGAGACACATGTAGAAGTATGAGAGAAACAAGATATGAGAAACTCATTAATTGAAAGGAAAGAAGCATGAAGGCAAGCATAAAGATAACAAGGTGATTAAGCAGCATGACAAAAAGGACCAGAGAACCCAGGGAGAGGTAGAAAGCCCGGCACAAAGGCAGAAAAAAAATGACACACACAAAAAGTAGGTCAAGACCAGGAGTTCACAAGGCAACCAAAAGGTACAACATTTGAAAGAAAATCTGAGATGGAACATGATGCCCCATATAACATTCACCCCACTGCTGAGCAGGGAAGAACCCTGGGGAATGTTCTCACCAACCACTGGACAATCTTCTCTCTCAGCAGGTGGGGTTTCTCTGACAAAGCACGAGCCTAAGGGACTGACTCACTCGTACTTATGAGCACCCTGACAAAGCGACACCCAGCACCTGCAGTGTGTCCTGGCTGGATGCTGGGAACAGACTCACCTCTTCCTATGCTGCAATCACCACAGAAAGAGCAAATCACACCACACCAGATCCCAACCCCACTAAAGCTAAGGAAAAGGCTGCTGCTTCAAATTACAATAAATAAAATCTGAAATGCACAAGGAACACAAGACACTGATCCAGACCCTGCCCTGGGCCACGGTCCAGGTGATGGGACCTGTCCCTTCGCAGCTGCCAGCCCCACAGCACTGGTTGTGCTGCCTCTGCAAGTTTCTGCAGGTGCTCCTGAAACTGAGAGCACTTTAAACTCTTACCTTGCACAAAAATAAGACATAAATACTTTAAATTCATTTTGCTTTAAAAGAGAACTGCAGGGTATTTTATAATTAGCTACTAAGTCAGGGAGCCAATGCTGCTGTGTATCTAGACATTTTTATGAAATGGCTAACTATTTGGAAAAGGGATCAATGAGAATAAATCACTGTTTCCCATTGGTGCAGGCTGACTTTCCTGATGCCCCAGGATTTATGGCAGCTTGAAAACCTGCATTTGCTACAGACTAAGCAACCTCAATGCCTAGGAGCTTTAATGCCAAATAAAAGCATTCAGTATCAGTTCAGCCACAGAAAAGCATATCTTTGGAAAACTCATTGGACAAACAAGTAGTGGAAAGGTACTGGATAGGCAGAGAAACATCCAGGTGATAAAAGTTTGGGGAATATTGTGTTTATTACTGACAACTGCTGCAATGTGGCAAATGCTTCCTGCACACATGGTCCTTGCTTATAAAGTTCAAATTCTATCTTCTCTGGTACAAAACACATAACTGAACAAAAAATTAAACATAGGAAGAAACAAAGAGGGGAAGAAAATTGTTCTTTCAGATCACAGGTTTTGATGTGGCCATCTATTGCATTTTAATAGCACCAGAGTAAACCACTTCTACAAAAAAAAAAATCCACAAATATATACTTTGGGATCTATAATATTTCTTGGAAATACTATTTGCTTTTATTCCTCTTTCAGCATGCATATCTCACTTCACCAGCCACCCTCCTATTTCCTTTCTCTCTGGAAGAGAACACTTCCTCCCTTGCCCCAGAAAGTATGAAACCTTTGGAACAGAAAAGCTCATTTTTCCACTTCATCAGATGTTGCTCCTGTTCAAACTCATCTCAAGAAATACTGCCTGTGTTAGCGGTCTGCACACTCTCTTATTTTCCCATGCCAAGAAGTTAGCTAATAATGCCAGAGACAGAATTTCTTCCTGCTTCTGTCCAGTTCACGTGAAACTCAGCTGTGGTTCTTGTATAAAATCACGTAGAAAAGCAGGAATAAAAAGGGTGATGCCAACTTCAGTAAAAAGAATCTCTGTTCTCCTATGCATGCCTTTGAGATTTAAAAAGGAAAAAAAAAAAGAAAGAAGAAGAAAAAAGCAGCTGTAGCAACATTATTTGAAATTGAAAGCACAAATCAGATTTGGAATCTACTATAGCCCATAGCCCATCTGTATCTAACATCAGAGGCTCTGGCCATTCAGTTATTTTACTGCTTTTGCTGGGGGTGCTGCCCACCTCTGGTTTGCTCTACCAGTACCAGTGCAGGCTGCTCACACCCCAGCATCAACCTCTGGCTGCCACTACAGGTACCAGCACTCACAGCTCTTCTGAACAGCACTGGAGGTGGGATTTTGTTGGCAGGAATTGGACCTCATACACAGGCACTGAAGCCTGGCAGCATGGGACTCCCAAACTTTGACCCCTGTGTTGATTCACAAGAGCCAAAACCAAAGGACAGAAAAAGCAGGGGAGTGGTTCAAAGTCACATCTGGCTGCCACTTGGAGAGATCAGCCTGGAGAAGGCACTCAAAAACACATGCACAGAGAGTGCAGATGGAAGCAGCAGCCAGTTTGATCTTGTAAAACCTCCTCTGGGGAATGCTGATCCCCAGAACGATACAATGGATTATTTAGGCTTGCTGTGTGATCTTTACAGTCCCCAAAATTGGTATGCAGGCACACAGAAACGTGTTTAGTCATGCACTCAGTACATCTAGGTGTCTACCGTTCACTAGTTACTTCCTTCAGAGAAATGTGTTCATAATAAATGACAACTTCCCTTTCTGTAAGATTTACACCATATGATCTGTAATCAGTGGAGAAGAGCCAACAAGTGGGTTGAGCTACAGTTCCCCTCCTTGGGGGAGGAGTGGAGGGGGGTGGAAATCACAACTTTCTAGTTTGAACATTACGACAACGTAGAAAATAGTCTGATCTGTTATGCCCCTTTTCTCAAAACATGCAGCAAGCACCTCGCCTTAGCAAAGTTCCAGGGAAAGGTTTCAAAGCTGTTGGTAGCAGCACGCCCCTCTGGAGGCTAAAGAGTACTCAGTTTTGTTAAAGATAGAAAACGCTGCTCTAAATATTCTGGAGGGTAACAACTAAATTTTACAGGACCTCTGTGGGAATTTTTAAGTGAGGCTTTAAACTTCCTCATTAAATTTCATGATTGCTTTTTTTTTAGCATTGTTGTTTCTGTGGCTGATTGGTGTTTGGTTTTATTTTAAGACAAAGATTAAAGAAAATCCCATTTGTAAATCTGGGAAACTTGTAATGAGACATAATAAGAGTCCAGAGAACTCAAAAATTTCTCAAGATCTAAAAGGAGCATCATTATCAACTCACAGCTCAGGTTTTGCACAGGTTTATTTAGCTATCAACATTTGCAGCTACTACAGTGTCAGAGACCACCTGCTCTCTAGTGACTGACAGGATTAATTTGATTAACTTATCGATTGTATGTTTTATATTCTTCAGAGATTGTGAATATTCTTTTTTTCTTGTAGGGACATTAAACTATTAGAAAAACAGTTTGCTAAATGTATTTGGTGAGATAGCAAACTGTTATTAGAATTAGCTACATTATTGCAGCTAAAGACAAGGGAGATCTTTCCTCTCCCAAATTTATAGTTTTATAATTGAGTATGTCAATTAAGATCTAACCAAGATTTAGCAGGCAGTAGCTGAGGGTAATTACTGCAAAGTCATTGAGGTAGAGATATGTGCCTTATTTTTCTAGCAGCGGAATTAATTTTATCTAGCCATTTTGTACAGCACCCATTTTCTTTATGCAATCTAACTGCTTATTTGCAAGATACTAGACTTTACATTAGCAGGCCAGAGGATGGTAGTTTCACATTATGGAAAATTTTATCACGTATGTTGTTAAAAATCCCTCCCCCCCCCTTTTATTTACCTATGGGAAATCTGAATGTATTTTCCTTTTTGTACTCCCATGCTGTTATTTACAGCACCACACTTCCAAGTAGAAGACAGATCTGTGTGTTACTAGATGGACCCTTAAGTCTGGCGTGGTGTCAGAGACAAACTGTATTGCAGCATATCTCATTGTGATTTGTGGGTTTATAGACGTGTGACTCCTAGCCAAATTAGAGAAAGTTTTCACCAAAAAAAAGTGGATGGTGTCACTCAGCCTCCACACCAACTCAGTATTAGGATCTCACTGAAAGCTCTAAAAGTCCCTGTTGATGGGAGACCCCCATTAAAACTACAAGAATTATTAAGTGACGTGGGTCTAGTACTCACTGCTGCTTGTCCATAACACAGACAGTCCCCTAAACTTACCCAAAATTGATAGAAACTAAATCTGAAGGAAAACATTACCTATCAGCAACAAGGATTAGGTCTGACAGCTTTCCCCAATAACTCATTCACCAGCAGATCCTCATCCATCTCCAAGTATGAGGCAAAACATGGGTTTATTTTTGCTGTTCAGAACAGTAGAATTGTATTAGCTGTAGCCTAGTATTATCACACAGCAAGGCAGCATGAAATATAGCAGAAGTACAGGGGCTGAAAGAAGGAAATCAATGAGTATTTAAAACACCATTTAGTTGATTTACCTATGGCATGAAGCACTGTCATTTAAAAATCTCTCATGGTGATGTCTCTTCTCCAAATAAATGCCTGTACTGAGGAGATTATTTACTAAAAGGCTTTTAAATGCTGCCATTAAAAGCAACACATTAAAATCAATTAAAAGGTTTTACAAAAACACCAATCTTCTTTCTCATTTCCTGTGCTCTTGCCAGCATCATTTTACCCTTTCATACTCCTGCTAAAGCCAACAAGGTGTTTTTCTTCATTTCAAATAGCTCAGAAAGAACCATATTCTAGCTATTACAAAAAACCCTGTTCTAGGCACCACTCAATCCTCCCCAGATAGGGGTGGGTAGGTGTGTCTGGGGACACTTTAACTTTAGGGCTCTCCTGCATAACACAGGTTTACCTTGCGTCTGTATTGAGGAGGAAGTAGATAGAGTCACATCAAATAGAATTTGTCAAGGATTTTTGATTCCCCCCAAAAGACAAGAGCAACCTATTAATATTAATTTAGGAGTGGAATGCATCCCATCTAACTTAAGCCACAAAAAAAAACCATGACTTCTCAGGTCTCTTCTCCCATTTCCACAAAGAGAAGAGAAAAGCACATGCTTTTATTAAAAATGTACCTAAACTCAAAGCTCAGAGTACATAAATTTAAAACAAAAAGAGTCACACTGGCAATTTGTCAATGAAAATTATTCAGCTTTCAGCACTTTCCAGCTTACAGGAATAACTCATGGTCCTGATTGTGACAAGTCTCCTTCAGGTAGCTGAGCTTGCTTAGGTGAAAAATACAACATTTGCAGCAAGAAGAAAGGATGGTAAAACTGATGGCTGCACCACAGCTGGCATATTGAGACAGCCAAAAAGAATGGAGTTTCCTTTATGCTCATTCCTTCTCCACCATTTTTTTTTTTTTTTTGCTTTGGCTAAATTTTGGAGAACTAGTTTTCCTCCTTTCTTCCAGCATGAAGATGCATACTCCAAGCAGCAGTTCTGTAGCTACAACCAAAATGTGTCTGCAAGGAAAATTTCTCAACCCTCCTCTAACCATTAGCATCGTGAGGCTGAAGATCAAAAGCGTCATGGATTCAGGCCCTAGAACAGTGGGGGGGGGACACAACAAAAAGGGAAGAAAAAAAAAAAAATGCAAGCTCTGCCTTCTTTTTCTGCTTATCACATGAAAAAGATGCAGCCAGAGATGTCTCAAAGGAGCAAAATTTAAAATTCCTTTAAAATCACTAACTAATTTAAGAGTTTCACTTGTAAAGCTCAGAAAATCATCGTGCGTTCAGAGTTTGTGTGGTAATTTGAAAGACATGCAATTCTCCATTCATACCAAACAGTTGGATTATCTGCTTTGGAAGAAAAATTCCAGCCATTCACAGCCTTGGAGCACAACAGGGGCTTCCATAAGAAATAATGATTAGAGTGGGAAAAGAGAGACCTCAAGATGATGCTTCTCTGCTAATTCAGTTGAATTTCACCCATTTGCTCTAGATGCTATATTTGCTCTCAGGCTGGAAGTCAAAGAAACATGTACCTGATATTCAGCTCATTTATTGTTTGGCTACTAGGACACTGCCACTTTTTCACATTTTTGTTCGGGGGTAAAAAAAAAAAACATACAAACAACAAACTACTTTTTGTGGGTTGTCGGGGGTTTTTTTACTCTTTCAAAATGCTGTTTCACTTCCTCATGCAGCAGGTCTCTGCTATGTTTCTGCTTCCCAATGCTCGCAGCTCTGTGGAGAAGTCCTCAAGGGCCCCTGAGTTCACGCAGTGCTTTGTGAGGATACTTTAACACAAGAGATTTAAAACCCCAAAGCGAGTCCTAGGAGGCGACTTCCCAGCAGATGAAGCGACGGAGGGCTGGGGCAGCGGAATTTGGCGGAGGCCTGGATCCACTCGCACAAAGGCATCCTCATCCTTTCAGGCTGGGGTTTCATCAATGAGCCCGGCGGATTCCAGGCGCTGCTGCCCGCGTTGCCTGGCGGAGGGGCACTCATTGAGGCTTTTATCATGGCTCAGGTGCCACAAAGGAGGGGAGAGGGGCTGCTCAGAGCAGCCCAGCACACACCAAACAGGGGAGTGAGCAGTGCCCGCTCCCGTGCGTGCTCTCCCACCTCGATGTGCTCCCCAAAACCCCCGCACAGGAGGCCAGCCCGGCTGGGGTGACACCCTGATCCCCATCACTGCTTCAGGGAAAGTGCAGGGAGGGCTTTGGGGGGCACAAGCAGAGCCTGCTGCTCAGGGGTTTGTACTGCCCATGCACAGGGAGGATGCTGTGACAAATTACACTCCTGCACCAAGGGAAACAGAAAATAGCGTGCCCAGTCACATTTAGACCTGACGCTTCTTATACAAATCCTTCATCCCTCTCTTTAATAACTCTAAAATGTCAGTTTTGACAAAGAGCTTTGAAAAATATCGATATCAGAGCTACAAAGGATGTTTTCGATCATATGTACCTCTCTCTTCCTCCCATCAGCAGAGAATTATTTCCTCCAAATGGGTTTGGGAGGGCTTTCTATGATTCAGTTTGGATGATACCTCTTCTTCTGAAAGATTATTCCACATACAAATAGATACCTCCATCAAATCCTGTTTTCTACTACCTGGTTTTTGTATCTATCCTATTAGCTCTAATTATGTCTTTTGTGAGATGCCCCAAAAGCCGCCTGCTATGGCACAGAAAGAAGTAAGATTTTCAGATTTTGTCCCTTAAAAATAAAAACATGTAGCACATAAGGTTAGTTAGTACATGTTCTTTCACATCCTTCAGTGTCCCCACCCAAAAATAAATACAACCTTTTTTTCTAAGAGCACACTGTAAGACAATACAGAGCTAGGACTTCAGAGAAAAAGATAATATCACAAAAGCTTCTAGTGAAGGGAGAAAGGAGAAAAGTTAATTAGAAACTAAGGAGCATTGGGGGGCTAAATCAATCTTTGACATACTGGAGGGTACAAATCTCTTTCAATGCATTTTGGGGCTAATTTTTATTCTAGATCAGCCACCAAAATTCAACTCAAATTAGAGAGATGTAATATTTTATTTAGGAAGTTAGTAAATCTTGTGTTAAATTTATTACTATAGCATATGGTGAACAAGAAAATTTTATGTTGAAGCTAGCTTTCATAAGTATGCCATGCCACCTCACACCAAAACACTTGACAATTATATTCTGAATTTTTACCTTCTTCAGGCACCACATAAGATAGAAGTGTTGATTTTTCCAACATGCTCCACACTGACCCTTATTTTCTATATGCTGAAGACAAAAACAGGCATCTTCACCTATTTTCAAATAGGTGAAATATTTAAAATTTCAGGTTCATTAACTGCAGTTAGTATTACTTTGCCAACCATTGTCTCTTTGTTCAAGCAACAGTCTGCAAAAAATCTTTGTACCGTGAAATCTGAATCCCAATCTAGTTTATCTGGGCTTATGAATACACATATTAGTCTATCATATCACAGCCAGACCACTGCATTTCTAGATGGCTGTTTCCCTCTGACGACGGAGAAAATTGTGTCCTATCTCTTAAGCTGTAAAGATAACAATGCCTCAGAGATGTGGAGCTGAGGCATGGAACAGAGGTTTCCACAAGTTAAGGAGGATGTGGATGTGGTGCAAAGTAGGGGGAAAAATGCTCATGCAGATACATCTGGATCTCAGGATGGAAAAAAACCTTTTACCCAGGTTTGTTTTACTGTTGCCAGGTCAACTTTAAAGTGTAAAAGCTCTAGAATTACTATGTTTATAGAATACTCTCAATTTTATCTCTGTTAAGAGGGTACAGTCTATTTAAAGCCATGGAGGTCGTTCTTATTGTGGCAAGCAATTCCAGTGGTAAGAAACCTGAAGGCAGGCAGTGAAGCTGTCAGCAGAATGGCTTTTCCCACTTTTGGGGTTTTCCTTGTGCATTTATGTGGTCAGTTAAAGCAATGAATATTTCAGATTAAATTCCTAGAATACCTACCCAGCTGAGCTCACTATTAATTTAAAAAGTCATAGCAGTCAAGGGATAATTGTATATAATCAGGCCATGCAAGCAAACAAGGAGGAGGCTTATTTACAGAGACTATTCTGTTGGCAAGAAAGAAAGCATTACCAAAATTAAACTGATGGAGAACTTGATGTCAATATTATCCATAATTCAACAGCATCCCAATTACATTGTCCTTCTATATTTTTCTGAGCTTCCAGTAAGAGATGGAAGAGATACTCTTCCATATCTGTGCCATGGCCTTTCTAGCCTCTTGCTCTCCTTGCCAGCCAGTATTTACAATACGAATTAGAAGCATCTATAAATATCTTTCCTGTTTTTTCATTAAATAGTCCAAGTCACCCGATGTAAGGCTAGTGTTTGCATCCAAGAGGGAAAACCAGAAGTAAACCTGGGAAATGCCATGCTCAAAAGGCAGGGATTGCATGTCAGAACATGGGTTGAAACTAAAGCTCCTTTTCTTTGTTCATACCACTGTGTTCTAATTATCCCACTACAGCATTAATCTTTAGAGCTACAAATAGCTGATTTTATGTATACCTTTGTAATGTTAAAACTGCTCTTCCACAAAAGCAGATGCTGTCCCTCACCTGATTTTCCCTGCAGCTGTAAGATCCATAGCCCTGAGCAGAGGAAGCCAGAACAGGAATGCAAAGCCCTGCATGTGATGACAAGTGAGGCTGCTGCCACAAAGACATCATTTGCAATCCAATGGTTGCCACACCAAACAATTTCAATCGCAAAAATCAAATCTTAGTGTAAGTTTGCATTTATTTTTAATTAGACATGTTGCTTTTATGAGACATTCTAAACATGTTAAAGCCATGGGAAAACAGACCCAGCTCACTTCTGCTTTTCAGAGCCCCCTCAAGCCTACACATTTAAGTAGAGCCAAACAACTCCACAAGAACCCAAAGAAGTTGGGGGAGAGCATACATGCTAGTGGCTCTTCCCAGCACGCACCAAAAGTCACTGTGCTATTTCAGTCCCAGAACCCTGAAGTACTTTCCCCAAGAGACCTGAGCATCTGACCCTTGCCTAAGAATATCTTCCTCTGTGGGAAGGGCAAGAAAAAGACGCTGCCAGGCTGGGGAGAAGAAAGACGAAGCTGCAGGTGAAGGGGTGAAGGAACAGCAGCCACACAGGGAGCAGGGGAAAAAGGACACCTAAACTAATGCTTCACAAAAGTCAAAGAATTAAAAGGACAAAGATAAAATAAAATTGTTTTGCAGGGCAGATGTAGCCAGCACAATGCTGCTCTGTGCTAAAGCCATCCCATGGGAGCAGAGCAGGGCCTTGGCTGGCAGCAGTGACACAAGTGGCAGCAGCAGCTTCTGCCATGCACCAGGGTGGCTTCCTGGCAGATGCCTGGTGGCCCTAAAGCAGCAAGAGCCCAGGGATTTAGTTTTGGGAACTCAGGGTGAGTATCAAACAAGAGCAAGTTTCTTCTTGCATAGTCAGCAGAGGTTAAGAAGCTGTTACACATCACTCTGCTGGCCTTCAAGGTGCTGCAGCTGGAGAGCACCCTCAGCTTTCTCCCATCACAGCAGGCTATCTCCTCCCAGCCTCCATCTGCCTCCTGCTACAATCCCACTGGGACCTGGGGGAATGACACCCAAGAAAAGCCCTAAGAACCTGGCCCACCATTTCCACAGAGGGGAATCCTGGCACTGCAGTGGATGCAAGAGGAAGAAGTTTCAGGACTTCTGTAAGGATACACAGTGATGGCTGAACAGGATGCACTGCACAACACCAGGGCCTGGGTAATCACACTGACTATTCAAGGCCAGCCCTGCTCACATGCACAGGGCTGCCTGAAGCAAGAGCCCCACTGTAGTATTACACTGCATAAAAGGGAAAAAACACAAACAAACACATTGAATTGGAAAAAAAATTAAAAGATGCTGGGTTGAACAGAGTTTCATGGGGGAAAATGGAGCAAGAGGCTACAGTTTGATAGTACTGGCAGCAGCATGGGTTTGGGCATACACTAGTTCAGGTCTTTGTCTGGACCACAATCATCCTTGATGCAGAGCCACTACATCCCTTGCAATGTCTCATTCTGGATGCCAAGAGGGGCTCTGACTGGCAAGGCCAGAGGATGTTCTTTTCTTCTCAGAGTAGAACCTCCAGGGCTATTAGCAAATTGAACAGGTACTACCTTGAAATCCCTACCTGTCTTGGGGCCTTTCACAGTCCTCTGCTGACCGGGAAGAATGCAGGCTTGAGAAAGGGTTTTGCACAGGCACCATGAAAAGGAAGGAAGGGAGTGTACTGCTATTTAACTGGTGCTTGTTCTTCCACACAGGAAAGCTGATCCTGGAGGATACAAACTGAATAAACAAGACCTTAGCCTGCAGGCCTTGAGCAGCAGTCCTGCACACTTCCAGTTTAAAACTCTTTGATAAGAGAAAGAAGTAATGCCTGCAGAGCCAGAGACTGGGGGTTGGGTCCATTTTGATTGCTTCTCCTGGAGCTGCTCCAGCTTGGCCAGTTCTGAAAGATCATAGTAATTTGCCATAGACAAGATGGAACACAACTATTTCTTCAGCCATGGTTTAATTATCAACTGTAGTACCTCATACTCCTCAAGTACTGAAATTACAAATGAAAAGCAAGCCAATATTATATACCTATGGTCCTGCAGATGCTACATTCATGTCTCTGTGGCCAGTGGGAGTAATTAGTCATCCTAAACTAGGATAATCTAGCATGAACTGAGCACACACAGCTATTAACATTTCTGGTAATCAAAGCACATTTGACTCTGATGTGACATACCAAACAATGCCAACATCTTGGCATTGTCTCCAGCAAAAGTAATTGTAAGTTTCCTCAGACACATGTTGTGTATACAAACGTGTTTGTATCAAGGTGACATTCATTAAAAAAGGAGAGACTGTGCTGAATAGCACCTCTCCTTTTGTTTAAGGTTAAGAGAGAATACTGTGCATTTGATAACTTATCCCTTTAAACTTGTTTCCCTTCATGGGGTTTGGTTTTCATGGGTTTTTTTATTCCCTGAGAAGCAATATTAAAGGTAGCAAGGACTTTAGTGCCTTCAAGGAAGAAAAAAAACTTCCCAAAGTTCTGGACATATTTTTCCAACCATTCTAATAATGTACTGAGGGAGTTAGGATTGCCTTTCCAATGAATAGGGCTTTAACCTACAGGAAGACTTTTAAAAATATTTGCATTCACTGCTGTTCAGGTTTCTGGACTAATGACATGGGAAACATCTATTTCTCTCCCATTACCTCAGCAAGCAGGCAAATACAGAGTAGAGTCTTGCTGCAGGTTGATACACCACAGTAATTCCCTGTTGTTCTTTTTAAGGCACAAAGAAAACCCAAAGACATACACAGTAATTGCCTGGTGGAAACCTTCCAATAAAAACAAACAAATACAAAACAATCCTTGCACACCTCTCTAAGACTATACTTCTTACATGTCCCAGGCATGCACACAATCTGCTGGTCACAGGAAGATTACATGCACAGAGCTGGAAGGCACCACATCCCTGTCTATTTTGCAGTTGTTCTTCAGAAAAATTCCATGTCTCATCATGCTCAGGAAAGCGAAAGTCAGTCTAAAAGCATATACCGAGTTACTCTTTTTTACAACTAGGAAGAAGAAAACCTCTCTATTCCATTTTTTGGGGTAAAAGCAAATAAAGGTGCCTAAGGAGTAGTTTTAACTAGTCTTTCAGGCAATTTACAGGGATCTGTAGTCAGCACTAGCCCTTAAAAGATGCGATTAATTGTCATAGCAACCAGGGCATGGAACCACACGCACTTGGGCTGGGATACAGGGACAGCAGTGTGCCCTCTTACCCACACACGCATCTCAAAAGAGGAACGGGCTCCTCGAGGGGCTTCATTGTTTGGGCACAGTTAATCCTCTATAATAGAGCCTCTTAACCAGGCATGGGGGACTCTCCCCTTACTCCCCCTTCCTTTGCAGGAAATATTGAAACCATGGTGCTGCTGTGGCTGTGGAGAGAGGCTGCATGTCAGGGGAGGAGGAGGAAAGGAGAGGGTCAGGCAGGCAAAGGAAACAAAACTGGGGATTATCAGGTATTTTGAGGTCCAGCTAGGAATTCATCTTAAGAACTTTTGTACTACTTTTTTCCTGCACTGATGATGTATTTTCTTTACTCATACCATAAGTCTTTCATCTTCTTTCCCTCTTTCAGGACGTCACCACCACTGAGTTTATAAAAACAGCCTATGTGGTTATACCACGGCACACCTGCAAGCTAGTTCATTGGCCTGCTCTGCCTACTTAAGGTCAGAGCAGAGCCATGGTCATCAGGAGACACCAAAGCAGCAAGAAGCAGGTCCTTCCCTCCACAATAATTTATTTCTATGCCACAGAAGCATACTTGAACACAGACAAAGTAACATGGAGATTTTTGTTGTGTTGTATTTCTCCACTCCCAACAAGTGGGGTTCAAACACTGGCAGAATTTACCTGAAAGCTTCTTCCCTAGCTTTCTGCTCACTAATTTTGGTATCAAAACACAAATCACGATATTGCCCTGTAGCATGGTTGCTGGGTTTGATGGTATTTCTTTGTGTGGTTTTGCTTTGTTGGTTTTTCAGAGTTTGGGGTTTTTTCCCTGGGGGAAAGAGGGGTGAGGTGTTGTTATTTAGTTTTCTTTAAAAATCAATAGAGCCTGTACTCCTAATAGACATCTTCCCAGTTTAACATAATCAACTCCCTTTTCCTCCTTACCTGTGTTTTTGGTGCTTCAACTACAAAGGTTTTGCCTGCTGCTGGAGAGAATAAGTTGTTGTGAAGTGATACATTGGAACTGTGCAGCACCTCTATACAACAGTACTGCAAGTGAAAATGTAACAGCTAGACAATACAGGATTGATTTGGGAAGCAGGACTAACAGAGAAATATTTCCAGAAAACTATCTATGTCAGTACAATCTCATGACCATTCCCAAGGTGGCCAAATTGGTGGACATTTTGCTCTTAAGTAATTATTTTGGTAACTGAAGCTATGGAATTGCAGAACAGAGGTACAGTTTTGGGAAAGCTTGTGCACAGCTGCTGACTCTAGGAAGAAAGAGGTCAAGGAATGGCAATAAGCCTCTGAGATCACATCAGCCAAATAAAAACAGCTATTCACACTATACTATAGGAGAATGCTATAATACATCACATGGTACCACAGAAAGAAAGACAAACCAGTTTCAGTGGCCACCAATTTTGGCCACCACTGATCTGGCTATTTTTCTAGTCAGCCACAGCAAAGTTACTGCACACCTTGGCAGAGAGGCAGAAGTCACAAAGCCCACAGGAGCACTGCTGAACACCAGCTATAATGATTTCAGACCTGGTGAACATGCACCTCCTCTCTCAGTTACTGTGAAGAAAAACTCTTACATGGATGAGGCTCCCCTTCCATTTTCTAGCAACAGGGAAACACAGAGCATACTTATACTAAGGTTTTCACAAATCCTCACTGAACTCAGGCCTGCCTAAAAATAAATAAATTTAACCTGTAATGAAGAAGACTACTGCAATTTAGGGCTGCATCACACCTCCACCATCACCTCCAACAGCAAGTACTTACAGGTCCAACAGCACACATTGTTCCAGCAGCTCCATTCAGAGACACAATACCTGGCATCTGGCAACCCTCTTTTTCCTCTCTGGATGTACTCACACTACTTCCCCCCTACCTGGGGGAGGAATTGGCTACAGCTGATTGTTTACTTGCTGTCAATACCCAACAAGTCTCACAGGTGTTCATCTTTCCAGGAACATCAGCACTGAGATTTGTAACAAGGAGAAGGCTGGAGGAAGCTGAGGACTTTGGCACCAAGTAGTTAGCTCAGACATGGTATTACAATACAGATGAGCCAAATAAAAAGCTTGAGACCACAGAAAGGTACACTTTCCCTCCTTCTTTCCAGTTTCTTTTACTTTCCATCCCTGCTTTCCTCATCTCCTCTGCCCTTGCTCTTCTCTACTCCCTGCTCACAGCCTCCTTCCTTTCATCATCAGTCTAGGCACTAGTCTAATCAAAATTTAGCTAAAACCCAGCTACAAGAGCAACCTTTTTCAGCCAGGTTAGTGATCTGCCTGTGACAGAAACCAGACCTAGCTTAGCAAAAGCAGAAGGAGCAATTTGGCCAGAAGCAGGGAAGAGACAGAAGTGCAACCTCCTTTTGGCAGTTCATGATACTTTGTTAAGTACAAACTCATTTCTCAGCCTTAGCTTATGTTTATCTTACCTAGCTGTGAAAAATGACTGAGAAGTTGAATCTTCACATGAGGTAACTTGTGACCATCTCTTAACAATCTCTAGGTATCAATGAAGAAGTGATGGATTTGGAAATGGTTTCTCCCCTCCATCATTGCTTCTATTTTTTTTTAACAGTCACCTATTAATCCAAATCAATATGTGTAAGCATGTGCATTATTTATATAGTGCACATATTCATATTGTAAATAGCTCAAATAATAGTCAAGATGCAAATCTCAGAAATTGTTACAAGATTATCTCTAGCACATCCTAAGCTCATTCTCTTTTGTTAGCAGTTTCACACACCATGTGATGAGCTTCAGCCAGGATCAGCTCTTCACTAAATTATTGCTCTCTGCTGCCATACACATCTCCAATGAAATCAGTATCACTTGTCTTTGGAGGCAGGAGAAAGGGTTAGCTCACTAACACTCCTTTTAAGTTCTGTGATGGCAACAGCTTTTGTGTCTGAGTAACAGGGCTTATGGGATCATCTCCAGTGTCAGAATTTCAGCTGCCCCAGACTCCACTTGTTCCCACTCATGTATCAGCCTCATACTCCATGTGTGTGCAGCCACATGATAAACTACACTGCAGAGAAGATCCATCTGGAAATACAAACCAATGCCAGAAACTTTTCACATTTGTTTCCCCATCTGAATCAAGTCACCAACCTGTTTTTTGATGGTGCTGAGCAAACAGTTCCTCTAGCAAAACAAAGGAGGAACAAGCTGAGGACAGGGTCAAGAATGTGAACAAGAAGATAGGATTGGAGCAAGGAGCTCTTCTGTCATCTTCCAGGGCCTCATTCTTCAGTCCCAGATTCACCTGACACTGCTTTCAGTGCCAGGCCACCTCAGGCACCCTTGGGAAACCTCTTGTGTTTTGAGAGAAGGTACCTCAGGAAAGTCAGATGCTCTTGAAAAGCTGGCTGACCCTCATCTCCCAATGCCTAAATGTACTGCACACATTAATAATTTTGTTTCTTGGCAAAGTTTGCCCATAAAGTTTCAGAGAAACACTATAGTAACTGAAAACCAGATGCTTCTGAGTACTATGCTCTGTTTTATAGCACTGTGTAGTATTTTACAAGCATTAACTAATCAACAACTCTTCCAGGTAGTTAAGTTTAATTGCCCCCATTTTACAGGTGCTGAACCAGACCCAACGAGGTTGAGAGATTTGCCCAGGGCCAAAAAACCAATTGGTGTCCAATTGTGGACTGTAAATCAGAAGCTACTGTATGTAACTTCTCTCCAAGTCCTTTAAAACACAGTATTTCCCCTCATATTCTGCTGTAATACACCTTCTCCTGAAAACAGAACAGGCAAAACCCCACACCTCCCTGTCCTTCACGGGGTGGCCAAGCTGCATTTTCTCCACCAGCTGTCCTGTAACTTTTAGTCTCGCACAGTCAGGATGACACAAATCACCCCACTCTGGCTTCAGACCCAAACCCCACAGCTGGATCAGGCAGACTATTCATGGGGCAACTCACCATTTTTTTAATGCTGATGCCTACTTCTGCATCATACTTATATTTTTTGGGGTGATTTTCTTTCCCTCAATTTCCCTTTATCACCTGGCTGATCCTTTTGTGCATGCTGTGTTTCATTTATCAGTACTGAGGTTTTAATACCCAATAACTGCAGTGGTGCCCAAGCAGCAGCTACAGCAGCAACAGTTAAAAACAAGCCAAAAATTGGTAAGATAAGCAGGATACTCAGTGAATACAGCAACTTTTACTTGAAAACAAGAAAGAAAGGCTGTCTGGAGAAGAGTGAGTTTTACAGAGTTTCACCTTACAGACCACAGGATGAAACATTATCTCTGTGTGTATGCAGCTGCTGTGATTTTTCCACATAAATGTCTAGTGAAGCTGCTTAGAGTTGCATTTAAAGGCTGGGCTGAGACCAGCCAGTCTCTGCAATTCTCTTCCTGAGAGTTGCAGAACGTTTCTGGTCCATCCAGAGGAAGGAAGGACATTATCCCCAAGCACCACTGGAGCTGTGATGGGAATAGAAATGCCAGTCTTAGGACTGAAGACTTGTCTCTCCCTGCCACCTGTGCTCTCTGCCAGTCTAGAACTGCAGCAGAGGCAGAGGTAATCAGATTGCTTTTTACCCCGTATTTCCTAAAGACCCCTCACTTCCCACCATGGGTGTGGAACCAGTTACCTATTTCAGCTGGTCTTTGCTACTGCTCCTCAGCCAAACACTGCTGCTTCTGAAGGATAAATGCACGGGTGGCCGCTGCTCAAAGGAAAACATGCAAATACACTACATTTGGCAGGCCACTTAGTGTAAGTTACATTTGTGCCTTTGTTCCCTCTCCCTCTTTGGGCCTGCCTCACAGAACAGCAGCCAAAATGCATCTCAAAGATTAGGGCTGGTCTCAGAGCCCTGATTTTGCACACCTAAGTTACTGCTAGTCCCAGTGACTGGAGTATGATCGTGACTCATCTGATGCTTGATGGCATTTTGTTCAAACAAGTGCCCACATAAATGGGAAAAAATCATTAAAGGACAAAGAAAAAAGACAAATTTTAAACTGTCAGAGTGTAATGCTTCACAATAAATGGCAGCTAAATACTCTTGAGTGTAACGGTGCTTTGGATGTTAGTAAGAACATTCATAAATGAGAAAAGAAATTGGTATTGATTCTGTGGGCTCGTGTCTCAATACATCTATAGGTTGTAATGTAGAGATAAATCTAATAAATTAATCTAGCTGAGTAATAATAAGTTCCATTAACACAGTAATGCATACCAAATCAATATGTATGGACAATTTCAGACATCAAATTTAACAGAAATTCTTCTACAACTTAGAATGTGCTAGTAATTATTTATTTACAATGAGAAGTTGATTTTAGGTAACTAAAAGATGTCACATGCTTACATGCAGTCACAGACAGGATTTTTCAAGTGAATTACTAGGGAACTACCTGGTGTCTTAAACGCAAGTAACCTCTCTGGAGCAGGAGCAACTCTGAATTCCAGAGATTTTGCTTGGTTAATATAAATCCAATGTTACTCTTCCATTTCTGGCAACCCTTCAATTACCATCATGGCACGGCATCTTACCTTGACCTCTCTGCCTCAGTCCTTGAGTGCATTTCTGCTGCTGCACGGTTGTTCTGCTGTCACCATTAGGTTTAAATGAGAGAAAACCTGGAATTTTCCTCTTCAGTGCCAGTAAGAGGTGCCTTCATACATGTGTGATAACCATCACACCACCTTGCCCCACTGCTTCTAGATTAAATCCTCCAAATGTTCTGGAATCTACTGAATGTCATTGAAGACATGATTCCCCTACCAAAAACTGGACCCAAGAAGAAACCCCTGAAGTATACTGTAAAAAAAATGCTAAATATAAGCAAAGCAAAGCAGCTTTGGCAGAAGAATGTAAAGAGGCAGCAATGGAACAAGGTCTCCAGGGCTACCCACCAGCTGTTGTCGGCTCTGGGACAAACTGGACAGCAGCTCTGCAAATGATGAAAGTCCTTTTTCTACAAAGCATCCCACTGAGCACATCAGGCACCTGACAGCAGAGTCAGGTATCCAAAATGTGACTGGGAGTTACCTGTGCATGTCTGGTAGGTTTTGCAGGAAAAGGAGGCACTTCAGTTGATCATTATGTATATTTGGGTGATGGCTTTTTCCCCACTATACTGGATGAAGCTTGGAAACTTTTTATGCCTGCGGGTACTTAATCCTCATATCCAGCCTGATGAAAATTATATCTACAACATTAAAGTTTTATTTCCTTCAAGTATCAAATCCCATACCCATTAAAATATTTTCCAGCTCCCTGCTCAACTCTTCCCATCCTACTTGCTATTTTCTGTCCTTTCTCACTTTCAATCTACCCAGGACAGTCCCCACAAACCTCAATATACTGGCAGAAGGGAGTTAAAAAAAAACATAATCAAAAGCATTTCATGTCTGTAGCAGAAGCAGCAGTGAGAGAAATGAAAGGAGCAAGAGGAAAGAAACCCTTAGTTTCATTACAGTGCTCAGCTTTAAGTAAGAAGAGATTTTGGAAGGCAAATGGCCCAAATGGCTGCAGAAGTCACTGGAAATCCAGTGCTGTTTAAAATCCATAAAATACCAGGGCTTAAAATAATCACAAGGTAGTGAATTTAATTTTAGTAACTATTTTCGAGCATTTGTCTCCCCATCATAGGGCAAAAAAAAACCCCAAAAGATCTCTGCAGAATAATACTGCATCCCGCGAAAGCCACAGAGGCACCTGGGTAGACAAAGACTGCAATCTTGGTAAAAAACAGAAAGCAGCAGGCATACAGGTTATGCCTTTCCCCTCCTTGGAGCATTTGCCCCCTACCTTTCAGTGACGCACTTCAGGCCTCCCCTTGAAGAGTTAGACACCTACCTCCTCAAAAAAGGAGAGAAAACTCTCCCTGCTTCTACCTTGCAGCCACCACACCCATTCTGCCCATCCCAGCTCCCTCAACTCCCCCTTCCTCTGAAAAGCTCTGAGATAGTCACCCCAAGGCTACATTAAGGATCAGAATTTTAGTTATTAGGCTGCAGAGTTCCAGGAGTGGAGCTGTAGAGGTCTCATCTGCTTTGAAGTGTTGATTAAGGAGTATCAGAGCAGGAACAGATTCTGATATCTCCCTCCCACAATGTCAATGGCTTCTTCTCTGTTTCACTAAAGAGGGGGAAAGATTTACACCCCTCTTAACTCATATCCATTTCTATCAAATGGAAAGCAGAAAAAGCTAACTCCCTTTTAAAAAACACTTGCCAGATGAGAAAACCAATGAGAATAAATGTGGCCCAGAAGACAGCACCCTTTTAAAATCAGTGCAGCTGAAATACACACAGTGAAGCTTCTGGACACACACAACAGCTTCTTTGACAAATGAACGCAAAAAGAGACTAAGTAAACTAATGGCCATCACTATAAATGTTTCAAATTTTGTTTTCATTTAATTATCAGCTAATACTGGCTTACAGGTTGAAATTAACACTAGGGTTATCATCTTGCTATTGGACATAAATTACTTAATTTATCTGCATTAGAGATGCAGCAATCTGTTTCAAGCATAGTGTGCTTTTGTAAATGAACACCTTGAAGCCTGAATGCCTTGGAAGAAGAGCTGAGGGGGGTGGGGGAAACTGTCTTCTAGTTGCAAACTTTTAATTTTCAAAATTTCTCATGTTTTGCTTTAAGACAAAACCATAACCTTTTGAGATTCTTCATCCCAAGGGAATCTCACAGTACAGGTGTTCACAGCAGCCTTCAGGGATGCAGCAAAGCAGAGTTAAACATGGTCTCCTACATAAGTACTCCTATCAACAGATCACCATGAAGTCTTACTTGCTCTCAATCCCAAAAAAATGTAGTCTGGACATAAAAACCATACTGAACATGCAGTCTTAAGAAAAACCAATCCTTCTTGACAAGGTTTTGACTCACCTACATTTTCTCATAGAAAAAAAAAAAAAAAAAAAAAAAAAGTTATACCAAAAAAGAAGATTTGCCATCTGGCTCCAAAGTTCCCACAGGTCAGACTAATCCAAAGGTGGAGTGTGACCTCTCACATTACATGGGGAACAGGCAGTGTAAGGAAGCATAGGTGACCACCACACCTGAAATTATGGACTGGAGTTACTGTATCAGCTACAAAGAGAAGACTGGCTTAATAAGTGTCCCTATTTTTTACTGTGGAGCCTGCACGGTGTCATTTGTGGACAGACCTTTCTGGTGAGATCAAGGGTCACCCAGCCACGTCCTCTAGGAAATTGTTTGGTTATTCCCATGTGCCATGGCCCATCCCAAAATGCCAGCACATTCCTATGGCACAGTGTTGCTGCATGGCTGTGCTCATCCAGCACTGAGGAAAAGGTGATGCATGGGAGACAAAGCTGCTGCCTCAATCGTTTGGTGTCTCTGAGAAAAATCACTGAGAGTGAAGACGCACTGAAGAAATGTTTTCTTAAATCACGAGAGAAACCAAGCCAGAGAAAGCTGAAAGAGGAACTTCAAAACTTGAAGTGTTTTCAGTAAAAATCTCAGCTAGATGGATGACAGACATAAATAAGTAGAGTAGGCAGTTCACAACATGAATCTCAGAATCACCAATACTTACACACTTTACAGTCATAGCAATTTATGAGTCCCCATACAGCTGTTCTTGCAACAGGTGATTTCAGCTGAGTTTGAGCTCAGTGCACAAGCCCTTGAGCATGAAATTTCCATTGTTGTTGGGCTTGCGGGCTGATTTTTTTGTAGTTTTTAATGTCAAGCTTCTTCAGCAACATCTTTTTCCTAAGATTTCCTAGTCATTTACCCTAATCAGTATTCAAGTGCTAATCTGTAAGGCTATCTGCTGCCTTAAAGGAAGGGAACACCTCACTAATAGCCCCAGTGTTTCCCTCTGCCTGCAGAAACAACCCCGATAAGGACAGAGACTCCAGCCATCTCCAAAGAGACAGAGCCACAAAGAGCCCTTCTGATTGCTGCTGGCATCTGGCCTTCCCCTCATTAGCACATTAAAGCTGCTCTGTCCATCCCATAAGAGCCACTCTGTCCATTCCTCCCGCTTTCTCTATGGAGCCATTTATGGTGCTGCTCCTTTGAAACCCCCCTAGTTCAAGAGGCAGTAACCCCTT
Organism: Petroica traversi; assembly: GCA_025920805.1. Taxonomy (NCBI): domain Eukaryota; kingdom Metazoa; phylum Chordata; class Aves; order Passeriformes; family Petroicidae; genus Petroica; species Petroica traversi. Next base: position 10,578,418 of record JAHLSL010000017.1, read on the forward strand.
CCCAAAGCCCACAGCACAGCCAGTGTCAGAAATTCCCACTGACAGACTGGCACCCAGTGAGTACTGGCATTTTGAATGTCATAGGTAGACAGAAGACACCCAAAGATTCTGCCTTGCCCAATTTCCCCTCTTAGGGAAAGTGTTTTCCCACTCAGTACAGGGGCTGTCAGGTTTGGATTGCAGTGCATTTACCATATCACATCACTTCAAACAAAACCTGCCTAAGAACAGGACCAGCAAGGCTTTTATCTCCTAAAGTGCAAATTCTCAGGAGCCAAAACAAGGCGAGAGGGACAAAGCTTCCCAATCCTGCCTTCTAAACCTGTTAGGAAATGACACCCAGACACTTTGAAACCAAACTTGGACAGATTTCCAGTGCATGCCACATCAGCAACATGGAAGCTTTCTGTACTTTAGCTGATCTTCACTCTTAAATCGAAGCATTTTGAGTGTACTATGGCATGCCAATAAGCAGTGTGCATTCACTGAAATAAGGTGTTTGGAGAAGGGGAAGAACATCTTTTTCTCCCATTTTACAGGTATTTCCCTTATGTGCCCTTATCATTGGGAACACAGCTAATTTGCAGAAGTCATTTGCTTACAAAATGGCAATTACAAGTAAATTAATAAGAAAAGGAAAGGGTGGACAATTTTTCATCACTTCATTTCTTTATCCTCTGCCAGGATGCTTTCCTACGGGCAGATATGACCTTCCCACTTCCTCAACCAAAAAGAATAATACTAACACAAGAAAGCCAACCTAGTTGCTTTATCTATGCTCTGATCTCATTTTCTTGTACTTACTTCAGAATGGTATAAATATTTTTACCTAAAAGGAAAACTGTGGCTATCTGAATTGAGCTCAGGCTCATTTTTCTACAGTGGCTGTTATTCTGGGTGGACTTTGAGGAGCTATGTGTACATTTAAGAATAAAAATCCCAAATGAGGCAAATTCTTTTGTTTTGAAGAAGAAAGCAAAGCAACTGAAGGTCATGAGTACTCACTCCTTTTTTGGATTCAAAAATGATGTGTTTGATCCTTGACTTGCTTTTCATTAAGGAAAAATGCCATAAATTATTTCGTTTGTTTGCCTCTCTGATCAGTCAACTGAAAGATGTTTTTGCTTTGGGGCAATGAAACACATCGTCTCAATTTTATTATTATTCAGCTGCAAGTTCTTTTCAGTACATAAAATCCCTATGACTGATTTACTATGCAGGTGCATGTTATTCGAAAAGAAATAATATTGGGTTATAGCTTTTGATACTTGTAATGCCATTTAAACAGCTCCAATCTCTGAAGAATTAGTAGCTTTGGTACATGGTTCAAGTTCAAAGTTAGTCAGCTAGTGGGCCAAACTCTTCCTCAACTCCAGTATCAAGGAGGAACTGGGCCAGTAACATAATAAAAACTCAAAAGTTTTACTCAGACTGCACCCAAACAGACAAGCTTTCTTTCAAAAAGAATCTTAATTGCTTTTCTTCAGATAATTTTGTTCAATACATCACTGCCTAGTTTAATGAATTATATTTATTAAAAACAATTTTTTCTTCCTTTTCCTAAGACAGGAATTAGACCATGCACTGGTTTATGCGTAAGGCTGAAATTTATTTGACAAAGTAAATAAGTGAGTAAAGAAGCAGAGAAAGTCACACTGCTCCACAGAAAGCTTTTTCAATTCACTAATGCAGAGAACATAACTACAAAGCTATTTAAAAGATGAGGTGGGACTGAATGGCTGAAATAACTCTTATTCAGTTTTCTGATTCAAGTTGAGTATGTCTCTAATATTCTGATATGATTTTTAGGGAACTTCTGAGAAATACAAAGTGTTGTTCAGCAGCTGCCAGCAAGAAAAAGCCCATGAAGACAACATTGAAATAGCAAGATAAGGCCAGACTTTACAGCTAGTATTCCTTAAGGAAACACTAAGAGATAGAAGTGGGTAAACCCAGAAAAATGCCACGTGCCATCCAGCTTTATAAAAAGGTCCTTGTCAAGGAAAGCAATACAATAACAGAGCCTTAGACATTTCTCTGGAGACCTAAGTTCATTGACACAGCTATGGTATTTTTTGTTTCCAGGAATAATGTCATTTATTTAGCTAAAATAACTTCGTTGTAGTATCTAAAGATATTAACTCATCTTGCTTGCAGAAATTTCATTTTCTTTTCCTGCCCCGCTGCCCAGGACTACAGAGATAATGCCCATGAATAAGCAGGTATCTCCCTTGCTGGCTTTCATTTAAAGACAATTTGCAAGAATCCCCCAAAGAGATTCCTTGGCAACCTGCTCCCCCTGTGTTTCAGCAACGTTTATTGTCTGGGCAGTTCCTCTCAAGAGGTGATAACCTGACTTCCCAATGTGAGATCAACCTGTAAATTAGTTCAAAAGATTTCAGGGGCCACAGGAGCATCTGCCAGGTGAGTCTCTGCCCTTCAGATCACCCAGGGAGTGCAAGAAAGGGAGACAAGCTGCCTCTTGTGCTGGAATACAGCCAGATGGAGCAAGCTGGGGCACACCAACAGGTATCTGAAATATGTAGGTGCTGAGGCAGAGGCACAGAGAACCACAGAACTCCAAACTGCCTGATTTATTTTCTTTCTTCCCACTAGAAGTGGGAGTCAATGAGGAGCAGGTGAGTCACTGCAAATTAATGGTCCTCTACAAGCAGACAGAGTTGGTGGAGTCCAATTTTGGCTTCACAGAAGTTTGGGGAAGCAAGCAATGAGGAAATCAAGCAGCCGTCATTATTCTTGCTCTTCCCTGCAACATAGCAGGGCAGGGTCAGTCAGGGACACTGCTCAGAAAGTGCCACAAGGAAGGCACCAGGCAGGGCCGTGCAGGTGGGATTTATGGACCACAGGTGTAAGTCACAGGTCCAGGAACTTTTCTACAGCACAGTATCTCCCCTTAATGCAACTGTAAATCAAAGCCATCCTCTCCCAACTCAGAACCATAGAATGATTAAGGTTGGAAAAGATCTCAAAGGTCCTGGAGTTCAACCATTAACCCAGCACTGCCAGGTCCACCATTAAACCACATCCCTAATCACCACAACTACTTCAGGAATAACAGCAAGTTGGATCCTGTTGCAGCAGGTCTTGTTCACCATCACTGGCAGTCCAGAATTTATATACAAACTATTTCAGTAAATCCCATAATTCTGTTGAGCATCTCCAGCCTTTTATAATTCTAACCATTCACTTTCGTGTTTTGTTTTCTTGTTATGTACAACTTTATTCAGAGTGCAGTGTTTGCTGTGATCACTGAAATAGATTTTTCCAAGCAATCAGCTCTGCTTTCAGTGTGTTCTGTCTCAAATACCCTGCAGGGGTTGTTCCAGTGTTTCTCTATTACCTCGGGATCTACTCAGTGAACAGAGAGGAGAGGTTGGAAGGGGAAGTTAAAATAAGCTCCCATAGCTTGTAAAACAATTTTAATTTGTTTTTATTGTTTAATTTTAATTGCCTTGGAAGGCAGTTCAGGAATCAGCAAGTGCCAGGGTAACCAAACTGCTACAAAGAAAGAGAGAAAGAAACAATTCCAGAGTCTGTCTCCATTTTCCTGCTGTCTTGCTCCCTCTGTGACCACACCAGAGTCTGTTCTCTCCCTGGGCACAGACTTCTTAGCAGGACCTCTTGTGACAGGACAAGGGTTTTAAATTAAAGGATATAAGGAAGAAATTTTTTATGATGAGGTTGGTGAAACTCTGAAGGAGGTTGCCCAGAAATGTGGTAGATGCCTCATCTCTGGAAACATTCAGGGTCAGGTTGGATGTGACTCTGAGCAACCTGATCTAGTTGAAGATGTTCCTGCTAAATGCAGCAGGGGTTGGACTAGGTATCCCTTCCAACCCAAACCATTCCATGATTACACCACATGCAGGTTTCTGGCAGTCCCAGTTGTTGTCAGCCTTTTTATTTTGATGTCTGCCTGAAGATCACCCACTTTGTGTAGTAGAAAACAGAAGCCAGGAACCTTTCATTAATGGGTCTCAATGGTGTACATGAAGAATAGACAGCACAGAGAAAATGTTACCCTTTTCCAGGAGAAAACAATTGAAAAAGCCAATGTTTGGTTTCTCCTGGTCTCCTACTTCTTTAGGGATATGGCATACATATTTCCTTTTTTTCCACATGTATTTGCATGCTATTGTTTCTACAGAAGATGGAAATATAAACATTGTAAACATTGTGTCAGGATTCACTTCACTGCATCAACAGAAATACTGATGAAAGCTGTGATGTTACATGGAGGCATTAGTTCCCATGTAAAGTTGAAAGAAACTTAAGGAAATCTAACTTGTGAAAAATTTCCAATGAAACACAATGTGGGATTGGCTAAAAATTAAAACATCTCACTAAGATGTCTTCTCCTTCTCCATAAATCAGATAAATTTGGAAAAATTTTACTCCTATTTCATGTCTGAGGAGGAGATAAGAACACAATCATGAAAAAGTGACTGACTCCTGTTCCCATAGCTTTTCTGGGCTGCAGGAGATCTCATTTCTAGATGCAAGTTTATTATCAGAACATATTTGAACTTTGGTCAACAGTCCCAATTTCTACCCTTTTCCATCTTTACAAAAGAAAAAAGAAAGAAAAAACAAACAAACAACAAAAAAAAACCTATACAAACAACAAAACCAAAATCAAACAAACTACAAAAAACCTACAACAAAACCAACAAAACAAAAACCCACCACAACCTAGGTACTCTCATTTCAATCATACAATCATATATAAAGAACAACAAATACTGATTAGACTCTTTATCTACAGCTCAGTCAGATACATGCATCAGCATAGTACCTGCTTAAACTGTATGAATTAATCCAACACCTCCTAGCCATGAAGACTGTGGTCAATTTGATGACTCCCCAGAGGTCATTATTACCACCCTTGCACAGGAGAGCCTATTGCTTTTGTATTTGATCTCTTCACCAAATCTTCATATTTCTCTCAGTGCCCCTGGGAAAATATCTTTTCTCTAGTGTCTTGTTTCAGGACTGACACACCTCAGGATGACCAAGCAGAAGGAGGGTGGGATATTGCAAGCACAGGACGCCTAAAATGACGCGGACTGCCGGGTTGAGGAATTGAGTCAGTCTTAGGATACTGAGAGTTGCAAAATGTATGTGTACAAGAAAATGTGTAACTGAGCTGAAGCAGCTCTTACTTGTTTCAACTTCTTTTCAACCCTTGTCATGCTCAAATAACAAAAGATAAATATTTCCTGTTACTGAAGCTTTCGGGAATCCTCCTGGAATGGTAACAGTTAATTAGCTGCGTGCAATAGGGATGGTCTGAGAACAAATAGCTTCACTTTTTTTTAACAATGTAACATTTGAAGGAACTGTAGTTTTAAAACATTTAAAAGCTTCATCTTCAAACCTAATACATCCGTTTAGAAGAGCTGGCTTCAGCAGCTCGTCCATGTTACACGCATCTGAAACTACAGCCGGGACAATGAGGCCAGCGCTGGTACGCACCATCCCACTGCTGCCACTGCTCTGCTTAGCACGTAAGAGTCATTAGGCAGAAGTGATGGCTCCAGCTGGCTTTTCAGACAGGAGCTCCTTGGAGAAGAGCAACCAGTTAGGCACTGGATGGACTCTCTTTTGTGGTAAAACCCTCTATCCTAATCAAATGCAGTGCAAAAGAAACGCCCGACAGAGAGGGGAGAGTAAAGGATTAACTAAGATGGTTCCGGCGTTTTCTTGTGCTTTCGGTGAAATAATTTACTCCGAGTACCCTGCAGTTTTCCCATCTTTGCACAGCCCACTCTGAGCCACACGCAGGGGCGGACCGAGGGCTCGCCTCTCGCCAGCAGCCCCGGCGCGCTGCTCCCGGGGCAGGCGAGCTGCTGGGAACCGGGCAAAGATCTCCAACCGGAAGCACAAAAAAACGCCGGAACC
>JAHLSL010000017.1:10589339-10656586 GCA_025920805.1 Petroica traversi
CCAGCTGAGCTCCGGCTGCGCACCCAGCCCCGAACTTGGCCCCACTGAAAGCCCATCGGGTTTCTTTGGGCTGTTTGGTCGTCTTTTCTGAGAGGGTTTTTGGGGGTGTTAAGTTGTCTCTTTGGGCTGGGGATGCTCATGGCACGGCGCTTCCTCCGCTGGCCCGTGCTGTGTGAACACGCGGGAGTTGCCGTACGCTTGTCTTCTGAAACGCGGCACGGCCGGTGTCGTCTTCAGCGAACTGGGAAAAGTGTAAAGGAAAAAATCGCCTCTGAACAACGCCATGGCTTTTACACTGCCAGAGGCACGTAAGGGACTGAGGGAGGCATGGCAGTCGCCGTAAAGTTCAGAGCTCCATACATTTTTCATAGGGACAGTGCACTTGAAGTTCATGCCTGGGCGAGGCTTGTCAAAGTGTTGAGTTTCTCTCTTTCAAACACTGGGATACTCCCCAAAGAGAAATGGAATGAACTGGGTTCAGTATTTCTTACTCTTAAGATAAAGATATTTAACTTCAAAAATTGAATTAGGCTCAGAGGAGGTGTCTTTTTAATCGATCATGTCTCTCTGAAACGCATTACATGATAATTTTGCTAAGTCTTGTAAGTGACATACATTTGAAATTTCACCTTCTTCATTCTATTGTTCCCCTCTACTTATTTTTGTCAAAGATTCTTTCCCTATATCTCTGTTTGTGTGAAACTTACACAAAGCTGTGAAGATGAAATGAACATTCATATTAAGCAGGGAAATGTGGTTGTAAAGCCGTGCAGTGTCCCCTAGGGAAATCAGATAGATGTGATACTCGAAATTACATTTGCCCTTTAAAAAAAAAAAAATTATATTTTGGGTTGGTAATGTCTGTTTGTAGGAATTTTTCCTTTTGCCAATATCAGTGTTTAATATGTCAGTTTACTCTGAGTACCTCGGCAGCCTCTATCTAGCAGGGCTTCAGATGAGATCCGGTGGAGCATGATGCTTTACCAGAGGAATGCTTTTGAAGATGGGGCTCGCTCACTCGAAATCCTGTAAAGTTCATTCTCTGTTCTGGGCAAACAGCCAGCTGTTTTCAGCGCGAGCCGAACCTCAGTTGAATCGGATTATGCTACTAAGAGATTCTCCTCTCCCCTATTCCCCCCATGGCAACCACATGTTTCCGTAAGTGGAGAGAAGATGAGGTTCATTCTCCCTGGCAGCTCCTGGAAGTGGAAGGGGCAGAAGCTCGGGAGCTGCAGCGCCTGCAGCCGGGCGGTGCAGGGTTGGCTGCAGGGCTGGTGCAGCCGTCTGTGCTGGGAGCCGGCACCGCCTGGCTGGAGCATCCCGCAGCTCGCACACCCATCCGTGCCCTGCGTTCCTCTAGCACCTGATAACGCTTCCATGCCCTTTGTTAAACAGGCTGTTTCCTCACACTGCGGCTGGGTGAGCACTCTGGAAGCACGCACTGTGACCCTGGGAGAGGGTTTAGGTCAGAGATGCTTTTGCTTCTGGGTTCTCGGTGCCCGTTTCAGGCTAATCCGACAGCTGAGAGGATCAGAACAACAGTGTTTGTGTAACTTTATTCCCGCTGATTAAACCAAATGAATGCATACCTGAAGTCCAATTTGGAACCTGCCGACAAATGGGGGGGGGCTGTAGGGAGGTCCTGTCCTCAGAGCAGCCCCCTTATTTGGCAGCCCCCCTTTTTGGCAGTGGAGAGAAAAAACTATCTGTGCAGACAGGCCTGCTGCAGTTGTGACAAATGGATTTCTTGCACTTGCAGGTCCATCATAAATACAGTGACAAACTTTAGCTGTGTCCAATGAAATTGTTTCCAATTACTTTTCACTCTGTCTTGCTACCACACCACACACATAGCATTACACCATCCCATGGCTCCATGCTTTTAATATTGCAGCTTAGCCATGCAGGGTTTTTTTCCATGATTAGACAAAATCACTGGGAGGAGCAATTATACAGGAGACAACACCAGCAGTGGACTGCAACATACAATCTGTGGGGACTGACTGAAAGCAGCATTTTTAAACAATTTTTGCTCAACATGCTGCTCCTGTGACTCAGTATCCCTCACAGTCCTAGCACTCCTGGCTTGATTTCAAACAAAGTGCTAAGCATGCTCAGCTCCCTTGTAAATGTTACTTCCTGTGTTGACATTCAACTATGGCACGTCTGGCGTTTTCATTAATGTAACACCCAACTGGAGTAGTTTTACCACAATATAAGCATAGAATCTGTATAATTGAGAAAATTTATATTTTGTTAAGCATTTCACCCCCCTCCCCCAGCTGAACATGCTAGAGGTTAGTCTGATGACTCCTTTTTGTCATGTACTCTGAAGAAGCAATTTACCTTCTAGCATTGAATTTAGTTTTAAGTGTAGGTTCTCCAAAATAGTCACATGAGTTTAAACCCAGACTCTCAAAGGCAATGAACCTTTTTGCTCTCCAACAGCCTCCATAAATAAAAGGGAAAAACTCTGCATGGCCACCCAAGTTCACAGGGGACCAAGTCCTTCTAATTTTTGAGTTTCTGTCAATAAAGATGCACAAAGCTGTTGCAACAGCAACCTCAGTGACTGCCTAACATGCTGCCCAGGGGCCTGGCGTAAGCCTAAATCCTCGTGCCTGAAGAACAACACTTAAGCTAGAAGGGGAAGTCCTCTCCTGGGGCTCTGATCTCGCAGCTGTGCTCTGATCCTGCTTGGGAGCTGGAAGGACCTGTGGCAGGACCAGAGGCTAACAGTAACTGGAGGGACAACACAGTACCAGTAGAGTAGCAGTGCCCAAAAAGAATACATTTTTATAAAGGCATGCACCTGCACCCCCAAGTAGGTTGAACAGTCCCTCCATGGATGTAAGGACTTGGGGTCTCACCTCAGATTAGCCAAATTTTAGAGATTTTTAAACTCAGTCTTTCCTTTTCCAGCTGAGTTTCCTGGAATTGCTGAAATGGCTTTTTCTGTTGGCATCCCTTGGTTCCCAACTCCAAGTAAAGAGCCCCAGATTTCAATGGTTGCAGTTCTGTGGAACAGCTCTAGGTGTTGTACTCTCAAGGCTGTTTGTCTTGTTGTGGGGATTCAGACAATCCAGACACTTTTGTCACATTTTTTCAGGGGTGGCAGAACTGAGGTACTGAAACAGCTCAAGCCAAGACAGGACATGCACTGTCATTTCTCAATCAACCATTAAGGATGCCAAGAGGAAGAATCATGATCTCTTTTTCATCCCACTGAATGACTATTATATATTTGCTGTTTGATTTTTATCAAATGTATAAATTTTACATTGATAAAAATGTAAAATTTGATATATAAATTTCAGTATTTGATATGACATTTTGTTTATCTTAAACCTTTTTATTTTATTAAAACATTGCTTGATTATGACTAAGAAATCAAATATTACTTTTTCGTCTTTATCCTTGGAATGAAATACTTGCAGCTGGAGGGAATGAGATCTTTCATTAACACACTCTGCTGCAACACCAGATGGATCAACATTAGCTCAGAGCTACAATTCATCCCGCTTGTTCCTGCATGGTGCTCCGGAGAGGGTTCATTCATATTTTTGGTGAGTTTAGGTTGAGGACCATCCTGATGCTGTAGCTTATTTGAAAGAAACCCAGGTACCTCTACAGGTAGAGTTGCATTGGGAAATTGTGACAGCCTTTTTTATGGTGCTTTTGGGGGACAAACAGCCATGGAGGCAAAGTGTTGATGTGCACAAAAACCCTTTGCTGAAAATCCTTCCAAGCCTCTTCTTGGGTAGAGTTTATTATGAGAGTCCAACTACTCCAACCACCTCCCAACACACATTCACTGAAGTGACAAGTTTCCAATATGGGAGGTTGACTATGAATAAAAAATAAAGGGTAGAGCACAGCAGCACAACCTTCATGTTATTCCTCAGCCTCCATGTGCCAGTGTCCCATTTTGGCCCTGTTGTTGCCATGGCTAGAGACACAAGACAACTCGTTACAAGATGAGAAGTCATCAGTTGTGAATGATGAGCATAGCGCGTCTATTCTTACACATTAGTGGATGAACTTCTCTGGAAAGGTAACATAGCTGTGGGGAATATCAGCACACAACTCACGTACAGTTCCCAGACAGGAACTCTGCATCTCATGAAACGAGAGGAGAGGAGCATGGAGGCTCAGACAGAGCTGCTCTCCCCACTGGCTCTCACCTCCTTGCCTTGCGTACGATGTGAGACACCCCACCTGCATCACAGGGAGAGTGAGGAAGGCTGTGGGTGGCAATGTCTATTATTCACATCCATCATAAAAACACTTTATATTTTTCATTAGTTGCAGGAGGGGGATATAACAACTGACTAATAATTTTCATTCTTGTAGGGGAATATTCACACACACCACAGAGACAGGGAGAATTGCATTGCAATACCTTTGGAGCCTGAGACCAAGAAGCTGCATCCATGTAAAGAAGATAGATTATACAATACAGAAAAGGTAAAATTAAATAGAATTTATTCATTTCCATCACCTTGTGTGAGCAGCAAAGGCACAATAAAAAGTACAATCAATAATCTGCGAATGCCTGAGCTTACAATAGTACAAGGTTCACGAGCAGTTCAGAAGCAGAACATCTGGAATAGCTCAGTTTCTCTGAAGGAGAATGGGGAGAGCTCCTGCCTCACATGTGATTGCTGCTTCTTTGAGATTTCCTTGCTTCACTGCTGCAGCAATCATTTCAGCACTTTGTCACAGCCGTGCAATCACCGGCAGCTTTTTGACAGTTGCAGACATTTACCTGCTTGTCCTCTTCCTAATTTGCATAAACATAAATGAATCCTGCAGAGATTAATTAAGAACAGTATTAACTTTCCTGCTTTGCTTGTAGCATAGGTCACTCACAGACTCAAAACCTCGGACTGGAAAGAGAGCGGAATCTCGAAAGCAACAGCTCATCAGCTCATCAGCTCAGGAAGCTGCGGGGAGGCAGACTGTTATTTCCCTTGCTGATATTCAGTACTGAAAAAGCAAGCGGGAAGAAGTCCCTAACCTGGCAGCAAAAGAAAAATGAACTTATAATAAATCGTGTGTTGCTGGTTTAGTGCAGCTCAATAGCATTTTCAATCTACTTGTTCTTTTCAATATACTACAGTAAAATTACTTTTATTTGTTTTATTGTGTGATTCCTGTCCTTCCTCATTGCATTATTAAATGTTAGCCTACAGCATTCCCTGATTTAAGTGTCTCTACTTGTCCAGAAATAACAAGTTTTTTAAATAATCCTGTTTTCTATGGAAAAACAATAACTCTTTTCAACCTGTTACTGTCACAACAATAAGAAAATGTGATACACATGAGAAAAATCAAACCAATTCCTTTTGATTTTGAGGAGGCAAGCATTTCAGGAGGAATATAACAATCTAATGTTGCTTTATTTACTTACTAATATGTACTTTATAGAAAACTCTCTGATCCTGCAGGATCTTCTCTGCCTGGGGGACTCAGGGAGCAGGTTGGAGGCATACTTCAACACGCAACTTGGGAAACACCTTTGGAAATTACACATCTCGAAGCAAAGGTGGTTTATTAGTCCATTTGCAAGCCAGGTAATTAACAATCTGTCAAGGAGATGCCTGGGTTTCCAAGACTGAAGTTGCTCTTGAACTGAGAGGCATTTCCCTGCCCCAGTTTAGCACATCATCTCCATACAGCAGTAGCTCAGTGGGATGTAGAAACCTGTGATGTACATGAGTTCATATAAGGTGATCTTGAGGTCCTCATGGCCAGACCCTCTCTGGGTAAGCAATGTCCAAACTAACACTCAAGGAGAGGTGCGAAGTGTAGAATGACAGAATCATCTCAGTTGGAAAGACCTTGAAGATCACCAAGGCCAACCATTAACTCAGAGCTGTGGAGGCCACCACCACTGAACCATGACCACAAATACATTCTTTTAAATGCCTCCAGGGCTGGTAACTCAACCACTTCCCTGGGCAACCTCTTTCAGTGCTGAACAACCCTTACAGTGATGAAATAATTTCTAATATCTAATCTGAATCACTCCTGGTGCAATTTGTCCTGTCAGCCTGTTGCTCATTATGTGTGAGAAGAGACCACCCCCTGCCTTGCTACTGCCTCCTTTCAGACTCCTGTAGACAGTAATAATGTCCCTCCTGAGCTTTCTCTTGTCCAGGCTAAACAGCTCCAGCTCCCTTGGTTGTTCCTTGTAAGATTTGTTCTCCAGGCCATGGTCCAGCACCTCAATGTCTCTCTCTTTCAGTGAGGGGCCCAGAATTGAGCAGAGGATTCAAGGAGTGGCCTCAGCAGTGCTGAGTACAGGGGCACAATCACTGGTCCTGCTGACCACACTATTTCTGATACAGGCCAGGACTGCCAGATTCCAGGGCAAAGTGACACAGCAGTTTTACTGGGCAAGAATTCCATTTGAAAAAAAAGGATTTGAACGTTTAAAGCAAATCATCTCAGGAGAAAAATGAGAGTTCATTTTGTAAGGGAGAAAAGCCATTAGGTGGACTGTGGAGAAATTAAAGGGGCTTCCCAAACAGTAAATGTGTTAACCTCTAGAGAAAACCAACCATACATATTGTATGCCTTAGTGGCATTGTAATACATCTCATTGACAGACTTTTGTCCTAGTTAATAACACCAGAGGCCTCTGCGTTTCTAATTATTGCTGTCATATCTCCCATAAGGAAACAAAGTGGTAGGGCTGAAACCTAAATTAAACCCACTGGAGATGCAAGCAAGATCCCAGGGAGTGCAGCCCCAGCCCTGACCAAGGGCAAGTGCAGTGTGGTCCTCCCTCCTCCCCCATGGCCATGGGGTGAGGGGTCCAACTGAGGACAAGCTACAGGAGCATAAGGTTGTGCTTTCAAGCAGTGGTCATGCCAGTGGTACAGGTTTTGCTTTTCCCTCTTCATTCACCTGTGCAGTCTGGCATTTGAAATGGTACTGCTGTGACCACAGCTGTGTCTTTGCTGGCAGTGCCTGCATTTCACCATCTATTCAAACTCCTCATATTTTCTCTCTCTGGCCTCATGTACATCTGGTCCCACCTAGCTCAGCTCCCCTGCATAGTCCCACCTCCTCAGACCTGATCCAGAAATCTGTGACAGACAACACAGCAACACTCTAGTTAATGCCGCAAGGGAGGAGAACAACTGACCTTTGCACTGCCTTTCCTCCTTTCTCTAATTTCTAACGTCCTGAGACTCCCCAGGACTTTCAGAATCCTGGTTACACCTTGAGGCTGCCCTAGAGTGTGGGAAACACGGAACAAACCTGCTCTTCTTCTAAAGACACCAAATCAGAGCAATTTTAGGGTAGAGGTTACAATGAGCCAGCTGCTTTATTAATTCCATCTAGTAATGGCCCAGACTGCCAAGATGGAAGGGCTCCATCCTTGGGGTTTTCAAGATCCAGCTAGTGAAATCACAAGGCACCTGGCCTCACAGGAGGTTGGACCAGAGTTTTTCTATGCTCCCTTCCAAGGAAAGTTATCCTTTAGTTCTGTGAATTAGCATTTTAGTAGTGTCGAGTTATGTTTCAGAAGTGTGTGTATATGTAACTGTGGGGTCGGAAAAATCCAGAAGGGGAAAGAGACAGGAAGAGCAACCTTCTCATTACTTCTTTTATCATTAGGATAAAATTTGTTTTATAGATCCTCACACAAAAATATGAGGATCTGTAAAATTACTTACTCCCACATGGCATTCTTCAAGTGAAAATAAAATGTATGTAAATAAAGCAACAACAAAGTGCATCACAAATGCAAATTCTTAATTACTCAAATTTATTGGTAGGAATAGCAGAGATTCAGCTCTCTTGCCATATTCCTTGATGGACTGGAGAGAAGAGCATGTCTTGGAATTATTACCCCAGTAAGATTCAGTATATATGTGGCTGACTGGCTCTTATAGTGTATCCATCAATGGGTAGCAACTAATAAAACCAGATAAAAATCAGAATACTTCCTCTGGAAGCAGAACTCTTTAGGGATATTTATTATTGGTTTCTGGTGATTCTTTATATCTGGTACATTTTTGTAAAATGTCTTAATCTTTTAAAAATAAAGATTGATCTCCAGGTATTAACAAGTTATCCTTTCAAAGTGTAAAGTGCCTTTCCATGTTATCTTTTTTTATGTGTCAATTTGTTTTGCAGACCTTGTTGGCAAGACATAACTGCAATTCTGCAGGTGAATGAGAGGAGGGATTGCTGTTAAGCCAAGTCTAAAAGCTAGTATGCTGAAGGAATTAAAGATGAAATACATAGTATTTTTAGGGCAAGAAAATCACACCTGCTAGCCACACTTTGCAAATAGGTGAACTTTTTGGTGATTGATGAGAGTTACTGTCAGGTTCAAGGCTTTATTAAATTATTATTTATTATGTTAGTTCTGAATTACTGAAATAGCAGGAGTCATTATTAACAGGGTGACTTGTGCTTAGGAAGGTATCACCTAATGAGGTCATTATGTCAGCATCATCAGCAGTGTTCAAGATAAAGAAGGATACATGGAAAGTGGAATTATTTCCATGGCTAACCCTGATACATTCCAGAGGTTAGATTTGATGATTAGAAAAGTCATGTTGCCTGAGAATATGCTAATGGTTAATAAAAGATTATCTGAATGAACACTGAATTTTGAAAAGAGCTATAAAGAAGAGAAGAAGCCAGAGTCTATGGGCAAAAGTGTTGGACGAAATTCAGCTCTTTTTGCTGACTTGGTAATTTTCACTTTGAGAATTCTCAGAGCGTGTTCAACTAGCTCCCTATGCTATCAACTATGCTATCAACTGATGCAGGACTTGGGTGGAAATTTTACTTTGTTTGAAACTTTTGCTGCAGGTGCATAATGTGCTCTCACAAACACAGATCTTCTGATTTCTACACACACGTGTACCAAACTGCAGAGCTGGAGCCTCACCCTGCTCTGCACTTAGGACGGAAAGCAGGGAAACAGGATGAATAATGTGCTTGTCCTGGTGTACAAGCAGCCAGGATTTGCTTCTTCCTACACTGGGATTAATGAAAATGCCTATCATATTCTGGAAAGTATTTTACTGCCATGCCAACAGAAGCAAGAGCTATCCTCAGTGATAAGAACTACTTAGCAGACAGATATAATGCCTGTGTTGAAGTAAAAGCAAGTAAATCCCACCATAATGTGCTCCTGTACATACTGTGAAATCCTTCTCAAGGAAGCACAGCCTGGGTAACAGAGTTTAAATCCAGCTGAGATGACTGGGACTGCTTTTCAGCTTTCTCTGACTCAGTAACCCAGCACAGGAGAACTGGAGACAAAGTACCAAAAGGATAGTAGACATGCAAAATATTTCACAGCATCACTTGTAGACTGACTTGCTCCCATTAAAATGTATTGCCTAAAAACTAACCTTGCAAACTACTGCTTACTGCCCTATGAAAAACCTACCAGATAATGCCAGTCTTTCTGCTTGCTCAGAATGCACAGAATGCATTTGCAGTTTGAGATTCAACTCCCTCCACTTCAATCTTTCCAAAGAAATTACAAAAAGAAAAATGGGCAGCAAAGCTAGCATTACTGAAGGGGAAGTGTCCTTTCAAAGTCTGTGAAATGCACAAAGATGTCCCGGATTTTACATCCAAGACTTCTAGTAAAGTGTGGAAATCTGTGATACAAAAAACATAGCCCACCTTGGGCTTCAATGCCTCTGGATTTGAATCCAAGTCCTTTTGAAATTACAAGGAAGAACAAGTGGGTTGATACAAGATGCAGCCTCAGTACTGTGGTCCAGGAGCAAAAAAAGCACAAGTCCCCTGCAGTACACATCTGCCATTCAGTGAGTGTCAGCTGTTTTGTGCTATGTAGATTAAAAAAGGAGGGATTCTTCTGTTCTTCAAAATGCCCTAAATGGTCAATACAATAGCTGCACATGGGATATTTATTTACTCCAGATGAGAATCTCATGTATGATAAAAAATCTGCATGTGTTCAAGCTGTGTGTCATGACAAGGCAGCAACTTGTGCATTCACACTGAGTCAAGAGCGTACAAAAGAGTGGACAAAAGCTGTACTGAAAGCAATTCAAAGAATTTGTTGGATGAGAGGCTCGACATGACTGGCCAAAGTGCACTTGCAGCCCAGAGAGCCGATTGTGTCCTAGGCTGAAGCAAAGGTAGTGTGGCCAGAAGGGCAATTGAGATGATTCTGCTCCTCTCTTCAGCTATGGTGAGACCCCACCTGCAGGGCTGCATCCAGCTCTGTGCTCCCCAGCTCATGAAGGACATGGACCTGTTGAAGCATTTCCAGAGCAGAGATACCAAGATATTTAGAGGGATGGAGGACTTCTCATACAAGGAAAGGCTGAGAGAATTGGGTTTATTCACCCCAGGAACAGGACAGCTTGGGGTGACCTAACTGCAGCCTTCTGGTACCTGAAGGAACAGTGCAAGAAGGATGGAGGGGTCTTTTAGAAGAGCATGTAGTTAGGGGAAAAGGGGGAATGAATTCAAATTAGAAGAGAGATTCAGATTAGCTATTAGAAGGGGTTTTATTGGGAGGGTGCTGAGGCAATGGAACAAGTTGCCCAAAGAAGTTGTGGGTCCCCATCCCTATAAGTGTCCAGGACCAGGTTGGGTGGGGCCCTGAACACCTGGTGTAGATGAAGGTGTCCCTGGCCATGTCAGTGTTGCTGGAATTAGACCATTTTTCAGGTCTCTTCCAACCCAAACCATTCTATGATTCTATGAATAATACCATAATTGATTATGGTATTTCTGCTTGCTGGACCAGCTGCTGGATTAGGAGTCCCTGTGGGTGACATACATCCCCACATAAGGGAATGAGTACAAGAGGCATTGACAGGAGTCACACTCCAGTCATTTTACTTAAAATAAAAGAATTTTACAAGTAAAATAAAAGCTATATACCTGTCTTTCCCAAGGGCCTGGATTTCAGACAGAGTGAGACACTGTCTTCTTGTTTTGTAGACTATTTCAGGACTGCAGCACCCAGAGGAAGTGTTTAGAATGAGTAGCTGGGCATGAGCTCTGGAGCTCTGGAAATGCAGCAATAATCTGTGCACAGAGCAAGATAGAGATCTTGGTAGGCCCCTTACAAGCTGTAAGGCTATGTCACAGTGAGCAGTGCAAGCAGCTGCAGAAGCTTTCTGAAAGGTCTGGAGGGTTTAACAGCTACAGTATAGCAACAAAACATACCCAGAAAATGTCAGTGTGACAATTTTGTAGGCTTTCAGCATAAAGCTTGGAGACCCCCTGAGCGTACACTGGAAGCCAAACCATAATTTTTTTACAATCCCTACCATGTGCCTGAAGGTCAGCACTGCTGATGTTTCTGACACAGAGAGCTCTTCAGCAGTCTGTTGTGGTGTTTTGGGATGATTTTGCAGCAGGCTTGTTCAGCACAGGGTATTGTGTATGTACAGCAAAAATTAATGATGAGAAATGACAGCTAAATGGGATGGAAAATACAGGTTCACTGCTGTCCTGAAATTTTCCTACTCCCCAAACCCTGCCCAACTGTGTGTGTTTTGCCCATTTCTATGCCTCTGCGCCGCCTTCTTTCCCTTCTTTCACCATTTTACTGCTTTTTACAACACACAACATAGTATCAACAAGCTCCATTTGGTTCCTGCAAAGGAAGAAAACACAAGCTTTGACTTTTTTCCTTTGCTTTGTGACTTTGCCAGTCTGAGTGCACTGGTTAAAAAAGAATCGTGATTGGCATTCATGATATGAGCAGAACCTGATGCAAGATAAATCAATAGGAACATGGGCTAAACCATCTTCAGTACATCTATCATAGTAATTTACCCAAGTTTAAATCAATTTAATTAAACTGACTCACTTCTCTGATAGAGACAAGGCTTTACTGTGTGCCAACTTTAATCCATCGACTGGATTAAAATAATAAAAAAGTGGTGGCTGGTGACTTTCATGTTCAAGATGATGAGTGAATGATAGTGTCACGGAGAAGGAAGCATATGAAGGTATCTGGATGTGCTCTTAGAAGAAGAAAATTAATCAGAAATTAAGACATTTCCCTTAGAGTGCAATGTTGCTTAGCAAACAAGGCCTGAATTGTTAACACTGTTCATTATCAATATCCATGTAACCCTTGCCTCTGGTAGACAATCACCTCTTAGCAGAGCAAAAAGCCTTGCCTGCCAATAGAGACAGCATAGCTGATCATTGCATGTTAACAGCTGGCCTCTTTACAAAGCAAAACTTACTGCTTTAAATCACTTTCCCCTTTAAACCACCTGTTTCTAGGGTAAGCCACCCCTAGCAAAGCTGGAATAATGCAGCTACAAGTTTTACTCAAAAATTTGTATCTGTTTGGGCACCTGGAGATTTAGTTCAGCTCAGATTGTTAGTGAGAACTTCCTAAAATGTAGTTTGAGTCTCCTAAACTCTCTAGGCCAGCCTAGACTTTGCTGCCTCTCTGCAATACTTTCAAGTAGATTGTTATGTATAATATGTTATGTATAGGATGTTTTCAGACACAACACCAGAGATCTCTGGATTAAATGCTCACTGGTTGAAAAGCCCTGCCCTTTCCATGGGGAACTTTTGTTTATGGCTGGGGTCATTTTTACCAAACCCAGTTTTGTGGAGCTCATCATCATAAGACAATGAATGACTTTATGTGAGAACTCTTCATCATCCTTCCTGTCCAGTTGACAGATGACCTCCAAGCAAACATCATTTTCAAGCCCCTCCATTACAGCGAAGTTGACTTATTGTCATGTCATTATTGCTGGCAGTTCCTCTGCCTGCACTGTGGCCACTCAGAGGCTCACATCAGGCACTGAGGTGGTGTTACCAACTTAAAATTTTCCCTTGAAGAATGGTTGGAAATTTTATTTACTGACCATGTAATGGTACGAACCTATTTGCTTTATTATTCCCAGATCCCAAAATAACATCTCCTTCTTCTCGAGTGCACAACCCGCTTTGAAAACACAGGTAATTTGCATGAACCTGATGGAATGTGTTACATAGATGTGGCTTTCTGATGCTTGTCTTCCCTTCCTTCCTTGCCCTAAAACCATGAGGGAAATTTAAGTGCCTTGATGAGTGATGTTTCTTTTAAGAAAAACTACTGAAGATGGTTTATATGCAGTTTCTTATTCTGGGTAAGACTTAATTAATATCAACAGGCTCTTATTTCCCAGAAAAAAAACCAAACAAACAAACTATTCTAAACTCAGTGATATCAAAACCTAAAAACATTTCAGAATCAGGGTTTTCTCTCTGAGAACATGTAAAATTTCACTTTAGCCCACAAATGTTCTCATACAACGACTTCTGTTTTTCTGATTGCTGATTTTATTTGGTCTACTTCTTCCTGTCTGGTTTCTGACTTCTTTTTTTTTTCTCCAGAGTCTGTCTGATGTCTAAGGAGCAAATCACAGCAAATAGCTCCTGTCTTGTCTAGCTAATTGCTACACTGACACTATGAGCAACAGCAAAAGGAATAAGATGGGAATTTGTGCAACAATAAAGTGAAATGCTTGGTAAAACAGGCACAAAAGGAAAAAGACAAGACTAGGAAACCATCAGTGTTGCACTCGAATTCCTCCTACCATGTTTAACATTTCTTTCTCCTAGGAACAGAATTGATCATCACAGTGCTTCCTCAGGACTGCCTGCTATCTTGTGTGCCACAAATAAGTACATTTTGTTAGTGTTAGACTCCTTAATTACTGGTCACTACTATTGCAGTAGTAGTGTGATACATTTGTCCAGCCTCTTCTAGGAAACATTTTTCTTGTGTCCTGTTTGCTTGTCTTGCCCTTCTTGGCAATGTGCAGTTCAGGATAAATGGTTTTGTCTATCATAAGAAAGTCACATGTAACTGCTCCAGCTTGAGTTTTGTGTGGAATGTATTTTAAATGTTCACCAATCTTTTGCCTCAATTGGCAAAAAATGAAAGGTTCATGCTGAATGTTTTCCATTTTCAAGAAGCAATATTCAAACATATTTAGAGCTCCATCTCTTGCACCAGTCTGGATAGTTACTGCAAAGGCTCAGATGTTAGGACTCTCGGCAATAACTAAGAAAAGATGTGTGGAGTGTTGTTCAGCTGGGCTTTAAAAGTTTTGACTAGTAAATGCAACCCCAAATCTGGGTATCCTGAACCAGTAAGCTCAATTGCATTGAAAATTTTGTTCTCAAATGAGGGAGGGGCTACTAAAAGTTGGACCATGACTTTCTGGATTTGTAAGATAAGGTCCTTGGTGTCAGTACGAGCCTGAAGAGTTGGTGGCCTCCTCTTCCTCACCACTCCGTCTCTTCCTACTGTTGCACTCACACAAATTTCTGCCTGAGGCTCTGTGGTTCCCACAACAATGTGGGAGGGAATCAACTGACCTGCTCCAGTGTTTTTAGTAGATATTTTTTAAGCTGGGCCAGTTCTGTGCTAGGTTTTCATGGAGGTCTGGCATGTGAGGAGTGTTGAGCAAGCAGCAGCAGTGGGTCAGCAGCCCCTTAGCACTTCTGATTGTGCTGCAGTGTGGAGACTTCATGTCATGAAACCACAGCTGAGGAAAGGACTGCCAAAGGGCTGGGTGCCACTAGACTGCCAAGAGAGCCCCCACCACTTGTGGTTTTCAGATTTCTACTCACTCAGTTGACACAGAGTGACACTAAATAAATACTTGACTATTAAGGTCAATTAAATGACCTCATTTGTGGAAGTGTGGCCCCTACGTGTGTCACGTTCAGGGTTAGAAGCCAAATATCTGGAGTTGCTTTTGTAACACATGAGGTGAGGTTTGTCTTCTTGCAGAACGACACCTGGCAGAAAGGGGCTTTGTGCCTGCCTCAAGAAAATCCTGTCTGCTGCCTGAGGTTTGAGTAAGGAGATTATCTCTGCTTCCTCACCTGTAAAAAGATAATTACACTGCCCAACTTCCTAAAGAACCTTTGCATCTCCAGATAAAATATACTACAGAGAGGCTATACTACATGAATTATTCAAGCTAAATTAAATTAATGAAGACTGTGGAAACTCAGTTGCTTTTGTTTCTCTTTTTAATGCACTAGGTTCAGATTCTGCAGTGTCCTTTGTGGTCTCAAAATATTCAGAAAGCAGAGCACTGCTAGCTCACAGCTCTGCTGAAAATATTTTCTTCATTGTCTGAAAATATATTAATTTAATTATTGACAAGTCCATTTGTGAGAGAGCTATTGAAGCGTGACCAGCTCACCATGGTGTTTTCTCTAACCATAGAATGCCACAGGCAGTGAAAAATGAAAAGTCAATGCAATCTCTGTGAGACAGCAAGATGGATTTATGGGGAATTACAGGCTGGTTTATAAGGAAAAAAAATTATCATTTGAACAACAATGTAGGATTATAAGGACAGGTCTTGCAGTGTCCAGAACGACCTAGGCAGAACATGTACAATGTCACCCCAGGATACCTTAAATCCTTTGCACCAGTGCTTTTGGGTTAGCTGTGCTACCATCCCTGCTGCGGGCATCTCTAAGATCCCCTCTCCCTTTCTCTGTTCCCCAGATGCCAGGAGATGCCTCCTGCATGAATTTCTGTAATTCTCATCCTATAATTTGGGATGTGGGGCTGCCAGCACTAGACTGCTGGTGGCCTGCAACAGCAGCTTAACTGAAAGTTAATATTTATTTTGCCGTAAAGTTGTTCAGTTCTAAGTAGAACAGATTTAAGAGAGGTGCCTTACACATTATATTTGTACTCATCCTTAATTTTCCTTGATGGGGCGTGGGCAGACATGGCATTTTTCCCCAACATGGAGAACTGGAAGCTGGCTATCAGGCTTACAGCCTGTTTCCCTAGATTAATTTTTTTAAAATACATATCTTTACCTGTCAGCTTTTCCTGGCTCACATAAGTCCCTGCCCTCTTTTGGAATCTTGGAGGTGTTAGGGGCTCCTTTGAAAGCAGGCTTGGCTACTGGAGGAATCTCCCAGCCTGTCTGGGTAGAGACAAGACATTGTTATCCTCACTCCTTTGAAGCTGAGTACCTGAGCCTGGCTTAACCAGGTCATTATTTTACTTTTCCTTGCTCAGATTTGTCAGAATCCTGTTATTGGCTGCTTTCAATTAACTATACGAATTCAGAGAAACAGCAGTAGGAAATGTGGGGAGGGGGCACGAGGAGCAATATAGCATTAATCGAAGGGTCGTGCAGGCATTTTCCCAGTTTGCCTCACTTTGTTACCACAGAATTCCACGTGATCCTGAAAACATGGATTCTTGTCTAGAGCTATAATAAACAACCTGTCATTGCTGTGTTTCTGTTTATTTAAATTAACAAAGGGATAATTTCTGTCTGGTATGCAGCAGAGCGGAAAGGCGGGAAGGGAGCAGGCTTGGCCATGCCACCCTCTTCCTGCTGCTTTGGCAAGGCTGGGCTGAGTCCCAGTGCCAGGCAGCCCCTGCTGTCCCCTAAACTGTGCCTGAGGCTGTGGACACAGCTTGGAGAAGGCCTCTGCACATGGAGAACCAGAGCACAAAGGCATTACATTTTAATTTTTTTCCCTACAAAACTAAATCTCAATCATTAGGAATGTCTCTCTAGAAAAGCCCATTTGATATTTCAGTTTTGTTGAGGTGAAATATGAACAAAGCAGTGAGTGCATGTGAATGTTCTTGGTTAACTATCTGGTAAGGTAAGGGTGTTTTTTACTCTCCTTGTTTCCCATGCAGTGAGCACAACGGACTAGATGAATTCTTCACACTCATTATTTGATCACCTCTAAAAATAGATTCTTGCATATTTCATCCACTAGAAAACTTGCAGAGAGAGAAAAGACCTACTTTTCTTTTTTTTCTTTTTTTTTTTCCCTGCTAGTTGTGCCTGAAGCAAAATCAACTACTGGGCAGCTTTCATAATTTCTCCTGCTTCACAAAGAGTTGGCTACCCAGATGTCAGGGTCCTGAGGGCACCAGGAGCCCTTCTGCTCCTGGCCAGCCTTTGCTGGATCCCCATTTCAGCCCAGCCCAGGGTCAGGCCCTGCCCCTCTGATGCCACAGCAGTGTTGAGATCCCTCGGCTGTACATCGCAGCCTTGTTTCTTGTTATGCCTCCTCTCCTTCAGCTCCTGATGGGAACTCCTGGATGGTCCTTGGCCCCTGTTCATCACTTCCCATGTCAGGGGCCATCAGTGGGGTTTGTTACAGCCATTGTCTCTGCCCAGCACAGCCAGACCCTGTGGGGCATCACCTGCTGGTGAGGGCATGGCCAGTGCTGGAGTCACCCTCACGTCCCAGCTCATGTCCCTTTGGAAAGAGCTGTCCCTCACTGAGGAGACCAGCTCTGACAGTACATGGGTGGAAAAGTGATGATAATGAACCACCTTCTTCTTGCAGTATTTCCGTGTTCAAGCAGTAAGAAACACTATGGACTCTGTGCTAAGTGGACAGAAAAGTCTGCAGCCTGAGTTGTGTCCATTGTGGTGGCTTTGCACAGGAGCAAGGGGGAAGGGATGGCACTCAGACTCCAAGGTATTCCTGGTTTAGAGCCGTCTAAAAGTCGTTAAAGCACCCATTTAACCATCTATAATTTTAGCTATATAGCTTACTAGTTATCTGTCTTGTGATAATGCCTGATTCTTAGCAAATAGATCTCCTCTCAAGCCTTTCCTCACTCAGTAAAGGCTTCATTCCCTGACTATCCCAGACAATCCTCTCCTGTTTGTCAATCTCTCTCTCACACTGGGGGACACAGGGCTCCAGCCATGGCCCAGCCATGAGGAGATGCTGCTCCCTCAGCCTGTGGTTTCCCTCTGTACAGCACAGCCCAGCCCAGCTGCCAACAAGTCTGGATCAGCCAAGTCCAATGAGATCTTCCTGTTTTCTCTGTCCATTCACACCCTCTCCTCTGAACTGTCTCCAGCTGATCCCATCTTTCCTGAGGATGCTTAAAAATAACAGCAATGCCCACCTGAGGAGCAGATATGCATCCACAAAATGGACACAGAGCTCAAAACCAGCTTGCAGAATATGAACAAGACACTTACAATGGTGACAGACCTTGTTGTTTCTCATTTTTCCCAAATATAGAAACACTGTCATTTCTATCTTTTCTTTAAAAAGGTTTCATACCTTATGAACAGAAGAGCTGAAGCCAGACCTCCATACCCTTCTTACATTTTATTACTTGTCAAAATAGCATTTGGTAGAAGCAAGACTGTGACAGAACACAGGTTTTTATAAATATTGCCTAAACTGCACCCCTAACTTCGTGTCCTTTCTTTCAGCCTCCTTCCTATTTCTTATTCTCGTCCTTTCATCATTGTAATTTCCTTCTGACTCTTTCTTTTATTTCTCAAAATCACTGGTCCTTCTCCTGGTTAATTTAAACTTCTGAAATAGCTATGAAAGAGCTTATTTTCCCAAAGAAAAAATAAAATGCTGACATCAGACAATAAATCACTTCTAAGAATACTTCTACTAGTATTTCATATTCAGCAATAAAAGACAGACAGAGGGCAAAAAGAAGTTAACTTTTTAAAAGTTGCTAATAGAAGTATGTTTTAAGAAAAATATTAAATACACACACAGACACATATATATATATTAATATATATATCTACATAATATATATATATATGCAAATTATCTACCAACTGTAATTGGGAAACAGACATCAGGACTATCAGGTTCTTAGTCTAGTTCTTCTTACTCCTTATGAGAGATAATTTTTTCTTTTTGTCTCTTGAGAAGGTACAAAAATCCATGGACCGGTGTAGCATGGGGTTCTCTTTTGAACAGTTTTGAGAGGTATGACATAAGCAAAATAATTACTTTCACAAGTAAATATGGCTCAGTTCTGTCTGATTACTTTTTTGAAGTTACATTTCAATACACCACTGATCAGATCAACCGTTTTCCATTGCAGTATTTTCTGCCTGTGTGTTATTTTAAGCTTACCCTTACCATGGGACTTGAATTCATTTGGAACTCATTAATAATCAGTATAATTCCCTTTCATTAGAAATATCTTGCTGGGGTAACTGCTTGTTGTGACAATTCCCACAAAGTCACCATCTTTGTAGAGATGCAGCTGGTGATGATGAAATAATATGCAACTTTATAGTAAACTAATATTCCCCAAAATAATGAAATGCCTTAAAAAATTCCATGCATAGTTAATAGGAGATCAGAAGGAGGGAATCTACAGATAGGATCATTTTCTTGGAGAATAGAATTCTCTTTTTTTAGTGTGGCACAGAAGAGGGATTTTGTGTTGCATATATATGCATCTTTTCCTGCACAGTGTATTTTTTTTTTTGCCATGTATAATGGAACAACACAAAATGCTGACAAAGCTGATGAAGACAGCATCCTTCCCAACAATAACACAATGGCTTGGCAGTTCATCATGTCTGAAGAGAAGATTTTGTAATCAAAGACATTGGAAGCTTGTGAAAGAGGGGGTTAACTGAAAAAAAAAAAAAAAGAAAAAAAAAAGAGCTTTTCTTTCTTGGAGCATGGACTGCAATCTCTGTTTTTGTCTAAACTTTCACTGGGCAAATATATCTGTATTTTGACCCTCTTTCCAAGTTACTTGTTTTTGTAGAAATACTTGTAGCAGGCTAACAAAGCTGTGCACAAGTATTCATGCAAGGGTTGTCAGTGTGTCGCATTTCTCTGAACAATAACAGGCTGCAGAGTGGGAAGAAATTTTAAGCAGCTTTGAAAGAACATGGAACAATTCCTTTGTTTTGTATGTCTTCCATGTGTATAACTACTCTGCCATGTGCCAGAAAACTAACACAATAGTTCAGCTAAAATTGGTGAGACTGAGAATTGAGAAAGAGCCTATTCCACAGACACACTTCTGCTGATAACTTCTGAATTCTTTTCTGGAAGACAAGGAGGAAAAGAGTAGTCAGCTCATGTGGGTCTGGAAGCAAATCCCCTTATTTGAAGGAGAATGAGGACAGGAACAAAAGCATGTCCTATGAGCAATTGTCAGTTTTGCTGCCCAGCCTTGATCATATGGCAAGTGTCTTGGGGCAAAAGTTTCTTTCAAATGTGTGCAATTACTGGTGCCATTTCTGTTGCTACAGGCCAGGCCATTTTCTCAAGAAACTCCTGACTGTTTCTAATAGTGTTTGAAGGGTCCACTTTCAAATTATTTCCCTCATTTCTTCTACCTCTGTGACTGGATGCAGTCGAAGGCTGGACAGCAATAGGAGGTTGCCACTCCTGTTGGCTTGATCCACAGGAAAATAACATCTGCTGCACCAGTGGCTGGACTAAAGAGGCAATGACTCTGTGCCAGACAGAAGGGCTGCAGCTCATCTGCTCAGGGGGAATGTGGACAATTCTCTGCAAATTTGTCATCTAAACCACTCTCTGGCTCATAGCAATGAGTCTTCTCTTTCTACAGGCAACATTTTTACTGAGTTCATCTCAAGTAACTGGAAGTTCCAGGTCCTCTCTCTGTTCCTTAGTGAAAACCTCACTGACACCTTGGGTGCCGGGCAGCTGCCCTGTGAGAGGCACTGCCAAGGGAATTCAGTTCCATCCCTGGTGATGGTGCCCTAGGACCTCCCTTTAGTTTTCAGCATGAGGAGACAAAGCTCCTGCTAAAGCAGAGAGTTTCCTTAAACTCTTTCACAGCTCAGATGCATTGTGAGGAAAGAGACCTTCATCCTCCTAATGAGCAAATGTGTTCAGAGTAAACGCACTCCTTGAAGGGCGTTAATGCTTTCATCACCACTGGCTAATGAGCCTGAACTTGCACCTTGTACCAGATACTAATCAGATTCCTCTTTCTGTGCTCTCTAAAGCACTGCAATTCGAGCTGCCAGCAGGCAGTGATGCCATTTAAAAATAACCGCACATGGGTGTTCTTATTCAATATTTCTGTCACTAGAGTTGGCAAAGGTCTAGTCCCAGGCAAGACTGGGGCTCATTTTAATATGCATTGCATTCTTAATTTCTTTTAAAGTTATTATTAACTTATTCCATTTACAAAATCAAATAAAAAGACCTTTAACTGAAGAGTTACTATTTCTTCTATAATGTAATTTGATTTTTCCCCTCAAAATTTCAAATTACTTTATTCCTGTTCTTTTTTTTTTTTTTAATCATTTGCATAATCTACAACACTTTCAGGACTTTCGTACTTTGCATAAATCAATTTCACTTCTTGTTCACTTCATCACTTTCAAGGGGATTCTTTTCTGCTTTACTGGACTTAAATTAATCCTCTGGAGAAAGTAGTGTCATGACACGGCCAGCACCAAAATCTGCATAATGAAAGCAATTTTTTCCATTTAAATTGGCACTCAAGAATATCACTGCTCATTAGAAGACTTTAGATCTTTTATTTCATTTTAAGTGAGAAGGACAAGCATTCTTTCCCTAATATGAGTTTCTTGCATGAGAATTTATTCAAAGACTTTTAAATTTCTTGTAGTGTAAGTTAGGTGCCTAAATACCTTAAAAAAATCAGCCTGTGTGATTTGTAGAGTATTAACACTGCTTGAAAGATTACCAGAATTTTCAGGCTTGATCTGAGTGGTGGTCTGTCTCATCTGGCTTCTCTCTGGGGTTAAAAAATAATGGATGGTTGTGGAATCACTTACAATGAAAGGGGAATTTCTGACTAATTCCAGGCACTCAGCAGATGCTTTTGCTGGTGATGATCTTAGATGAAGCTTAATATGAAATCTGTACTGAAACTTTTAACTGAGAAAAGTGCTCAATATAACAGAAGGAAAGCTTCAGAAAAAAAGAGAAGCTCTTAGCCTGGAAAGGGCTGAGATGCAAAATCTGTGTTTGTTGCCTCTTCTTTGGCAGCACACAGCTGCAAAGCAGCCACATGTCTTTCACTAGAAGTCTCCAGGGCTACTTAGCCTTCCAGGGTAGATGCTCTCACACTTCCCTCAGTCTGCAGGCTTTATCATTAACAATTCTGCATTTACCTTTCACAGTTTCAAAAGAAATATATGTGTTTGGGGGAGGAAGGGCCTTCTCTGGCCCTTGGGCCCTTGGGCCAGTAACACAGCTGAGGATGGAGCAGGCTGAGCTGCTGATGCTCCTGTGGACCTGCCCAGGCTCCAGAGCCCAGGGCTATCTGGTCTCTGTGTCCTTGCTCCAGGCTCAACATGCCTGTCGTGCCCCACTCAGCTCAGCCTCCCAGACAATGCTGCTGTTCAGTGACTGCAGGCGATCTGGGCTCCACGCTGACCTTTTCCATTCTGCCCTCTCACACATCCTCGCAAAACAAATTTATTACTAGGTTGGGTCCACTTGTCGAAAGTAGCGTTTTCTCTCTTTTTAAGATGAAGATTATTTTCCTTCCTTCACCTGCAACTCGTTGTTTCCATTTGAATATTTTACAGGATCAAGTAGCAATGATATCGGCTTGCCTTTTGTTAAGTTTCCTGCGTTATGAATGAGGTGTTGCTTTTGTCTGCTAAATACAATGATAGAGAGCATTTAAAGACTCAGAAGAAAGTGTTGATGCATCTATTTCTCCTGCATAAATGTGTCTTTTCCAGTCATTGACTATTTCATTGTCATTGCTATGATGTAGAAGGAACACAACTGAATAAATTGAACACACGGAGCCTCTGACAAGAAAATATGTGTTTCAGAAACAGCATTGGAGGTTATATTTAATTTGGTAACATTTGTGAAACATTTTTAAAAATTATTTTCCTAGTTAGTATGTATTATTCCAAAATACATGCCTTTGATTTTAGAAATTGTCAGAGGAAATGAATAATTTTCCCATAATTTTTAAATACCTTGTCTGTCTTACATAGTCAGTGCCAAATAAAAGATTCTATTTATGCAAAATTTCTTTATGCAGAAATCTGAAAACTATTTACATGCTAAAAAAGTGGGAGACATGGTGATCTTTTTATCACAACACACACTAAAAACAAAACTTCTGTCTGACATATTTCAAGGTACACACTTCTGTTTTTTCTTCCATCACTCTTCTCCTAATTCCCTGTTCTGCTGTGAAATAAACATAGGAGCAAAGAAGCTTCTTTTGACCCTGGATCAGCATTATTTTCTAGTTCATTTATCAATGTTTTTCAAATTACATACCTTGGTTGGTCAGATGTAAAACTGCATAGAATTAATTCTTTTTGGAAAATGCATCCTATTTAACCCTGTATCTTTTCGGAGCTGCATTTGTGAAGGCACTCACATTTTCTGTATTCATTCATGGACGAGATGCCTAGAGCTGGGTCAAGAGGAGAAGAGTGAAGATAGTGACAGTCCATCATTTGGACATTGGGAGGGTGGAGAGGGGTTTGATTTATTCACCCTGCGTTGTTTCAAAGCTTATGTTGCAGTTACTGGATGAAATGGATGGCGCATGGTGTAATTTGGACCTAAATCTTTGACTGTGCCAAACCCTTGGCAAGAGGGGAGCAGCCATTCTATTGAAAGGCAGCAACCTTGCTCAGTTCTTTGGACAAATGTTGGTAAAGTATTTTATTCACTGCACAGCACTGACCTGTGGATAGAGCCTCCTGCCAAAGGGAGGTTGTTCTCTGATCAGCATTTCTTTCTGTCAGCCTTGAGTATCCTCCTGCTGACAACATTATTACTGGGTGCTCTGGGTCCAGGCTGCTGCTTCCTTAGTCCCTAACCCTCTCAAGCCTTCTACAACAGGGCTTGTGGTTCAACTTCATGTTTGTACTTGAAATACTGAATATCTCTGGCTGGGATTGTTTTTCCTTCTACCTGCCCTCATGTTTTCAGCCAGAAGAAGAAAACTATTTGACCATATTATGCCATTGTGAAGATCAGAACCCTTGGGGTGCAGGAATGGACTGAAAACTGTTTAAAATCCTACTGCAAAAAGGTTACAGACTTATTAGAGTTGAAACTCCTATGGCCAGGATGGAAACTTTCTCTCTCCCTGAAGTTAGCTGATCATAGCAGTTGGAAGCCAGAAAAAGATCCTGCTACACAGCAGTCATCTATGTCAGACTCCAATTTTGTTTTCCTTCTTCTATTTGTATTAGGTTTTCAAATACAAACAGCAAGCATGCTCTTTATCCCAGGAGTTTTCACTCTAATGGGTTGTTAATGAGCTATCAATTACTTATGCAAAAGGAAACACACACATACAAACACATATAATACTATTCCTTAGCTGAAGGTTTTCTGTGTTTAAATATTGGGAGCTTTACCTTCCTCACCCGGGTCGCTAGCCCTCCATATGTCTTCACCTGCAATCACTCTATTACAAAGTCTAGCATGTAACACTTTAAGAAAGATTGTATATCTGAGCATCATGGGCTCATGCTCTAATCTCCTGCAGCATTGGCAGTTCCCTGGGTTAGTTGATATGTAGCACTTCTATGCTATCGAGCAGTCCCACTGTATTAATCAATCCTCAAGCCCTCTTGTGAAGCTCACTAGCTGTTAATCTTATTTCTAGAGGCACCGTCTCCTTCTTGACTGAGGATTCTTGAATTACAATGACTAAAAAGCATTTCTGTCCATTCACAAGAGGACCAGAAGCTAAACTTTCTCCCATCCAGCCTTTGTCATTCACGCAGCGAGGACTGATCATTGTCATGAGCTTGACCTCGTAATGAAATCAGTGACCTTGAAGGTGGCACAGGCAATACAAATCCTCTTGTTCACCCCAAGTTTAGAAGCCGTTTGCCTGACTCCTTTGATCAGCTTCCTCATGAATGAGGAGCCCCCAGCAAGACCTGCCTGAACCACTTAAGTCTCTCCTTCCCATATGGCGTAGAGGAAGCATTTGTGTGGCCCAGCACCATCAGGACACAGATCACTAAGCTCAGTCCTCAGGCTGCTATGGATCCTTTTCTTTCCTCAGGCTCCTCTCCTACATTTCTCTGCATATTCCACTCCCCATTAACCCTGTAGTTGGCCCCGGGGCAGCCTCCCCTCCCAAGGACCAGCATCCTCCTACCACCCAATTGCCTTCCCTGGCCCATCTCCTTCCCTGCCACCTGCCAGAGCTCCCTAAGCACGGGCTGGGCTGCCTGAGCAGAGCAGCACACAGAGGTGCTGGTAGTGAAAGCGAAAACCAACAGTAAAACAGGATAGAAAGCAATGTAAAAATGGAAAGAAATGTAAAAGTATAAAACAGTACAGAAAGAAGATTTTTATTTTTAAAGCGCATTGCTTTTTTCCTGTGTGTGAATATATACATGTTTGTGTGTGTGGCTCAACAGTGTCCAATGAGCTTAACATGCTGGAATTATCCAGGCTGCTAAGGGTTAAAGTATTTATGAACTTGTTAAGAGATGGGAACATTATGCACTGTTCACAATGTTTAATTTTAACTGCCACGCTAGAGAGAATCTTTGATTACATTATCAGATTATTCTCATTGAATGTTAGTTGTTGTGTCTTTTTTTTTTTTTGACAGTGCTATTTCTGTGTTAGAAAATATATTCCTCCTAATTGACTGGAAATGGAGGATATTAATTAGCCAGGCTTTTCATGCAGAGGATTCCAGCTGCTGAAATCCTAGGCCCATATAGGGTTAAATGTCAGTCTAGAAGATTAATGACTTAACTGAAAACATTTTATCACAGATACAGAAAATAAATCCCCTTCTCAGATAGCCACAGACCGTGTGTGCCACTGAGGATGGGAACTGTGCAAACCAATAAAACCTGACTGCTCCTGCACCAGCAAACAGCAGCGATAAGACAAAAATCATTATAAGGATCAAAGTCGCTGAGCTCCCTGCCTGGCAATGATGCTGCAGGGCTGAAATACGAGGTGTGCTGCCTACCTGGGGTGACAATCTCCACAGAAGCTCAGAGCCTGTGCCTTCACTTGGCTTTCTCAGCACAGGAAAGGAGGGATATGTACTTCCATGCCAGGTTTATGTGCATGAGAATATCCTGTGTGGCTGCACAACAGCTCTGAATTAAGCCTTAGGTGCCTGTTTCTTTTAAATTTCCAATTTCTCCTCCTTCTTTAAAAGTAAAAAAATCTTCCCATCATCCCACCTTTCCCCACATGCTTTCCCTTCCTTATATGATTCAACATAGCTGGCTGTGACTACAATGAGATGCAGCCAACAATGCACCTACTGACTGTCAGTGGCATCAATGGAACATGCAGGAGCAAAATGAACAGAAATCTCTCCTGGAGCACAAACATTTAGCAGTGACAAGAACAGTGAACTGAATATAACACAAACGTTTGGCTGCATGAGTTTTAAGGCTTGCTTGCCCACAGGTAAGAAAATTAATCTGATGTTTAGATTAGGTTCGTGTCTACACACTGTAAGTACGGATTTAGTGGCTTTTGGACCAGAAATTAAATCAAAGATGCTCAAACCCACAACCTTTAAAATGTTCTCTTTTCCAGGATTAAATCCTTAAGATTTTAATTGTTAAACTGCCAAAAGTTTGTCTTGATGAGGACAGAAAAATGTCACTCCTTCACCCACAGAAAAATGTTTCTTGGCTAGGTGGGTGACTACTTTAAAACTACTGCCTCACTCTGAACGTTGACATGTTCAGGGAAAAAAGGTATGTAAAAATAAATCCTTCAGGGCAAGAAATTGCATCATCTTACATTACACTTTTAATTTTTCAATGCAAGACTGCTCTGTAATTTTGCAAAAGCAGCTTTCAGTAGTAGGAGCCATCTTTATTCTAGCTAGCTTCCTCAAGGAAAGTTTGTAGCCCCAGGCCTTTTCAGACCTGTAAAACCAATAAAGATTTTTCTATTTTCCCCTGGCCTTTTCTTTAACCTTATTATTACCTCTGCATACTTCAGATGCTGGTTTAGTTACACTTTCTCGTAGACACTGCCTCTCTTGGTGGGTGGAGGGCTGAGGCATTGGGAGATGAAGGTCAGGGTGGACCTTCATTCCCTCAAGCAGCACGCACAAGAGCAGGTTAGCTGTTCAGGACATGCTTCCCATGTACTTCAGCTGTAGGTGTTCAAATGGAGGGGAAATGAAAGGAAAGAGCTCCAGGATCATCCCACAGAAAAAGCAGAATATCAGATTCTTGACAGTAGGCTGAAGTGACTGGACTTTGCAGTGATGGAGGAAAAGAATGGAAAGATGATTCAAGAACAGCCAGACTCCAGCTGGTACTACCATGTTGTGGAGCACCTGGAACAGAAGTTCTGCCTGGGTGAACTGGGGAGCTCCAGGCTGGGCCATGTCAGAGGAATTTAACCTGTCCAGGTTCCTTGTATGGTTTTGGCTTCTGTGCAAGAAGATTTGTCCCACCCTGCAGCCCAGCACAGCTGCCTCTCACAGCTGGAGGGTCTCCTCAGTCAGGTCCTACCAACAGGAGGAGAGCTCCACTGTGAGGGGTAAAGGGGCAGCATCCCCTTGTATGGGGAGGGGTCCTACTGGGATAACCTGGAATCCTAATTCTCCTATACTCTTCCCTGAAGTAATGAGCTGCAGGAAGGAATTTTCTTTTTATATAAAGTTACACAAAGAAACTACGCAAGTTCTTTGGTTCTGCCTTTGCATCCTAAAATATACAACTTTCTTCTTGATACTGTATGATCTTCAGTTACTATACAAAAATAAATTATTTGCAGGAGAATGAGGGCAAGCTGAAAACTTATTTATCATCCAACCATTATAATGTGGTTGATGATCAAACAACCTGTGAAGCTGAGATAATTTTCTTCATCTTCAAGTAGCCACTGGAAAGCCTCATTACATGCCTGAAGTTGCATTGCTTAGCAACAACATTTCAGAAATTCAAGTTATCAGCATGATCACTAATAAGACGGTAAGCTGCAAAAGAATCCTGAATAAACTAGATTCATTTGCATTTCAAAATAAATGAGAGTAAATGTCAGATTGTGTTCTGGAGTATATGAACTCTTCTTAGCACAGATATATTGTGTTTACTCAAGCATTTGTACAAGAGAGACAAAAGTGAAATGTTTCTAAAATTTTATAAATGCAGGATGTCTGTGGGTTCCAGATATTTTACTACTCTTCAACTCTTAACTTTAGCTAAAGAAGCCTGCTATCAGCAAATCTTGCTGTCAAAGTGTGGAATACACAAAAATAATCAGAAGTGGTATTTTCCATGGCAGGAGTATGAATGAGGATAAAGATACGATTAATATGTTGCAGTGTACAGGATCTATTTGAAGGACTGTTTGGTTTATAAAACCATAGTTTTGGAAACACATTTTTAAATTTTACAGTTCCTCGGAGAGTGGTATGGTTCACAAATCCAGAGTAAATCTGGGATGTTTCTGCAGCCCCAGATTTCTGGTAAAACATAGAGAAAACAGAGTTGTGGGAGTGCTCAGTGAAAGTGAAGTGAACAATAGCCCAAGACTATCAGTGACGTGTTGCCTTTGTCTGACCTGGCTGAAATATTGATCAGCAACCAAGAACAAAAGTACCTGTCAGTGACCACAAAGCACTTGGCTTGAACTTGCTCTAATTTTGTCCTGAGAGAGTTGATCTTGAAACACTTCCTTCATTTATTCACTCACGAAAACAGTATTTGGGGGAGAAACCCTGTTTATTGCTGTTCCTTTACAGACAAGCCTCAGTTACCTTGAGGGCACAGACAGACATTTACTTACCTACTTGCAGTTAGAAGGCTCCTTCTCTAGTCAGCACATGTATGGATATTCAGGCACTTCCAAAAGATGCCACATCCCACTGGTTTAAAACTCTCTTTGGATGCAGAGGAAGCCTCCCAGCCAGCTTTGACTCACTGCTTCAGAATGCAGAGTGAACAAAGGGAGAGGATTTTTTCCCCCCTAAGAACACCACTGGAAAAACAAAGCTAGATATTGGAGTTAGATAACTCCTTCCCACTTTGTCCCAAGAAAAGAACAAGACTCATCCAGGCTTTCTTTTAGTATTAATTGCCAGCAAGTAAAGACAAATTCCAAGCCAAGTTTCCTCTAGTCATTCAGTGGGAGATCTCTCCCTGCAAGGGAAGAACATGTATCCAAATGACAGGCAAACACATCTGAAGGAGAGAAAAAGAGCTTGACCTTGCAAAAAAGACAGAAGTGAGGCTGTTTGGGTACTTCAAGGATATGAAGGTGCATAGCTTAAATGCCACACTTCTTTCAAAGACTGTTTTGGAAATATTTTATGTACAGTACAGAATTACTGGTTTGCTGTAGTATTCAGGTCTTTCCCTACTTCAAGACCTAGTCTACAGCTATTCCACCCTGCAAGCAGATATTATTTAAATTTTTTATTTTAAAAAAGAAAATAAATGCATGTGAAGTGGTATTCCACTTTATTTCAAAGCCTAAGGTTGGAAATAGCTTGGAAAATGCCATAATTTTGAAAACTGTGAAACCTTTTGTATTTTGACACCCACACACAGCACTTCTGGCCTACAAAATAAGGTAAGAATGGAAAACAGCTCATTCTAAACCTCAGTCATGTTTAATGCTAAAAATAAAACATGTAGACAACCTTATAATTCTTATAAATAATGATTCTAGGGTCCAGAGCAATAAATTTGAAAACTGTGGTTTATGATAATGTATTCTGCAGTGACAGTAGAAAAATAGGTCATCATTTTGAAAAGGAGAGAAGCTATCTGTCATGTTGAACACACTATTAGGAAATTTGAAGTAGTTTCAGAGACAGTTAGTCCAAGATATTGCTCCTCTGACCCCCATGTCCCCAAGCAGAACATGTGAGTGAAGAGTTTCTGGCCTTCACTGTGCAGGCAGAGTTACTGCATGGGTTCATCTCAAGGCTTGTCATATCTGCTGTTAAGAATCTGCCTGTATGTCTCTATCACAGATTATCAGCCTGGGTACCATTAAGCAAACCACATAAGTTTTACTGTAAAAACAAAGAGGAAAAAAAAGGAGGAAAAAAATAAAGTGAAAGAAATATGTT
Source organism: Petroica traversi (assembly GCA_025920805.1). Lineage (NCBI taxonomy): Eukaryota > Metazoa > Chordata > Aves > Passeriformes > Petroicidae > Petroica > Petroica traversi. The sequence goes on from JAHLSL010000017.1 coordinate 10,619,173, forward strand.
TAAAAAACAAGAGTGACTCTCCTCAGCTGGATGAGAGGCATGGTCAGCAGCAAGTTCCTGCAAGGTACAAGCTATCACTGAGCAGTGAACCCTGTTTTGTCTTTACCCACTGAAACAGTTGCCCCCATAGGTCTAATCTGCCACTTTTTCAGGCATGTAATTAACACTTCTGTGGCTGGACTTCAACAAAAACCTATGGATTACAGGGAAAGGTGTGTTCAACCCATAACTCTCTACTAGAACTAGGTGAAGATGGTCAAGTCTCTGGCAGAATCTGGTTTTACCTTTGTTTTCAAATCTCAGGAATACATTTATGTCTGCAGGTTTAGGGAGTGAGAGAAGGTTCAGTTCCACAGAACTTGGGCAGGATGCTGAGTCTGTGCTTTAATAAATATTTGACACATATCTTTTTCCAGCCAGACAAAAGCAAAGTTTTCTTTACCTAATTTGCTTTCCAAATTGTCAGTGAAGTGTTATTTTTTTCTTTGATAATTGATGTATATGTCTTGTCCATTTTTTTATTAAGTTATAAAAGAGGAATTCACTAAATCTCCTTTTATTACAATTTTGTTTTACTTTTTTCCCCTTCCACACCCCTTTTCAGCAGGCAAAATCATCCTCAGATTTTTCTCTGCTTTCAGCCTTGTTTATCATCTCTATTCAGTGTTCCTGAAAGTGCACTGCTTATTCACTGTCTCAGGAATAGTCTGCTTCTGCACTGGTCTCTGCATAAACTCACAGTAATTGGCCTCCAGCAGCAATTTTAGGAAGTTTGTTGAAAATCTTGAATTTCAACACTAATTTTGAAATATAAAGCTTAGTAGCAAAGTCAAGTAATAGCCATTTGTTACGAAAGTAAGTAAATGGATTTGTCTTTAGGTGAATTTGCATCAAATAGATGCCCATAAAAGGTCCAACAATAAATGTGCATCATAAAAATTGCCCTTGAAACATGGAAAAGGACACTTCTGACCAGAAAAGAAGGGCCTCTGCTCACCAGCACTGAATATCTAAAGTTGTCTCAGTCAGTACTTGGGGCTTTCCTTGTGTGCAGCCGTGAGCAAAGATTGCTTCCAGAGGACAATTCACTGCCCTAGTCCCAGGTATTTCTTTTCTGTAGCTGCAGTGTCTGCACTCCTCCTTTAAAAGAAATAGCTGATGTCTGTTTCATTCATTCAATTATCTCCTCCTGTGTAAAGATACATATTGAGAGTCCAAAGATATTATCACAATTGAAGGAATTTCCAATCAAATTTATAGAGGTGATAGTGCTGAAAAGCGAGGCCCATCATGCAGTGGGATTTTGCTATGCCTAAGTCATGCTCTTGGTTAGCCCCAGAGACACTGGTGAATGAAAGGCTGGGCATGACCTGAAAATGTGCTCTCACATTTCCTCCAAGAGGGAAAGCAGGCAGGTGCACTGGGTCTTTTATAATGGGAACACCCAGAGGAGGAAGAAATTGGTGGAAAGAAATCCCTGAGAGCTGACCTATCAGAGACTTCTATGTTCTCTCAGTCTAGCAGTGGGAAGGATACAGGACTTAATAAGTCTGGGAATTTCCTAACCCCAGGCAGTAAAAACAGCCTATTTGGCATTATGAATTTATAGATATATAGATAGTAATTTTCACAGTTGCAAAATGGACATGGTGAGATTTCAAATTTCGAGTATCTGGCATTCAGGTATTCTATAGGAGCAGAATTCACTACAACTTTTATTAGTTCAGCTTTACTCATACCTATTTAAAAGTTAAGTTATAGAAATTTCTCTTTATGTGTTATACAGTAGTACATGGATACCATAACAACAGCATAAAAATAAATATTTACTACTTTACATCAACATCATCTCAGCTAGAGTGTGTATCCTTAAGTATGGAACTGGGCAGCTGAGACCAGATATAAAAATCTATCTGGGTTTGGAGAAAGTTGTTATCAGTGCCCAAAGAGCTTAACAGAGAATTACATCATATTTTTCTTTCCAAAGCTCTACTACGGTGGACCTGAAGAGAGCAAGCTGCTAATAATTTTCATTTCTGTTTTCTCATGGTTATCTTGTGGTCTGACTAATAGGACCCCCAGGGATTTTAGTGTTACTGCATGGATTTCCCACACAATATATGGTACAGGTTTGATTTTTTCCAGAGTGCAGATGGTTTTAGTTGTTAATCTCTGCAAATTCCTGCTGACCTCTTGTACGTGCTTGTTTCCCTCTTGAAGAGGTGGTTCAATCTGCCTCATCTGTCATTCCTCTTGCAGCAATTGGAAAATGTTTTAAGCCATTCTGGAAATCATAGGCAGGACTCAGTCTCAAGGAAACAAGAATCTCCTCATCATTTTCTTGTGTTTTTCCTAGGCAATGCAGTTTCTGGACAATAAGAATATTAAATATTGTGGGGGAGGTGGTGTAGGGCACAAAAATACTTCAGAAAATGTCTAGTTCCTACTTTAGCAGTTGGTATGTTCTTGGGTTGCACCTTATTCTGTTTGTCTCACAAATAAACGATACTTTTTCATTTATCTTTTACTGAAGACTAAAACTCACCGTTTCTGTATCATTTCTAGACACACTTTTGGGGAGCAGGGGAAGGGAATGTACTTTCTTTTCTCACAAGAAGATATTTTAAGCCTTTTGCTACAAAATTATTATTCAGACAGCTCCCCAGGAGCAATGTCTATCTTCCCGTATTCCCCAGGCACAGAGACAACCTTTTACTATTTCACATGGGAGACTCTTGAGCTCCATCTTCTGGAAAATCTGGGACTGACTTGTTTTTCGGGCTGGTTCCCGTGAAAGCTGGGCGGGTGTGCGGGACAGATGCGCCCAGGCTCCCACCCAAGGCAAACACCCTGCTTGCACCTCCTTTCCCCGCATTCTCGAAGGAGAACCAAAGTTTCTGCAAGACATTTGGAAAATACAGGTGCAGTTCCAAGGCAGGTAGCACCCAACAGATGTCAAAGGGCAAAAAGCCTTTGTGATTATTTTGATATTAACAATGGTGTTATGGCTGGGTGGAAGTGGCCTTGCACACACATTGCTCTCAGTTTAAACATCAGCATGAACACGTTTCCCCGAGCCAAATGTGAGCCTACATAAACACCTTTAATGGCGTTTTTCAGCCTGTTGGATGCCTTCTGTGTTTTGGGTTCACTGAGGGACAGGTGATTTAAGCATTCCTGGCTGGCGCTGACAGGCTGTTTCTCTTTGTTACAGGAGAGGCTGAATCAACACTACCCATTATGCTCTCACCTTGATCTCCCTTACTCAGCAACCCAACTTTTTGTGCTGATTTCAAAGCCTCACCATCAATGGTAAGATTTTCCCTTTGTTTCTTCTGGGCCACTTCTCCCAGGCCAGAGTGAACGCAGCCTCCCTGAAATACAGCAATCCAGGCTGAAATGCTGGCAGGAGCTTTGCCACAGCCTGCTCCCTCAGGGACCACTGCACCATCATCCCTGAGACAGAGGGAAGGAGGGGGAAGGTGGTCTCCAGGACGTGCTTTGGTGCCAGTTAGTTGTTAAAGTTGTTTTTGCTGATTCTGTCCCAAAGAGGGCTTTTGAAGCAGGACTGCCCTCCTTATTTGAGGGCCAGCATTTGCTGAGGTACAGAGTCAGCCCCCAGGGATTCTCAGGCATCTGAGCATTTTTGTTCCATGGCACTGGTGGTTTAGGGGTCCTTTTCCCCATGTGCACTCTGCAGGGCCACAGCTGAAGTATTTCATGGGAACACAGTAGCAGTAGTGCAGGGAGCACAAGGACTGATGGGGAGCAAGAAGAATCAGGAGATTTGGTGGAAATTTCTTGTGCTCTTCAGCAATAAACTCAGTCCTCCCCTTGGGGCATGCCTGGAGAAATGCATTTTCATTGCTATAGTAGAGCCCAGAGGCACCAAAACTTGAAAAAAGCACATCAAAAAGAGATGGTTATTGCCCAGAAGAACAAGATGAAAGAAAGCTTGATGTGATATTGGCATCCTTAGATGGAAGAGGTTATGTTTTTAAAAGGATAAACAGGGTTCATAAAGGCTATTTAGGAAAGGGCAAAATTTTATTTTAAATACTTGATTTTTATAGGAGATTGGTGGGATCAGGAGGGAAACAATGCCATTAAATGAAACATGTATCCAAAGTTCCACTGAATCCAAGAAAATATTAGGTTACTGTGGGTGTCATATAATCCAATTTGCTCTTCAAAGAAGAGTCGGCTTCAAAATTACACACGGATCCCAAGGTTGCTTGGGACATTGTTTAGTGAAGTGTAGGAAATCTTTAGAGTTGCAGAGACTGCACCCTGGGCCCTGTTTCCAGCATGTGACCCACTCATTGAGGCTTCTGTTTTTCCATTCCCCCATGAAGGAAGAAAATCCCTGCATATTGTGACTGTTATCTCTGGTCATATCATGGTACATCTCTGTCTGTCTGTGTTTTCTCCAAGGCCCACTACTAATTTGTAACTTAGTTTCAGAAGACACTCTTCATTCCGGGGAAAGCTGGGGTTTTTCAGCCTGGAGAAGAGTGATGCCTTTTTCCTGGTGTTAGGAAAATGAAGCTAGACACGGTTAGAGGGGTTGGGCTCTTTACCTCAGTATTTTAATCAGGATCCTGTTTGATGCATCCATTTCACCCAGGTGACGTGTGGCAAAATGCACACCCCCCGCCCATCACACACACCAGATATAGACTTTACACATCAGCATATCTAACAAGGGGGCCCAATAATGAGGTTGGGGTGGGCTAAGCTCTAGTTTGCAGGATCTGTCCTACTAGGAGGTCTTGGGTTCCTGAGATAGTGGGAATGTTTAGTCTCCCTGGCTCTGCAGTTCTGGGGTGTTCAGTCTCAGAGACTGCAGGACACTTACAAAACACTAAGCACTAAACTAAGTAAAAGGTTGCAAGTATGCATACTGCTAATACTTGTGGATACAGAGAACTGTGTAAGACATATATAAAGAAAAGACAAAAATCATTCCGGCAACAAGAGAAGGCTCCGGGGAGACCTTAAAGCACCTTCCAGTACCTAAAGGGGCTACAAGAGAGGGACTTTTTACAAGAGCATGTAATGATAGGACAAGGGTCAATGGCTTTAAACTGAAAGAGGGTAGGTTTAGATTAGATATTAGGAAGAAATGGGAAGATGCACTGGAACAGGTTGTGCAGAGAAGCTGTGGAAGCCTCATCTCCAGAAATGTCCAAGGATGAGGCTTTGAGCAACCTGATCTATTTGAAGTTGTCTGTGCCATCACAGGGCATTTGGACTGGGATGACCTTTAAAAGTCCCTTCCAACCCAAACCATCCTGAGATTTTATGATTAGACTCCTTTATTAAAATAATAGCAGTCTCCCAAATAAAAAAGAAGTTTTATTTTTCTTTCTAAAAGGCACAAAGACTGCTAACAGATTAGGAGTGTCTGGAAGTGGAGCTGAGAAGGGCAGCCAGTGAAGGGTGAAAGGGAGAGGAAGAAAAACATTGTGACTTTGGGGTGAGGTGGGACAGCCCCAGAAGAAGCCAGCCCTGCTGGAAACTTGGGAAGAGGGAGGTTGTCCTCTGTGGCCTGCCCTGAGGGAATCATGGCTCCTGCATTCCCCATGAGTAGTGGGATAGCCTCAGATGGGGGCAGCCTGGGGAGGGCCTGCTCCTCCAGGGAACTGCCTCTCCTACAGGAACTCTGGGCTCCCATAAAGGAAACCAGAGGATCTTTCACCTCTCTGTGTTGCCTTTCCCATGCCATCCACAGCCTACAGAATAATTCAGGCCCTGCCCTCTCTCCCTGCACAGGAGACAAGATGAAAGCCACAGCCAAGAGTGCTGCTGGCATTATCCTTCCTACAACTGTTTTCCCTCCTCTGCTAAACAGTGGTGCCTGCTGATGGTCCAGGCATCCCTATCCAAGGCTTCCCTCTTCACCACATTTCTCTCGGTGTTTCAGATGTGTCAGGCAGGAAATGTGCTGCTTGCTGCAGTAAAGAAGCCAGGAATAAGCCCTTTGAGGTGGTTTTGAGTAATTTCCCACAGCAGAGGCAGGATTGCTTCTCCTGTGAATGCAGAGGTTTTCTGCCTGTGTGGCCTTGATCACTTCTAAACTCAAGCACTTTGGCAAGGAAAAGGTGAAGAACACATATTTTTTTCCCCACAGTATGATTCTACTTGTGTTTGCTTTTCCAGAAGACAGAATAAGAGAGGTTTTAAAATTTAAAAAGTTGAAAATGAAGGCTCCCTGCTTTTTCATTTCTAGTGCACAGAAATATTCCCCATCAGTGATGAATAAAGTCCACATGAAGTTTCAGCCAGTGGCTTAGGTAAAATTTCTTCACCTTAATCTTAGCAGTCATAAACACTCCTACTTAACCCTGAGTCAGAAGTCTGGAGGGTCAGGAACAATAAAAATAAAACATCTACACAGGAATTTATTAATTTTTTAAGACCACAAATACATCTCCCCACTTCTTTTTTGTTTTGTTTTTTTTTAATAAGTTTAAGAAAAAAGTAAAAAAAACCTGCAGTGTAAAAGAAAATTCCTTTTTGCATTGTTTGTGGCTTTGCTGGCCTAGAAGTGCCCTGGGAAGTGCACTACAGCAGTGATGCCATCCCCTAATATGTGTTTCTTTCATCTTTGTACAAGTTGTCTTCCTGACCAGGGTGCTTTTTCTCAAAGGCAGTTTCTCTTTTGCCTACTTATCTCTTTCAATCTCTTTGTTTGCTTTACCTATATTTTTCTCTTTTCTGCTTTGCTAGTTTTTGCAGTAAATTAGTGTCCATGCTTTCCATTACATATATAATGTCAAATGGAGAAATTTTCAATCCATTTTGTATACCCTAAATCTACTTGAAAAGCATCATGCCTCACTTGAAATCCCATTTTTTGTGACATTCAGAAGCAACATCAGCAGTTTCAGCTACAGTCCTTTTAATTACTTTTTCTTTGATTAAGACAAATTTATTTCCCAGAGTTATGCGTTTGCACAAAAATACAAAGTACAGAAAAATCCTAAATCAACAAAATGACACCAGTTTTGAAAATTACCCTGCCTGCAAATATTTATCACTCGAACATCTGTCAGAGCTGTATGTCCTAGAAACATTTATACTAAGTTTTTTTCTTAATGCAGATGGAAGGCAAGGTGAGAGAGGGAGCTTAGAGGCAAAATTACACAGCCTAAGAAACACAATGTAATCAAGTGTCTAAAGTACATGGTTATTTATTTTGTCTCCTGCTCTTTCACAAATAATGTTCAAGGTTTCCTCGGCTGTTCATTTGGGTTTTTTAAAATTTCCTTCCTCTGTTGCCTCAGTTCAAGAGGAAAGAGATGCTGATGAATTTCTGAACATAATTTGAAATAGAGATAAAAAGGATTCTTTTTACAGTGGAGCCCAGATACCAGCTAAACTCAATACTGCTTTTTTACATGAAAAAATTCCACACAAAAATTCCACAAAAACCCAAGAAGCTGTGTGCACACCTGGGAAGCAGCTGTTGAAGGAACCAATCTGTATCAGCTCATCCCAAACCATCCAGCCATTATCCAGCTGATATCCATCTCTTGTGGTGCAAACTTCAACTTCAGGTCCTATGGGTAAAATAACAAATGCCTGAAGAGCTTTCAGCTCATGTTGTAAATGCAGCTGCTCTCAACAAACATCTTGAAAAGAAGGCATTACCCAAATGTTAAGTCACTGAGAATAGGATCATCCTAGTTGAACAAAATGCTCAAAAGGCCTTCAGGATGTTATCAACTCTTCAAGCTACAACTTGAGATGCTTTTCTGGCCCTTGAGGGGCAGAGCATGTCAGTCAAGTGTTTAATTTGCTTAAGAACATTTCTAGGTTTGCTGCAATAAGAGCCTAAGAATGGCACTGCTGGGTCAAACCCAAAGTCACTCAATATGTTGACTGGCAATGTCCTGCAGCAGGTGACTAGGAAAGACCTGTGTGACAGTGCCCTTCCAGCCTCTTCTTGTATTCAGCACCTGAGTTAGAGGTGATTTCTTTGCATTTCTTTGAAACTTTGTTCAGAATTTGAAGATAGGTTTTAAATTTGACAATGACCTTAGGCCAGGTAAGGAAAAGCAAGTCTCTGAATGGCAGAGCTGAGGCACAGCAAGGTCAACAGAATTGCCTCTCTCAAAACTCAGCGTGACTCAGAGGCAAAATGGGACAAGGAAACTGCTGTGCTCTGACCACAGTGTGCCTGCCCAGCCAGAGGACAAGACAAGATTGCAAAAAGAAAGGGTATCTTCTATTGGCATCTGAGTGCCAGCAGGGTTACTTTCCAAAAGTATGTTTCTGAAAGCTGAAAGCCACTTTGGACTAGGGTTTTTTTTCAGTATGAGGTGTGAGTACATGGCCAGTTTTCACAGCTTCCTTTTCTTTGTGGGACAAGTAGCTGAGACTATCTAACACTGATTACAACAGGGATACACCAAACAACAGGCTCCATCCTCCTTTATACCCACAGCAGCACTTTAATTTTATCAGTGTTGATTTACAATGTTAGAAATTCTAGTGCTGAACCCAGGAATGTCAGACATTTCCCAAAACTCCTTACAGACCCAGCGCATTCTCCATGGGTTTGAAATCTGCTCCGCTCGGGCAAATCTTTTCTTTTTCCCCTATATTTTACTGTTGCTACTCTTCATTGACCAAAACTGCCTAAGAGGTGATCGTGGCTGAGACCTAAACCACAGGACCTGTAGCAGCAGGACCCAAAGCTGGCAGCTCTAAGGAAAATTGCCCAAAGCATTCTGATGGCTATGGTTTCAGGTTTGTTGTAGCTGTGGGCAGTGCAAAGGAAGGCACTGTGTTAAGGACAGTCAAGGCTCCACACAAATTTTTCAGAAATGGTCAGTAATGTTGACTGTCCCGCAAAACACCTGAGTTTCTGGAAGAAGATGCTCAGTGCTTCTTAAAAACTAATATTTATTTCAGGCTGGATCCCTGAGAGCATGAATGGGTGTTGGAAGTTCATTTCTTGCAAGCAAGAGTTTTTCTGGATGCCAACTCAGCATTGTGCTAAACATAAAAAATATTATTATGCTCCAGTCAGGAAAAAGCTTGCCTTTTAGGGTTTTTTTCCATTTTATTTATTTATGGGAGTGGGGATGGGATGTATTAGATCTGCAGCTTCTCTTCACCAGAAAATTTGTATTCTTTTGTAATTTAAATTTCTTTCTTATCTCTAAACTTAACACCTTGCTATAGCCATTCCCACTCACAATTGTTTGTTGATAAAAAAAAAATGTGTTACTGAGCAATTTGCTTTGAACTTACTCCTTTTTTCCCTTTTAAGTATCATTAACTTTCATTTTCTGCATGTTTGCAGATTCTGCAGCACAGGATGCCCTCCTATTGCCCTTCTTTCTGATGTTAAGAAATTTGCTCCATCCCTTTGGTAGTGACTTTCTTCTATCAGCCTGCAAACAACAAAAGAGGCTTTAAGGATAAAAGGAATAGGAAGCCAGATTTACTTTTCAATAGTCTGGGGACTGGACACTATCCCCTAGAATGGTGGAGCTTGACTGCAAAAGCCTAGAGATGATTGAATTAAGCTCACACATGTAATGTTACATTCCCACAGGACAGCCCCAGGTGGACTTTCATCGCGAGTCTTTTGCTAAAAAGATATATAAAAAACTCCCCAAGCACGATCTGGAATCAATATGATATTATTCTTTCCTTTTCCTGCTTTCCACTTCACTGCTTTCAGTCTGACAATACCATAACCTTCACAGTCACCTCTGCAGAGTTCCTGCTCCCTCTGGAGCAGCAGTGGATGCTCTGCAGCCACTTGCTTCTTCTCCAAAGTCAAATTACAAAAGTTTCACATCTGAACATTTGTACTTTTTTGGTTTATGCTTGTTCTGGCTGGTTTATGCTTTTTTTTTCTCCCCCTGAAATCTGCAGAATTTTGTGTCTTAAAAATGGTACAGATTTAAACCAAAGAATTTAAATTTCTCAGCATATTATAGCTCAATTTTTTTTTCAACAGCCTTCCTAGAATTTCCTCTTTTTACAGTAGTGCTGGTGCCCTCTATGTTCACATTAACTCCTTCAACATTAACTTCTTTCTACACAAATGTCTTTTCTTAGAAAGCTGGAGTTTTGCTTAACAAATTATGTACTCCAACATACCATCACAATTATTCAAAGCTATTTTCTAAAAAAAAAAACAATTGCACAACAATTTGCTCTTTGACTCTTCAGGCATAATCTTCTTAGATAGATAATCAACTCTATTAATAAGAATATGTTATCACACTGTTTTGGAATATTGTAGTTCTGCATCAATAAGAGTACAACCTTTTTTTTTCACCTGGAGAACTAGGTTAAGCCACTGAAAAGAAACATATTTTTGGAAAGTATTGTTCTAAACATGCCAAAGCAGCAGTATTTATTCAGAATTTGTATGCAGGGAAATCTGAAGGTGCAGGATGATCATGCTGCAGTATTAATTTCCTGCATAAAAATAAACTGTGCACTACAGATCAGAGAGATCAGATGCCATTTAATTGATTCCCAATTGAAGAGGTGTAATGATCAAGATAAGCTGACACAATGCCCTGAAGAATACGACTGGGAACAATTTAAGGTCAAAATAATGTTATGATCAGTCACTTGTGGGCTTGTTGTCAGGTAATATGTTCTGGCCATGGAGATCTGAGTTACCTTTTACAACTATAATAAAAATGAAAAAGAGTAGGTTATGTCTCCCATTCACTGATTTAATGTCAAAGCTGATGCTATCTGGTGGTGGTTGTCTTACTGTAAAAGTCCTGGTGACCTATATTTTCTAGTTGCTAGTTGCTTACAAAACAGTAATTGAAGGTGGAATTGATTCTTCCATGTTGGACAGAAAAATGCTGATGAGAGGAGATGTTCTACTTGGGTCAAAGCAAGAACTGATCATTTGGGATGCAGTAAGGCTGGGGCTACCCATGAAATTTCCCAAACATGCTCTTATGTTTTCTTCTGGATACTTTGTCCCAGCAGAATATGGGCATTTCTACCATTTGTCTGGTCTTTCTGGACCAGTGACCCTCACCCTAGAGCTACTGCACAGTAATTCAAGCCAGGTGCTGTCTCTAGGTGATAGAAACAGGTATGATGCTTCCATGAAACATGGAATCACAAAGATTTGCTTTGCCTGCGTCTGCAAGCTGCATTAAGCCTTGGGTTGGCAGCCAGGGTTGCACTTCTGGTCAGTGCAGAAACCATGGTCACAAAGTGACAGGTGACAGCACTGATACTTCCTGGGAATACAGGGCTGGTTACTTCCCCAGGAACACAGCGTGCTTTGAGAGATACCAGGGAGAAAGGAGGCAGCCAAAGGCCATCAGGCAGTTAATGTTGCTCTGGTAGTACTATGGATGTAGTAGGAAGAAATCGGATTCCAGCTCAAAAACATTACAACTCTTTTTCACCAATAAAAATATATATAATACCCTTACTGGGACTGATACCAATTCTTCAGATGATGAAAAATGCAAACAACTATGAAGTTTTGTCACAAGCAGCCCAATTCCTATTCATTGTAACATTTGGGATCAGATGTGTAACAAGTTTATGTGCCTAAAGAGGCAGGAGGCTGTTGTTGAAAGCAATAGGAACCAATGACAAAGTGATTTGGAATTGTGACTACAATGGGCATCGCTACATTGGCAAGGTCCTTAAAATCTGGAAAAGATGGATAAACCTGGCCCACACACCAAAAACAATACCACAGTGAGCCATAAGGGTTGTGATGGATCAGACAGATTTTGGCAGTGTTTGAAGTGGGAGAGATTTAACTAAATAACATTTACACCTTCCCAAAACCTGTTTTAGCTGTATACTGCAAGGGGAAGAAAAAGATCTCCTGAAATCTCCAAAACATAAAGCCATTCCCAGGGCTTTATAAGATGCTATACCAAAATCCCCTCATGATATCATATAAAGAAAGGCCTGAGATAAATCAATACCTTAATGATACCTGTCTGGGATTTGGGAGCTCTGCACATTTTGAAACATGGCACATCCTCAGATCTGAACACTATGAGAAAGAGTTAATTTTATGAATAAAATGCAAGTGACCCTGAGACTTGTATGCTCTCCTTTTTTCCTATAGTTATCTTTCTGCAGTTTAACACAGCTATTACAGTAATGCATTGGTGGCTTGCCGAGAGTGCAAACATCACATACAAGGAGCTTTCTAAAAGCTTGCAGCTATTTTTCAGAGCTGATAGTTCCTTTCATGTGTTGCTATCCTCATATTAACTCTGACCTCGCAGGTTTATAGCACAACAGGGCAAATAGCAAGTGCTGGGAAGTAGGGCAGAGTGCCTTAAGCGCTGAAAGCATTGCTTCTGCTTTATGACTGGGATTGCAGCTTTGCTGTCCACTGCCACAGATGTTTAGAATTACTTTTAGCAAGGCTCTAGGAGGTGTTTCACTGATTATCTGACTCCTCACTTCAAGAAAAACCTTTTGGCGCTGGAGTGTCCAAAGCAGGACAATGAAGCTGGTGAAGAGTCTAGAGTAGAAATCACATGAGGAGCATTTGAGGAAGCTGGGGTTGTTTAGCCTGGAAAAAAGGAGGCTCAGGAGAGGCCTTATAGCTATCTAAACTACCTGAAAGGAAGCTGTAGCAAAGTGTGGTTCAGCCTCTTCTACCAGACAATTAGTGACAGGACAAGAGGAAATGGCCTCAAGTTGCACCAGGGATGTTCAGGTTCAACATTAGGAAGAATTTTTCACAGAAAAGGTTGTGAAGAATTGGAACAGGCTGCCCAGGGAAGTGGTGGAGTCACAATCCCTGGAAACACTAAAGACATGGCTAGACACAGCACTTAGTGATATGGTTTGGTTGACATGGTGATATTTGATCAAAGGCTGCGCTTGATGATCTTGAAGGCGTTTTCCAATTTTAATGATTCTGTGATTCTGTGTTTCTAATTTAATTTAATTTTAAGTCCATGCATAGGACAACCTAACAACTCTGAGGAGCTTGGTGTTCAAAGTGACTTCCACCTTCCTGGTCCCCTAGAAATCCAGCATTTTACAACCAAGGAAAAGAGCAGAAATTAAGAGGAAGCTTATTTCAGGTTTGTGGTCAGTAGCATGCTGCCAGCAGAGGTGTGGCAGAGGTTTCTGAATGCACATGCAAAATTCCTGTGCAGAAAGCTGCTGTCTCTTGTGCCTGCAGATCTCCACAACCTTCCCCAACCACTGCCCTAGCCTGTGTGCAATGCAAACACCTGCAACCATTGTTCCCATCTCTGTACATGCCTTGTGAAGGCAAAACACCCTGTAAGCAGTCTCAGCTACAGTAACAATCACAGGTCTTGCTTCTATTGCAAGAAAAATGGATTAATTTGACCTGTTCATATTAAAAACACAGGATAAATTGGGTAAACACAGTCTCAGTGCATCAGGATTTAAATGCCACTAGCATTAAAATAAGGGAGAGCAGGAAGCAATAAAACTCAGCAGTATTAAACTCATTATATTGTACAACTGTTGTGGTATTAATGAGCTCGTTTTGCACATAGACAATGAGTGCAATGCAGCTGAGCTGGTGTCAGTATAATAAGTTTTATCTTTTTACTCCCATTCCCATGCACTTTTAAATTCATACTGGAGATGATGCATAAATTGAAATTTAATTTTCTTTTCTCTTTCAATTGAAAAGAAAGACATCCCCCAAAAACTCATTTTCCAGCATTGCTGCCACCTCCCACACATTTCATATATTTTAAAGATTCACTATGAATAAAACCGCACACATTCAAAGTAAGTCAACTTTTAATTTATTTTGGAGGGGAAAAAAGCTTCTTAATGAGGGTAGACTTCTTAATTGGGAGAATTTGAAAGCCTTACTAGCAAGAGCTGCAGCAGCACAGGCTGCTACTGGGAGCCTGTAGTGTGGAGAGGAGCTTCTTCTCATGTCTTTGCCTGCATGAGGGGATCCTGCAGGATGAGGGGACCTCCAAGGAAAGAAGCTGATCCTCAATGTGTTCTCTTGTCAAGCAGGTTCGAGTCATACGAGAGCAGAAGGGACAAGTAGGACCAGGTGGGGGCTTTCCGCCCACACAGGAAAGGTGGGGTTTTGCAGAGATGGGGAAAAGGTGACAGGTGGTTTTGGGGAAGGCAGCGGTGGCTGGGGGATGAGGCACTGCCATGAAGGGCTCCTTGCCGATGCACTGGCAGGCACTGCCCTCAGCTCTGCCTTCCCCCTGAGGTTCATCAGGGGCTCTGCCCAGATCCCTCCTGGCCACAAGCAGTCAGAGCACCAAGTCAACACAACAGGCAGAGGAATTGCTCTGAGCTGGAGGAGGCTGCAGGCTTGCAGAGCAAAGATTGCTGTAGCCAGACAGCTAAATCAAGTGCAGTCAGAAGCAGCTACATGGAGATAATTGCAAGGTAGTGATCATCATCAGACATGCTGTTTTATGCCTCCTGAACATGCTTGCACAGAGAGGCTCATCAGACTGAGCAGGCTTCAGTATTGAAGTCAAGGGTTAGGAAATGGTCTTGCCTTGCTGGACCTTGCCAGCCCTGCAAGTCTGGTGCTGAGGCAATGGGATGGGCAGTGAGCTAAGCCCAGCCCAGAGCTGACACAGGGTTTGCCAGTGAGCTCCTGAGACAGGCTGCATGGGCTGTCAGTTGCTGCATGAAAGAGATTACAGATGTTTTGATCAGTTAAAACTACTTTAAAATATATAAACCGCTCCTAAAATTCACAAGTTGAGTCTGTGAAAATCCAAGCTTTTGCTCTAAAAGACAGATAGGAACAGGAGCTGCTTCTGTTGGAATGAGACTGCCAGGGCCTTCTTCAGGGCAGCTTCCCAGACCCTGAATGTTTCCTCTCTGACCCTGAAGTGTGTAATCTGATAGTGTCTAAGGCAAAAGACTTGGCCTCATCACTGAAACCTTCCTGAGTTTTCTTTTGCATCTTAAAGCTGCCAGTTCAGGGTACTGAACTACTGCAGCCCAGTTCTGCAAGAGAGATGTAGCAGGGAGGAAGTGCTGGAAAAGGACCATGAAAAACTGAAACCCTGGTTGGACTAGTTAATCTTCAACCACCTTCCTCCTGAGCAAAATTTACCTACCATTCTGTAATTCTCATCATCTTCTTAGTCTGTTTTCTTTCAATGTCCCTGTACTATCAAGAATCAGGACCAATACAGCACTTAATTCTAAGACATTGTTACTTTCGTAATGCCAATATCTTCTCCTAGGTTTCCAATTCTAACAGTGTGACTCCTCCGCGATGCCAAAAAGGGGAGATTTTGTTTGGATGTCAACTTTAAATATTGCAAATTGCAGAATGACTCATGACATCAGTTTAACAAAAACATCCTTGCACTGCCAGATTTAGAGAGAGAGAGCCCCTTGGAAATTCCATTTTCAGACACCTTTGTGCTTGCAAAAACATACTAGGCACCCGACCAACGAAGTGGCAACTTTTGCACAATTATAGAATATAAAGCCTAATGGGAAGCTTTTAACTTTGATAGCTGACAGAGAGAGAAATTTTTCATTACGATTACAACAAATACCTGCAGCAAAGTAATAGGACAAATGTTTCATTTCAGATGTAGCTACTGGGCTTCAAATGTTCACAGAATCACTGAGGTTGGAAAACACCTCTGAGATCAAGTCCAACCTTTGACAGATCAACCACTTGTTGACTAGACCACAGCATTAAGGGCCACATTCAATCATTTCTTTAATATCTCCAGGGATGATGAGTCCACCCCTTCCATGGGCAGCCCATTCCCATGCTTAAGCACCACTTCTTTGAAGAAATTTCTTCTGATGTCCAGTCTGAATCTCCGCTGGCACAGCTTGAGGCTATGTCCTCTTGTCCTACCACTATTGCCTGGGAGATCAACCCCCACCCGGCTACAACCTTCTTCCAGGCAGGGAGCAGTAAGGTGTCCCTGGAGCCTCTGTTTCTCCAGGCTAAACAAGCCCAGCTCCCTCAGCTGCTCCTCACAGGACTTCACCAGCTCTGTCGCCCTTCCCTGGATTCACTCCAGCATCCCAATGTCTTTCTTGTAGTGAGGGGGGCCAGAACTGGACACAGGATTTGAGGTACTGAGTACAGGGTGGCAATCACTCCCCTGGTCTGCTGGTCAGACTATTCTTGGTGCAAGCCAAAAAGCCACTGGCCTTCTTGGCCAGCTGTGCACACTGCTGGCTCATGTTTAGCCAGCTGTCAACCAGCACCCCCCCATCACAGAGTAACATAGAATAGGTCACCACGGTGAACTGTATTACAAAACCATTTACGAGTCATGTTTTGTTCAATTAAACATTCCCCCAAACGTGTTTTCTATACAATCTATCCACTAGGATGTCCTGCTTATGGACTTTTTGGGGGGACAAGGTAGTATTTTTGCAGGCCATGGAGATGTGTAAGAAAATGAGAACTGACTTGACTGCACACGGCTGGAGAAAATATGTTATATTAAAGCAGTAAGGCTTGTCAGGGAGATGAAAGAGCCGGTTACACAGTACAGCAAAAACCTCCAGGCGAACTGTTTCATTAAACATTAATTTGTGAAGCACTTCAAAGTTTAGGTTGAGGCATGCTTCTGTATAATACATAGTATTATTTATCATCTAAAAAAGTTGTTTTGGATGCAATTAGGGAATAATCCTACAGCTCTCATCAGTGATACAATGGAATTCAAGGAGGTCTCACATCATTTAACAGACAAACATACAGCACAGGAAAGGCTTGCAAGTCCCTCTCCCTTTTAATTTGGCAGATCTGAGAAAAAAAGAAGTTGTGGACTTTAATGTGCGGCCTTTGATTCATTTGCTTGAATATTTCAAGCTTATCAAAGTAGCTTAGCTCATAGAAGACAGCTTGAAGTTGTTTACACTCATCCACGGTGTGCTGAAAAATGGACAAATGGTAACATTCACAGAAAGACTGGCTGGAAGGTTTGCACAGGATGTTTGACAATTCAGCCTTACTCTCCAGTCCCTTCCTCACTCCTGAGCTGAAGCTGCTGTTGTTGCATTTAGTGCTTTGGAGCAGCAAAGAGAATGCTTTCCAAGAAGCAGAGAACTGAGGGGGAGGCTGCGCCCTCACAGAGGATGACAGCATGGAGCCAGCATTGAGTCCCTGTCCCTGTACCCCCAGTGCTCCTCATGCACAAGCACCAGCTGGGCACTGGCCAGCTGACAATGCAGGACAGAGCCTACCTGCAAGGCAGCTGCCACCTCAGGATCAGCAAAGACTGTCTGCACCTACCATCTGATTTTATAGGTATTCCTATCTCTCACAGCCAGTGAATAAGCATGAATGGTGAAACAATATGTCAACAGTAATGACTGAAAGATGTCATTGTCTTAAACATATGGGAATATTCAGGCAGTTACGATTTCACATAAAAGCTGAATTCATAAAATACACAGGAAATCAAACTAGCAGGTTATATTTTCTTGTCATTTTTGTGAAGTACTTCAGGAAACACAGATGTGCAAGTGTATAAGAGCATACTTTTTTCTATAGATAATGACCTTTACTTCAACTTCTACTCACTCACCAGTCTTCAACTCAGTGCAGCATGCAATGCTGTACAGCTGCTTAGTGCATGTGCATACAAGAAATCCTAAAAAGCACTATCATTTCAAGAACTTCTTTTTAGGCCTATTTTCTGTAACAGCTGTATTGTTGTCCATGTCCCCAGATGCCCTGCTGTAAAGCATCTGTTTCAGAATCTCCTCAAGCTCCTTTACCAGATCAACTACCAGGCATCATTGGAAGTGGAAAAAAAGAGGAAATATATAGAAACGTGAATAATTTGTTAATGAGTAGCAGTTACTGTGAAGTGGAGCTCTCACACTGGTACAATTGAAGAATTTTCCACCATCAAGTTCTAATATTCTTTGCTATTGAAATGGCAAATTAACTGCAACAAGCCTCCACTGCTATTAAAAACCAGCTGAGGTAGGAGAGTACAGCAGCATCACACCTAACACTGCTCTAGAGCCAGCTCCAGCTGAGGCTGGAAGGCATCTGTGGAGGTGACCTAGTCCTACACTCATCCCCAATCACACATACTCATTTTGAATGGGACTTCATAGCCTCTAGAGGCAACCTGCTGTCTGACCAGGAAGTTTTTTTTATGTTTTAACATTCTTCTATATTTCAATTTACGCCCATTGCCTCTCAGCCTGTCACTAAGCACAACCAAGAAGGCCCTGGCTGGTTTACTTCCCCTTCCATCATATATTTGTGTGTTGGTAAGGTCCATCCTCAGCCTTCTGCAGGTTGAGCAGCTCCAGCTCTCAATCTCTCCTTGTACAATACATGCTCCACTTCCTAATCACCACAGCCTTTTGGTGGACTACATTCACTAAATCTGTCTCTCTTGCACCAAGGAAGCCCAGCTCTGAATGCAGCACTCCAGCAGTCTCACCAGATCTGAGATGAAAGGACCACCTTCCCTGATGTGACAGCAACACTGTTCCTAACACAACCTCGGAAGCTGTTGGCCTTTGTTGTCAGCTGGCTCAAGGTAAACTTAGTGCCATGATTCCCAGTGCATTTTCAAAACTCACCTGAACACAAGCTTCCCCTCTCCTGCTCAGCACCCAGGCATCACTCAGATTGCAGAGGCTTCTTCGACACCACACCCTCACTTCACCCTGCTCCACAGCAGGGCTGGCAGGAGGCCCAGCACAGCTCATGGCCCAGGACTGACTCAGCAGCAGGAAGAGGAAACAAGCTTTACAGTAGCCAGGAACAAGTTTAGCAAGTTCCCAGGACTATTGAAGAAATATTTTTACAGTAAATGCTTTACTATGAAAGCTTTCTTAAAAGCAACAAAGTTGGAAGTGGTAGATGAAAAAATTGCCCAGTTCTTACATTACAGAAAGCAATCAAAGAAGAGCACAAAAGAATACAACATTTGAAGTTCTGTATTTCCCCAGAGTCATGTAACAACTGGCTACAGCACCCCAGCCAAACTTCCAAAAGTATTCATGTATCACCATAGCCTGTAGAAAGATTATAGTCTTTTATTGATTTATAGTTTTACAGATTCAACTTTCAATAATAAAGTTCAATAAATCGATTCCCTAATCATAAAAACTCGTTTTACACATTATGTACAGGTACCCGAACATGTCACAGCGATAGCACAGACCTTCACACAGAACAAGCTGGGGGAGAGGTGCTAAGGGCAAGGACATACATTCAGAGATCAAGTCGTGGATATGCACAGTGCTTTTGGCACACCTCACTGAATATTGCCCACACAGGGACAGTAAAATAATCCCAACTAAGTGATAACGTGGATTAGTTCAACTACATTAATTCCAGGAGGAACACTTAATTTGCAATTAAACTAGCCATCAGAAGAGATTTAAGTTGAATCAAATGCAGCTGAACTAATCATTTTAGTTTTATTAAGCAACCCTCTATAGACAAATTCTAGGCCTTGAGATCTGTCTCCAATATTAAACACATCTTTTTAGCTGAGATATGCAGAAGTTTGAGGACTGAGGGAACTCAGGTATGAGAAGTATTCTTTGGCAGCTTGATACAAATATAAAAAATACGTTATTTTTGAGGGTTAAACTAAGCTTTTCCCACTACTGCCAGCATCAGAACTGCTTCAGTGACACAGTAACACATATTGGAACGTAAACACAACCTTGCATTTTAATGAAACAAGTCATATTACAGATGAACATCAACACTCCAGATACCCTTCAACAGGCTCCCCACTCCCCACAAAAATGCTGAACTTAACATTCAGTGAAAAAACTTGCCCATGTCAATGACAGAGCCCAGGAAACATTGCACAACTGTTCACCTTCTCTGCAATACAGGACCTGGTGCACACACACGAGACCAGTCTACAAAGTGTACTCGAGTATTCCAGCTGCTACGGAAAGCTATTTGATGTCAAAACCTTTAGTTAATTTATTGAATATCCCTTGCTCTTTTCTGAGATAAAGAAGACCTCAGGTCTCTTTCTTTAACTGCAATCTAAACTTAGTATGATGAAAAATTGCAGCTAAGAGTTTATGCAATCTGCTATATAACATTACATCAGCAACAAGTTAAAATACACCATTTCACAATGAGGCAGACATTCATTTAAAATCTGGCAATTCCCTTTTAAAAACAGTTGTTTTCCCTTCTAATGACATGGCTATCCCGAAGGAGATAGAGCCAGGCTCGTTTTGAAGAGTGGGGGGGGAGGGCAAAACAGGAAACACTTCCAGAATGAAGCATCAACAGTTCTACAGCCTGCAGGGCAGAAGGCTGCAGTATTAATGTTTGTCTTCAGTAATACAGATCTAAAGATACTGCTTTGTTCAAACGCAGCCATAAACTTGCAATTTTAAACTGCTTCCAACAATAGGAATGTAACTCAAACAGGCCATTCCACAATGAAGACTATTTAGCCAATATCTCTACTTAGTTATCTCAGTGCTGAAATACTCTAGTGCAGCTTCACTTCATCTTCCTTCTGGTCCCCTTCAGACTCCCATTCAAACTTCTAATGCTCAGTTCAGAACAAATAAAAATAAGAAAAGGCTTAAACAGACTCCCTCGCTGGGCACACAAGTACAAGCAACAAATCGCATTTAGCCATGGAAGCTGACCCAGCTCATTTTCATATCTTTCAGTAAATGATGCCAGTGCCTTATCCTGCTTGTTACCTTGAATGAGCTTGTTATGGGGAAAACCAGGTCTACAAACAATACATAGTACTGTTTATGTTTATTCCAAATGGAAAACTGACCTGATGCTGAGAGATTTTGCATTTACTCTGGGCTGTAGGAATACTTTAATTCCACCACTTAAAAAAAACCCGCTGGATAGTGCAACACAGACTGCCTAATCCACTTACCATGGAAGCTTCCATGCCTTTTTATGGAATCTTCTCAGTATTTCTGGAGCTTGACACCTACAGTTGGCTTAGTCATCCAAGCCAAGCTGCAGTCTCTATTTTCAGTTAGCAAAACCAACTTCTCTAGAATTCACATATTATGTATCTGAAGACGAACCATTAGCTCTGAAATGCCTGACCAGGAAGAATTGAAACACAAAGATGAGAGTTCTTTCTTGGTTTTAAGGACCTCCAGGGCACAAAACTCCTATTTACATTGTCCTGTAGATTTCACAAGACTTAATTCTTGCACGTTCATTTTGACACTTGAATGTCAAAGTGAGGGCAATTCAGCTTTGTTTTTAGTCACTGTCTTTTCCAAACAGGAGATCTGTGAATTCCCCTCCCCATAGATTCTCACGCATTCACACAGACTCTCTAGAAAGGTAAGACACTTTATTGAATTTTTTTTGATAAATTAAGAAAGGACTATGAACCAGACTTATGGGTCACAGGTGCTTGTAAACAGACATCAATTCCTTCCCCAGAAAGCCTGACTCCATGCACTCAGCCCGAAGTCACTTTCCCCAGCGTTGCTCACAGGCTGCATAGTGATGGAGGGCAGAGAAAAAGTCTTCATAGCTGATGTTTAGGTGGGAAGGCAAAGAACTGAGAAAGCAAGTTAGAAACATTAAAATCAGCTTTTACAAACACCACACTATTCATACAGCCACTCAGGAATATCACTAAGAGCAAGCTATTGTCCAAGTAACCTTGTGAAGTTGTTCTCAACATGGTTATTGTCACTCAACTCTAGTAACTAAACCAGTCACCCTCTAAACCAAAGCCCCTCATTAGAGGACACAGGGCCCTTCAAATCAGTGGAAAGCTGGAGCAGCACAGGTGTGCCCACACATTTCAGTGTGCTATAAATGCGCTCAGGTTTCAGAAGTTCAGCAAATCTAGTCAGTTCAGTTATTACTAAAATAGAAAAGTAATCCATAAGTGCAATCTTCTTGTATTACCCCATTTCTCTTGTATCCTTAGTTATCTGTCAGAAACCTGTAAGCCACAGAAAATCAACACTGATATAAGGAACACTGTCAAATGGGACTGGACCACAGACTAGGCAGTGACAGAAGCTGGTCCTTAAATCTGAGGCGTGAAGCCTGCTGTTGTCTAGTCAGGGCTAAAAAACCAACAATGAATGTTTGACAGGTTTCATTTAATAATATTAAAATACCCTGAAATCAATCTCCAGACACTTGTTTTAGCTGGATCTCCTCTTTTGGCCCATAAGCTAAGTCATAAAGACTTGTTCAGCAAGATATAATTTATTCCATTGTGTTTCACAACATTTATAAGAAACTCACATGATTTCTGTCAGTCTGATGTGCCACGGAAGGAATCCTAATGTGCTGTCCACAGGACCAAACTTCAAGACTAAATCAGGATCAGGAAATCCATTTGTACCTGTAATAACAAGTTACATTAGGTTTTATTAAATTCATCAAAAGATTTGTTTTAGTTATAAAGCCTATGGCATCTGCTTTTGCACTAAATGCTTTTTTTTTTTTAATGAAGGTCCCAAGGACAAGTTAACAATTAAAAGCCCAAGAGGACAGACTGGTCTTGCAACGCCTGAATGACCAACTGAGCAAAAGCTTAGGCAGCCACCACAGGTCCAGCTGGACTGTTATTTTTATGTCAGGTAGTTTTCAAAGGTTGTATGGAAGTGACAGGAACAGATATACTGCTTTGACTAACAGCAAACCTTAACAATGCTGTCTCATCTGACTTGTTCTAGTTTCGTCTTGGCAAACTCAATTTCAGTAGAACAGAACATGATGTACTCTGACTCTACCTACTATAGTCCTTACTCAACTATGTGGAGCTGCAGTTGAGTAGAAGTACTAGCAACACAAAAAAAAAAAGCATAATAAGGTTTCACTGAAGAACACCTTGATAGTCCAGACCATCAAGGAAAAAAAACAAACCTTGTTAGATGACTTGTCTCTTTCTCAGTATGGGACTAGACAGAAATTTTAGAACAAATTTACTATGAAATTAACTGCAGTAGTGGCATCCTTCTGGTTAGATGAGTGAGGAAGAACAGGACGTGTGTCTTTTTCTGTTACTATGCGGCCAACCTGACCTAATTCAGTGCAGAGCTAGATAATATTGATGAATTCCACTAGGTGCCCATACTCTTACTACCCTGAAAAGCCCAGCCAGTTGTTTCCCTCATCTTCCGAGGCTGAAGACAATTAATGACCAAACACTACTGCCTCTATCTCCCTTCCATATATTTCTGCAATGCCTAAGCTACTCCAGGCTAAAATTGACAGACAGGAAATAGGCTTAAATGAGCAGTCTGAGTCCAGCTTTCCCTGCTAATTCTAGCAAGTTGATTAGAGCAACATGTGAAAACCAGTAGAGCACCCCAAGGGGACCCAGGAGGCTAAGTTTTTCCTCTTGCACCTACGTAGCTCATCTGAAAAGCATTCCAGCAGTCATAACCCTATTTTGCTATAATGCTGCAATAAGTCATTATTATTGCAGGCTATTTCTTGTCACCCCTTCAATTATCCACCAATTCTACAGGTTAAATGCAAGAGTACTTACACTGGGTAATGACTACCTTTATCTAATGAAGTTTAATACAGCCTACTTGCGCCAAACTTCTGATGCTATTTCTCAAATCTTTCCTCATTTGCTTAATAAAATCCCCAAAAAAACAACTACTACACAAAAGCAACCAAGGGCCTTTTACAATTTTCAGATTAGTTGTAGTGCAACTTAGCTTCAGGAATAACAGAAAAGGAAACTAAGGTCAGATTTCACTCCACCCAGGTTTTCAAACTGAAGCTGGAGATTTTTCAAAAAGTTTACATCCTCCCTCCCCACTGAATTATCACAATAGGGATGGTAAAGAAGCTATCTTCCCAAGAATGTGCATTTCTAAGGAAGGATGAAGCTTTTAGATATGTCTTGTGCCACAGTCCAAATCTTATCTCAAAGTTAAGAGAAAAATTGCAAAGCAAAAGCCACTTAGTGTTCAGAAGCAAGCATGTTAGTATGAAAGAGCTTTGCAGGGAAGCAGTGAGTACTTAGAAGCGGGGACTCTGGAGGAAGCGGACAGCTTTACTCATCAGCTGATTCAGTAGCTGAGTACTCCTCAGCTGGTACAGGAGTAGGATCTTCAACTCTGCAATGGCTTTTCAAACAGGAAAAGACCTTCAGAGAGCCCAGTTAATGCTAACATTTCCTTCTGATTCCTATCTGAAGGAAAATGAAAATGCACACTGTAGTATTATTGTCAGAATAGCCTACTAAAAACCACAGTACTGTGCTTTCCACTCTGCCTTGATTTCTCTATGTAAACATGTCAGCACTACAGATAATTTGCATGTGGAAGCTTCCTCAGAGCTGCTAGAGTTACAGCAGTCAAGTTTAGCACACACAGGATAGAAGGATTTGGGAGCAGACTTTAAAAAACGAAAGAGGCTGAAAGACTTGTGCACTCAAAGGATGGAAATCTGGCAATATCCCTTCTAGGTCAGGAGTTCTGTGACGGGAACATGAATAAATTTTACAGCTGATAACTCTACCCTTCTCTTCTCCACATAGATTTTACAGGGCAACTTGAGTAGCCTTAATTGATAGTCATGTTCTTTGCTGGAAGGCAGACACACAGCAAGTAGAGACAATATTAAAATGCAGATGGCACCTACTTTTCTGAAAACAAGCTGGTTAGCTAAGGCATTGCTCAGAAAAAAGTACTCTTACACTGCAGAAAACTCAAGCTGTAAGAATTAAGTGCATGACTGAATTAAGAACAAGAAAAGCCAAATGACAAGCTAGAACCATACCATTTTAGGACTAGGCTTCAATAACTGCACCCTAAACATGAACAGAAAGTTTAGAAACTACATTAACAGGTATTTAAATCAAAATGTGAAACCCCAGAGATTTACACAAGACACCATGAATACAAACTCTAAAAATATAACTACTCAAATATTGCTTTTCAGAACACACACTCAAATCAACACACAGATGCTTAATTCAATACTGTTCCATTAAAAAACCACACAAACTAAATTTGCCTACTCGTAAAACAAAGTTTCAATAGCTGTTGCTAAATAAACAAGTCATGAAAGAATACTTCACCTCCAACAATGTCCTAAACATTAAATAAACAAATTAATAAGCAGGACTAGTTACAGAAATTATCCTTAGTTATTAGCCATATACATGAAGTGGCCTGTTTCAAAGTTCATAGTTTTGATAGATTAGATGTCTCTTTCTGTACTCATCTAGCATGCAATATTTCAAAAATAAATCTGCTAATTTTAAGACTGGACCTAATACTTTTAATATATCCAGATATAAGATGCCAAACAAGTTTGAAAAGCTCCAATTAAGCATCACTGACCAAAATACACAACGGGCAACAACTGTCACCAGTTCTCCATTAAACTAGTGACTCTTCTGAAGAAGCAATTGTTAATTTCCTTTAATTGCCTCTGAGGTATAACAGAAGAGATGTCTTAAATTCTTCTTCAGGTGCTTTACTAAATAGTTCCATTACAGGAGGATGCTGACAACAGGGATGGAATTCAGTGAAGTTAGGTGGCCAAACTGCCATGGAAGTCCATCCCCAGTACAGTTCAGCTGACCACCCACATGAAAAAGAAATTACTCTCCAAAGTCCAATTAATGGGAACCACACTACAATAACATGCCTAAAGGCATCCAAGTTCAACTGTGCAATCTGAAACCTGAACCATGCCAAGCTAATTACAGTTGCAATTAACATGCACAGATCACCTAGGCACACTGAGCAACTCATTATAGCTCCATAGTGCCACTGGAAAAGTGGATGCTAATTCTAAACTCCTCTCCCAGGTGAGATATTAGAGCAGCCCTGCCCTCTTCACAGCTATCGCACGTAGCCACACACCTCAATGCAGAGTCAGTAATCTGCATAAATTAGTAATGAAGATAACTGAGCTAGTGTGGGTTATACAGCAGCAAGAGAACAGCAAGTGCTCTGTCATTTGCACTCAGGGTAGTAGTCAGGCAGCAGGAACAACTTTAATTGCTGTAACCAGATCTAGAAAAGACTCTGCCCACCCACGTTTTCAGCTCACAACTTGCAGGAAGCTAACCTAAGTTAGAATAGCCTAGTTTTAGGTTATCCCAACAGTACTTTTTTCAAAAAGCTCATTGCAGAACATACCACAGAGGCTGTAAACTCTGAAAAGCCAAAACTCTACAATTTAGTTTAATATTTCTGCTAAAGAATTTTTTTGCTTAAAGAAGCAGCTCAAAAGGCAATAAACCAGTAAGAAATTTTTAATGGAAGCCTAAAAGCAATAATCATAACTTGCTTTGACAGACTAAGCATCAAGATGCACACAATGCAAGCAATAAACATACTAATAACCAAATTGTTATGAATCGAGTACTCTTTCTCCTGCTTCCCACAGACCATATTATACTTACTACTTAATAAGTTGTCTAACATATTCACATCCAGGTCTGAATGTGTTCTTTGCTGCTGTGCTACCAACTGACAGAAGTTCTGAGCAGCTTTGACTATGTCTGCTTTTCCATCTTCCGGAGACAGCACCTTCAATGTAGATTGGCAATTTAAAACTGCAAGTACAAAACACAGTTTAAAAGCAACAGAAATATAACTGTTTTTGCATGTGCTTTAGATAATCACAGATACAGTTTAATGTAACTTGTACTTTACATCACTAATTTACATCTAGTCAGAGATATACCTCATCTATCTCTTAGAAAAAGTGAGTGAGTTTTCTGGATTTGCTGTATTACTAAAACACAAGCTTGAACAACTGCTTTGAGAAGTCTTGTGAGTAGGGGTTTAATTCAGTCTTGAAATGCAGTCTTCCAGGAAATTTGGATTGCTTCTTACACTGTTAAGCAAAGCACTAAGAAGAAAGTGCTTGGATAATAACTTAAGGGGTTCAAGGAAAGAAAAAATAAATCAAACAAACTAATTTCTACCCTAGAAGAGGAAGGTGTTTCGAACAGCAACTGCATACATTTGCACAATATTGACAATTTATTGACAATAAACTGGGGGCTTCCCTCAATCTGATCACAGCATCCTGATGCAAGAGTTACAGTAAGGATCTAAGATTGCTACATTGAAGCTTGGAACAAGATAATAGTCCAGAATCCATCTATTCCTCTGTAATTATCTCTGCGACTTAAGAGGACATTTCACAATAATAATTATCTTAATCCTACGCTATTGAGAGGCAAGAGACTTCTCACACATCATGCCTTGCATCATTATCAGTTCTGGTAAGGTACCTGAGAGGTAAACTGGCAAGGAAGCTGAAGGCCACAGATGGTGCACTATGGCTGGCTTGAAGTTAAGTGGGTTAAATACCGAAGTGTCAGCACTTAAGGCTGATACCAAACTGATGAGATTTATAACCAGATACTTAAAATTAACATTTCTTACAACTGCAGAACCTGACTGCAAAGGATCACAAAGCACGGTCAAGATTCCTAATAACATCTAAAACCCCTCAGTCTATCTGTCCAAAGCCACCACAAAGAAAATAATTGTTCTTTAATATAGCTTGATTTGCAAATTTGCATCAAATGATCTACGTTAAAAAATATTTAATGGTATCCCTAAAAGCAATACATACAATTTTGTTTTTCAGGAGTGAAAAATTGCAAATAATCAAGTGGATAAATGTCAGTTTTTTCAGCTGAAAACATGAAGCATGTGATTCTGATGTGAAGCCTTCTAAAAAAGGATGAAATATTTAAAAACAGAACAGAAAACACCTCTGCTTTTCACAGTTTCCAGCACAAAAGGTTCCTGAGATTTAAACGCACTCTTTCCATCAGCAAGTCTGAGAAGTCTTTCAGTAATTTGTTTGGTGTGAACATAAATCCCTACTTAGGTAAGTGTAGCTAAGTGTTCTGGAGTTTAAGACATTAATAGCCTGTCTACTCCATTTTCTGTTGGTTATTTCAACCTTCACAGGAAGATAAAGAAATAGCTGAAACCTTGCTTCTTCCACATAAATGCCAGCATCCTAGGCTAAGCTGATCATAAGACAAGTTCATGCTACAATATTAAACTTTATACTGGAAAACTGGCACAAAGGATTTTGATATCCTGTCGGCTCTCACAGGAGAAACAAAACTTGCAAGCAGCATTTTAAATCCAGCTAAATGTACTACAGCTTGTGCCGTCTTTTCATAGGTCTTTGAATTATGATGATCTTAAAACATAAGGGTTGTTCAGGCATTTTATTACAAAATCGATTTAAATATCGTGAGTCATAGTTAGGAGAGCTGTTACCAGCCCATCCCAGCCTGTGATTTATGTTTTGAACAGACTTCTAGCATTTGTCGTACGCAGCAGATGCGTAAATGAGTACTAATAGCAGATACTGCTGTTGAAACCTACTCCTGCTTTCCACACCTAACTACATGCAAAAGCTATTATTACCAAATTTATTTTTTTCTTAACTTGTGCCCTTTACCTTCCTGATAGCATTGTACCTTGCCATGACAACCAGCAGTCTTGCTCCTTCACTTTCTCCTTCCCACTTTGAGGTGTATGTTTGGAAAGATGGAAGCACACAAGTTGCTAACTTGACATCAGTCCCCTTACACTTTAGTGCCTTTTCAACTCTCAGCAAAAGAATTCATTTGACTGAAACAGTGGGGACTTGAAGTACATTGATGCATTGAAGGGGTCATGGCACAACAGTCAGGCTGATGGAAAGATCAGAGCACCCAGTAATGATTACTACAGCAAGGAGAGAAAAATGCTTTGCTGTTAGTTAAGAACAAATAAGCACAATGGAAGTTTAATACTAGCCCAGGAAGGTTTCATGCTTTCTGATAATCAGTTCTTAATGAAGAAAAAGGTCACTGTACATAGGAATGTGTTTAAGTAAGAGCAGAGTTATGATTGATATACAGCTATTTAGAGGCATATCAAGCCCATCTTGCAGTCCCTCTTACCTTGACCAGTTTTGTCTTGATTTGCAAATTCCATGGTGTACTTGGAGCAATCTAGTCCCAAGAGTTCTTGCTGCTGTTTTAAAATTTCATCCATCAATCTTGAATTATTCCTCTTGAAAATACCTTTAAAAAAAGTTGCACATCAGCCAATTCATATAATGGGTGCTACAAAATAAATCTGACACTAGGCAGGAAGAAAAAATTAGTCAGTACTGGTTTCAGACTGGAGTTGACAAGTATGGGTAAGAACTCAAAGCAAATACTACTGCACATGACTAATTTGAGTAACCTTGGAAAGACAACTCATGTGCTTTTGTTCTTCTTTCACCCAGCCTGATTTAAGCAGCAAGTTGCTATTGCATAAGGGACAGCTTAAGACTTACTTCATTGTCCTTAGTATGCTAGAAATAGAGAAAGCAACAATCAGAAAAGAACAACCAAGCCAGATTAACCCCAAATTTCTTTAATGCCCACATTGCTTAAGTCTGCTACCACTTATTGCCACATCCTTAAGGCTGGCTAAGAAATCAAGTCACCACTAAATCAGCATTTCAAGTCTCAGTAACTGTCCACTCCTTAAGCCATCCAATAGCATGGATTGCCTAATGAAAGAATTGCACAAGCTGTATATTTCAAGTTCATGCAGCCCCCAAGACCTTTTTATACTTATATATTCAAGGCAGACACATTTTGAATGCAGGAAATCACAAAAGCCTGCTTCAAACATACTTAGGTTTCTGTACTAAAATAAACTCTAGCTTTTGAGAAGCCTAACTCAATTATTCCTAATTAAAAATGACAGTAAAAACTAAGTGTTACAGCTTAAGTATTTACACCCAAAACCATGGCTAGGCATATTCACTCAGGAACTGGATGATGCTTTTATCACATGGTATTCAGAGGTTTTTACTGACCTTCATTCAGAAACCTTATGTCAAGCACTTCCGCTGACCAGTCTAAAAACGTTTAAGCACTAATCTTACAAGACAATGCAAGACAAGCAAATTTATGATCAGGCTTAGGATTCAGCACTACGGCCTGACTGTAGGCTCTGGAACTGCTACATCAGTTCCCACATTGGTCAAACAGTGTATAAGCAGTGGATTAAGACCATAATACATGAGGAGTTAGTTTGCAGTATGAAGTGATACAATGCATTTACTTAATATGCCAGCCTTTAGGCCTAATGAATTAGAACTTTGCTATGGGCTTCGTGAGAGGTTTTAATAGGTGGCAAAGTGTACGTTTCTCCTCTCATCCTAGATAATTCTTGCAGAAAAAAAAAGTGAAATCAATTATAAGGCCATGTTCACAGAAAAGCAAGCAGTGGAAGGCACAAACCTCTGCAAAAAAAAAGCGTGTTAAATACTTCTGCTAAGTTTAAACTAAATTGTTGCCCTTTGTGCTCCCACTTTCTAGTGTATACTTTTACATAACAGAAATACAGAATATTCCTTTAAATAACACTGTTTAAAGAGTGCA
Organism: Petroica traversi; assembly: GCA_025920805.1. Classification (NCBI taxonomy): domain Eukaryota; kingdom Metazoa; phylum Chordata; class Aves; order Passeriformes; family Petroicidae; genus Petroica; species Petroica traversi. The sequence continues at coordinate 10,649,526 of JAHLSL010000017.1, forward strand.
GTATTATAGAGTGGCTTGACACAACTCTGCTTGGCTAAGTCTGTTTCATGCTGGGGTTAGCACAGATTGTCTTCCTTCCTCCCAAGGTCAACAGTGCATCCACTGCAATTGCTAATCCTGCACCCTCTTCAAGGAAGATCTGTGCAAGGCTGCATGTACCTCACCTAGAAGAGTCACTTGACTTCCATACATTTTTAAATACGAGAAATAAAATTGTGTTCAGTATTCAGACAAATGTGACATAAGGCTCTCAATCTGGGGAATAAGATGCTCTTCTTCCCCTTTCCCACTCAACACTAACCATATCAAATCCTTTCTCATGAAAGGTTTTTGCCTGTTCCTGTCAAAGACTGGAAGAACTAATTTAAGACTCCACACTCCAGCTCTAGAGTAAATTAAGACACTGAGGACAACAGGTAGAAGATCTGACCAAGGTGTTAGTTTCTCTGTAAAAAAAGACATCAGATAATGGACTTGGTCCAGCTCCAAAGTGAAAGTCCTTAACTCACACAACAGACACAGAAGACTTGCTAAATAAATGTGTTCTAAAGATTTATCTGAGTACCACCCTTCTATTCTGCTCATATGTGTCACCCACCCCCTCAGTTGTACAAGCTTGGGGACTGCATGGCTCTTGGAATAGCAGTTTAGCAAACTGGAAGCTCTGTAGCTGTACCATGTATACAGTTGCAGTATGCCTTCCTTGGAAAGGCCTCCACACCTAAAGTCCCACTGATCCATCAACCTTGACACATAATCCAGTTTTCCTGAAGAGGAGATCCAGAAGCACAGCAGAAGGCAGTAAAAATTTGAACTAACTCAGATCTTAATTAAAAACGAACAGCATTTGGGAATACTCCTTCAACATCTTGTCTCACAGTCGGTGCACAAGAGACCTATGGAGGCACATCACTGCAAACACAGTCCTGCCAAATGCAATGTTCACAGGCCAAACTAATTTTTGACTTCAAGAACTTTACATCGTCGTGACTCAGCTATATGCTCCTTTCCCTTACAGTATCTCAAGACCCCATTTATCTACAAGGCTCATTTTTTAAAAAGTTTGTAAATGTAGCCAAGTTAGTTCTGGGGGATGCTGCTGCTTAATTTAAACATGACAAATATAGCAAACAAGTGCATGAGTAGGCCAACTCAGTAACAGAATTATGTGTTCCTAGGCAGTGAAACTTAACTCTTGATTTACTGCTACCCTCCAATTTTGTTCACAGTCCTCCACACAAATAAAAGCAAGTCCATAATGTAATTTTAACATTATAAAAAATAATGATTTGACAAAGATCTGATAAATTTTAGCAATACAACAGTTGTTTGGTGTTAAACGAAAAAAAGAAATCCAGCACTACTCATGCTTCTAATACGGAAGACAAACATGAAGTTGTCATTATTATTTCTCATTGGAAGATTTGCTGGTTTTGAAAAGGAGAAGCATTTGTTCACTCAGAACTCTGGAAGCTGGTGCAAATCTGTATATGCCTGCAAATGAAGTGTTCAAAGAATTACATGTGTTTAAGCACTAAAATTCCCAAAGCAAAGGAGTATAAAACTCCCTGTCTTGGTTTGTTTCTTTTAACTACTGAGAACTTGTGAGCTGTTTTCAGGGATGTAAACCCTACTTGTTTTTACAACACAAGCTGCAAGCATGCTGGTTCCTGTTAGAGCCGAAGCAAACCAGAAGTGTTTTAGCTTTGTGCAGTAGTCCTCTATTACACAAGTCTTTTCCAGGGCACATACCTTTTGCTCTGATTTACAGCAGCTACAAGCCATGCCCCTTTGCTTGCAAACATGGTGCTGCAACATTTTAGGTTTATATATTGACAAATGAAGCTTATAATGAAGAGGCTGCAAGTTCAGCAGGTGTAAAAGTGACAAGAATCTATAAGTGGAAGTGAAAAACTGGCACAGAGAAACACTAAGAGATGTCAACCATTTGTTTGCCTGACTAGACTACCACAGCCACCACCTGTTAATGCCTTATTGGTACCTCAAAGTTCAACGTTCTTAATTGCCCTGCTTTTTAAAACAGCAGAATCTGGTAAAACGCAGAATATGAGTTAGCTCTTCCTTGCAAGGAAACACCTTACCAAACTGGAGTCTAGTAAAGAACGTATCTCCACATTTCAGTTATTTGCTTTCTCAACTTCTTTCCAGTGCTGACAAGGAAATAGTTATCAAAAGTTGTAATTGTTATCAGGTGTTAACAGTTAGAGAAACATCAAATAATAAGCCACTTCAAAGAACACACATGCAAGAAACTGTTTTAATACATTAACAACTTTTGCCTACGTCCTGTTGGATCATGCTGGTTGATAACTAAGGAAAGCATGGCCATTACACCGGACCTCACAAGATATGGAAAGCTTTCCAAGGGCCTAGGAAAAAAAGTAATCCAAGTTTGAATGTAGCTGAAGTCACTTAAATTTCAGTCAGATTAAGGCCACTTAAGACAGCATTAACCTAAAAAAGAATTCGAGTTAGAACTGAGAAGTTCATAGGTGACCATTCCTCCCACGTTTCTTGGAGGGACATTCTGCACTAAGAGAATAGGAGGTCATCAGCAACTGAGAGAAGATACCTCTTTCATATTTCCCACTCCTTTAAGGAGATTACCTTCTACAGGTTAGTGTTATCCCTTCTAATAAATGTGGTCTCAGAACTCCTCTCAATTCGACACTGAAATGCAATTGTTGAATGTGAAATTTCATGTGAGTGAAGGCCCACAGCAGATGCTATGTGATATTGGTATCTCCCAAGAGTTCAGGGACATAAAACCTCATCATATACATCCTGCCCAGAGAAATGAATATCCTGCATGCCCAGAAAATTTTATGGGTTTATTAAATCAGCTTAACTACCATGTCATCTAGGAGAGACTAGAAACCTACTTTAGGACTAATGAAATAATTTCTTTTGCATACTCTACGCTTCCAAATAATTTTTAAGAGAAAAGTGGTCAGAAGCAAAGCAGTTCAGTAGGAAGCTAAATGCAGGATGAAGAACGCCAGATTTTCAATACAGTCACTCTATGGGCTTTAAGAAACCTTCAACATTGAGCATCTATCTAGGAGCCCCAAGTACCCAAATGCCAAGATTCAGCAAGCTCCCAAAAAGCATTCTAGACTAGTCCTAAACTGTATCAGGAAAGCTTCACAGATGTAACATTCAAACAAGCTCTCCCAAATTGCAATACAGCTACCAAACGAAAGTTAAAGTATATAGCACTGGTCAAAGGCTTCTGCTCCTCAGAAGTGCTATTACATTATTACATTAAGTGCTACTACATTATTGCATTATCAATGCCTTTTGACTGCAACAAGGCAGTAGTATTTCCTCAGAGGTAAGGTCTTGACAAGCATGGCTGGGTTCCTACCAAGTAATAGGACTGGCGATATAGAAGTCAACAGAAAGAAATTCTTGATCAAAAGCCTGAAATTTTAGTTTGTGTTATTTAACCCAGGTGCGTACAATAGCATTATGTTTATTATGACTTTGTCATGCTGCACATCAATGAAAATTGGGAGAAGGGACTTCCACACACCAGAGGCAGTAAAGCCAGGGCACCTTGGGCCTCATACAGGCTAAGGTAACGAAGTCTCAGTTCTAGCCCTGCACAACTCCAACCAAGCTGCCTTTAGAGTTACTGGTGCAGCTGCTGTAACAAACCAGTGCCAGCTGGAATGCAGCTACTTATTTTGACACTGAAGAATACATGAACAACCTTCTATTTAGTAATTTTGTAAAAAATATATAAATCCACTACTATAAACAAATAAACAGCTCATCTAGCACGTCTGTAAAGTACTTCATGCTTCCCCTTCCTCCTACAGAAGGGGCAATTAGGACATATTTTGAATTTAACCCTACTGCAGGAAAATGAGACAATTTCTTGCAGAGTAGGCAACCATGAAAGACCATGCTTGTAAACAAGGTTTCCTGTTGCAATCCAAAGAATTTCAGTACTACAGATATGCAATGAAGGAAAATGAACAAATTAACATACACCTCACCACAGCTAACACTGATCCAGGGCACTCATAACTAGTTTTTCTTCTCCACCAGAGCCAGCACCAGAGGGGACTTTGGTAAATCAATAGTTGGTACAACTATATGAACACAGAACCCTACAGAAGCACCACTCTCCATCTGAGAAGATGGAAACAAGTGCACACCGTGACTAAGGGTCACCCTCTGCCACTGATAAGAGCAAGTTGTACCTGACTTTATTCACCTTCACTACTATCAGTGTTAGTGCTGAGAGTTCCAGACTCCACTACCACTCAGCACCGGATTTAGCAACAGCTGCAACATCCTACTTAATGTCAAGTCTATCTGGAAATGGTGTATGCTCAATCAAGACACCCTAAGGAGCTTAGCACCAAAAGAAAGGCAGCATATATGCTATTACCAGCAGCAAGCACACACTAGAGTGGTATGAATGACTACTTGTTTGCTCTCTGAAGTCAGCCTAAGAAGTTCAGCTGTGCACAAAGCAGTTGTGGCTGCTACCCTGGACAACTCACTGAACACCTGTGAAGAATATGATATTTAATGGCAGGCTATTCTCATCAACCCTGAAAGTCTGGCAAAAGCCACAGATTTAAAACATTTAGTTGCTTTGCCTTCTTCAATTTTGCTCCAACAAACTGGAAATCAAGCTAGCAATTAAACCAGCATATTCTGGTATCAGAGGACCAGCAGAAGAACAAGCTGCTGAAAAGTATGCTTTGATAATGAAATCATGAGATAATAGCTACATTTTCAGATCTCAGAGGTGACAGCAAAACCTCTTAATACGTAACTCAAGAATGAAAAATTAAAATCCACATTCATCACACAACCTGCACCCAGAACAACAAAAACAACCAAACTAAACAAAAGAAAAAAATCCAAGCACCAAAACAAAATATAGTAACATCACAACACAGAATAAACGTGAACAATTTACACGTGTAACTTTAGAAATAATAAAACAATATATGGAAACAGCAGCAAATAACCCAAGATTTTTTTTTTCTGAACTGCTAGCAACAACAATGGTTCTGCAAGGTTATTTCGGCTCTTCAGAGGACAAAACCTTATCATTTCTGCACATCATATTTACAGTCTTCTAATAGACGGCCTTAGATCTGACTGAATTTCAACACATGCTGGAGAAGAAGTAGTAGCTTCTCAAAAAGTAACCTTTCAGACACTGCTACAGCTCTGGCTCCTTACTGGAAGGCAGGAACTCAGCATCATTGGCTACCTAAGCATTGGCTGGTGCCTTCTCCTTCCTCAGTGTTGCAGAGAGAGCACAATGAAAACCAAGACGACCAAGAAACATGATTCTCAGCTTGGTCTGTTCCTCAGTTCAGTTCTCACACGTATAATTTGTGGAGCACAGTGCTGGAATCCACAAAGGAACTAAGCACATACGTAACATATTAGGCAATACTGCCCATAGCTTATTTGAGGTTTGACACAATAAAAATGTACAATTAAAATGTCTCTCTTCAAGCTATGAGGGAAACTCTCTCTCTTCCTTGGTACTAATGTTTGCTCTCCACCATTTCACCTGGTTGAACGTTTTCCAAGTTAGAAGTAAAAACTGTCAAGACATAAATGACTTTTCAGAAGGTCCTGTTCTCAGTGTGCTGTTATGCACATACTTTATATCACTCTTTGACTTCCAAATGAGGAAACGTTCTCCCACTGAAATACAACATAACCAAGTTCCTCAACGGCTCTGCACAGATGGCCAGTTTAAACTGCTAAGTGACTGGTATTAAGCCCAGTTTCTCATAATGATCTTAAGAGAATTTAGTGAAAGTCAAGTCTTCCAAGTCTTTTATCACCTAGGAAGGATCACCCATGAAACAGAACTATAAATGGTAATGGTTTAAAACAAAGCAGAATTTTAAAAAAAAAAATCACAAATGCCTATACTCAAGGACAGGCCTGCATAACTCAGATGCTTTTGCACACTGGATGACAAAGATTTCACCTATTTATGTGAGATGCACTGCTGACCATTTCCTGAAAGAGCACCAGAAGTGCACCCCTAACCTGGCATTAATCTACAGAGTTCACTGAACTTCCATGACACCTCTAAACAGCCACTAAAAGTGGCTCAAAACAAGTTAAACCCTGGTCTCCTACAGTGTCACCCTCAGCACAGAGCAGAGGGATCTTCAGAATGCTTTCTCTGCAGAGGACAGAAACAAGACACAGTCCATCTTACATATTGATAGCCCTTCTGACTTGACAGCTTGTCCAATATAAGTTAGAGATCATCTCTCAACAGCCAGACAGAAAGCTTCACCAAATCTTGAATATGGCTGGTTTTAGCTCCCACTAGGAAAGGATAGGTATGAGGAAGACAGATTTGTTTCATGATTTCCTCACAGTACGTGAAATCCAAACTCTGAACTTATCTTTATGATAGTCAGTGACGTGGAACCAACATACCTGCATGAGCCAGAGTTCAATGATCTTACACCTGAGACCCAGTAATAAATAAAATCACACAGCAAATATGAAAAAATACCAGAGCTTCTAGAAGGACTGGCTTAGAGTCAACTCAAATGCCAAGCAGCACCAAATGCAGACCACGTAATTTAATTTCACAATACGGACAACACACAGGACATACGTGCTTTCATTTAACTACTCGTCCATCCTGTTTCTTCACATAAGAGTACTCGAAAATAGACGGCTACTTTCATTCATCCACTTCTGGAGGTTCAGCCCTAGCTCATAACAGCACTCATAAGAGCAGGTAGCCTAAAGCTCTTCCCTACTAACAGTCCCTGCCCTACACTTCCAGATGCCAGCAGCTCCTATTAGCCTAGGGACAAAGCTCTAGAAAGCAGACAGGCAGGACCGGGGCATCCCGTCACAGGAGCTGGGCCAGAAGGGCAACTGGGCCATTCCCCAGGCTCCCCGGGGACAGGAGCTCTGCACGGCCAGGCATCTCCAGGGGAGGGGAAGGAGCTGCCAGCAGAGAGGCCGGCAGGGGACTCGGGAAGCCCCCGAGGACCGCGGCCCCCCGGCTGCACGCCAGG
>JAHLSL010000017.1:10656986-10679420 GCA_025920805.1 Petroica traversi
GGGCCGGGGTGGGAGCCACCGCAGCGGGGCTCTGCCCCATTCCGGGACTCCCGGTCCCTCCCCGCCGGGCTGCCCACCTTCCCGGCTGTGTTAGCGACCCGGCTGCACACCCTCCCACTGTCCCATGTCAGCCCTGCTCTGCCTGGCGCCCGCTGGTGAAGCAGGGGTGGGGGCGGGAAGCATCCGAACGCCGCAGGAGCAGCCGGGGCTCCGGGGTGTGTTCACTGAACGGCGGGTCTCACCCTCGGAGCGAATGGCGGTGAATGAGCTGCCAATGCTCTCCGGGCGGTTCCGCAGAGCCGGGGATAGCGCGGCCTCGGGTGCGCACCCCGGTTTGCAGCCTCCCACAAAGGCTTTTGCTGCCTTGGCTTCACGGCCCGCAGCTCCGGCAAGGAATCACCGCTGCGGGTGAAAGATGGAGTGAGGGCCAATGCCAGCCCGGTGCCGACAGACGGATGGGTGGGCAGAGATGGCACGGAGATGTTTAAAGCTCTCTGTTGAAAGAATCTGCTAGTGTAAAACTGAATGAAGAGTTTTGTATTACGAAAATATTTCTCTTGCTCAGAAAATAACTGCTTTCATGGATTCTAATACGGACCAGCATTGGCCTGCAAAAAATAGCATGACGAACTGCAAGGAAGGCTTGTGCCGTTTCATGAATATCTAAATCTTTATCTACCAAAAATCTGTGTGACTGACCTTAGAATAATAGAATTACTAAGGTTAGAAAAGACCTGTAAGATCCACTCCCACTGTTAACCCAACACTGCCAAGTACACTGATTAACCTTGTCTTTAAGTGCCACATCCACATGTTTTGAACATGTCCAGTGGTGATTCTACCAATTCCCAGGAAAGTCTGTGCCAGTGCTTGACAATGCTTTCCATGAAAAAAAATTCTCATAATATCTATTTTAAACTCCTCTAGTGCAGCTTGAGGCCATCTCCTCTGGTCCTATCACTTGTTGTGGGAGTGATCAGGTGCCCCTGGAGTCTCCTCCAGGCTAAGAAAACCCCAGCTCCCTCAGCTGCTCCTCGTAGGACTCACTCTCTAGGCCCTTCACCAGCTCCATTTCCCTTCTCCGGACACAATCCAACACCTCCATTTCTTTCTTGTAGTGAGGGGCTCACATGTAGTGAGCGAGCACAGCATTCAAGGTGTGGTCTCACCAGCACAGACCAGAGGGGCAGTCCCTGCCCTGGTCCTGCTGGCTGCACCATTGCTGATCCAGGCCAGATGCCATTGGCCTCAGTGGCCACCTGGGCACACGCTGGCTCCCACCCAGCCAGCTCCTGACCAGCAGTCCCAGGTCCTTTCCTGCTGGGCAGCTTTCCAGCGCCTCTACCCCAGCCTGTAGCACTGCAGGGGGTTGTTGTGACCCAGGGACAGGACGTGCCCCTTCGCTTTGTTCAAGGCCACACAGTTGGCCTCAGCTCTTTGATCCAACCTGTGCAGATCCCTCTGCAGAGTCTGATGTTAAGGGATTGTAAAGAAAAATGAGCTAAGGTCTGTCTATTCCAATTGTATGGCTTAATTGTTGGGGGACCTAAGAAACACTCGTGTCAATCACATCTGCATAGGGGCATAACCAAATAGCTGCACTCTGACACCTGACAAATCAGCCTCTGTGGAAGTGAGTAATTACCCTGTTACTGAATGCCAGTGGAAGATAAAAAATCATAGAAACTGTTTGCTTTGAAAAATAATTTGCTGATGCCATTACTCATCAGTTATCACCTGAGATCTTGAACTAACTTCAGTGATTGTTTGTAAGTCACTGGTTTTAGTGGTCTCACTAATCCAGTTTTGTTTAGTTTTCAAGCACTTTAGGAACTGCTTGATAAAATTTGTACGTTTATCAGAGTTAATGCATTAATTATATAGCATTAAGTCACGTCTTGTGTGTATGTGCACAAAAGTCTGGAAAGTTCTGGCCAGTGAAGGGGGACACTTGCAGTGTGTACTTGCACATTAAGTACACCTAACCTAAAAGGAAACACCCGGTATCTTGAGCTATGTTGTAGCCAATTAGCTATTCAGATACCAAAATAAACTCTTACAAAAGCTTCACCTCACTTCATCTTATCCTAATATTTCCCAGGCTCTATTTCCTGAGAATCTCCCTTCTTTTGTTTACAGAAACAGAATCAGATTAACTTGACCCCGCTGTTTTTGTTTCTCACTATTAATTAACTTTGGAGCTGATATTAAATCTCATTAACCAGGACACTGATTCTTCTGTTTATTTCACTTGCTGGGATGAAGATAAGCCTTCTGTGTTTTGCCTGGAGCTCAGCTAATTTAATCTAATGTCATTTAAAATAGTGTAAAATAAATAAAAGAGGGAAATGTTTCAGGAAAACTGAAATCAATTTCTCAAAAGCAAGAATTTCTGACCAATCCTAAGAAATTGCTCACATCAATGTCATTCTCCATGTCCACCTGCAGACCCATGAGTTTAAATGTGTTGAATACCAGATTCTTAGTGTCTTGTGGTATTGCAGAATTTTATTAGTCAGTGTTTTATGCAACTATAAGAATGTTCTACAATAAAAAGGTCCATACAGAGCTACAGACTGCTTTTCTAAGAGATAATAAATGCATTTTTGCTTCACTTGAACTACATAGTACTAATGGCATAGAAATTTTTTTTTTTTTTACAATATTCAGTTCACAAGGGGACCCTTACTGGAGCCCTTCTGTCACCAGCTGTTACCTCTTGGAGTACAAATAGGGCAGGAGAAGCTAGTGATGGATGACTAGACTGCTTGTCAGTAGAGACACTGGTGGCAGTGGACAGCTCTCGACAACTTTAAGGTTCACTACAGACAAACCGTGGCATTAATCTAATATATAATCGTAGTAATCATCATCTGTGTTCACTCCAACACTGGAGGCCTCATTGAGTTTCATTTTCTTCCTGTCCTCTTTGCCCCTTTCCATGGAAGACAGATTGTCTTCACAGTGCTGCAGAATCTTTTTGGAAGACATCCAACTTTCTCCTCGGCTTTGAGCTGGCGCTACACACTGTCCTCCCCGGACATCCGTCCCCTTGGCCACCAGTGCTCTTCTGGTTCTGAGGAGGTCACAGGTGCAGTTCCAAGGGTTTCCATCTAAATACAGGTGACGAAGACGAGGTAAATACTCCAAGACTTTGCGATCCAAGAGAGATATCTTGTTATTCCGTAAATTTAAAACCTGAAGCTGTTTCAAGTCCTTCAGCTCTTGTTCTCCAACATCCTCTATGTCATTTCCTTTTAGATCCAATCTAGCAAGGGTATCTGGAAGTCTGGACAAAAATAAAACAATACAAAGGTGTTATGTTCATCATACTGTTTCTGTAAGTGGCATTTGGTGGTGAGTATTTGTTCAGGTACATCTGATGTACTAAAATAAAGCTATCACTAAAAAATGCAGTCTTCTGCAAAAAAAGTTGTTCATATTGGGTTTGGGTTGGGTTTGTTTGCTTGTTTGTTCTTTGTTTTTGTATTATAGGTGTACTGTCTGTGCACTCTTGAACTGTTTTCCCAAATTACTGCAGTTTTCATGTACTGACTGTTCATGCAGCTGAGCTGAACAGCAGTCCTGTGCTGTACTATGAAGAAAATTAGCTGTTTAATTGACTGTCAAGTTTAAAAGTGCTTTTTGTACTCTTCAGTGCCAATGACCAGACTATAGCACCATGAAAGATCAAAAGTTTAGACAATTGTGAATTGTGGCAACACTGCTCCTTCAACTACTTCTATACATCATTTCTTTCAAAACATTTTTTAGTTCATAAAGAATTAGAATTTTTCTTCCATTTTTTTCTCCTGCTCCCATCAGACTCAAACATTAATCATCACAGCAGTAGTCCAGCTGATGATAATCTGTTAAGAAATCAGCAACAGGGAAAATATAAGTGCTTTTTGGTACTCTTTTAAAATAGTCCTTTTGAGACTTAGAACTGGTTATATTTAGAAGAAGAGAAAAACCTGATAATCTCTGTATATGATACTAGACAGGTCAGTGTAATTCTTATTTTCATATACATTACAAATTTTTATGAAAATATTTTAATTTCAAAAATCTTGCTCATTTATGGTCTTTTCATTTCCCTCTGATGTAGTTAGTGACAAGTGCCTAACAGAAAAGAATTGACATGGAATATCTTTAATAAAATTAATTTGAAAGTATCTTAAGAATAACTTTACTATGGTAGCATGCAAGGTGATGAAATTAAAGAGTTGAGATTACAGATTTTAAGGAAACTTGACTGAAACTCTCAGGGAAATTATAACAATACTACCAAGATCTATTTAGAGTAGAACAGCAGTACACCATAACTGGTAAACTTATGGGATAGTTTATCTCAATGTAAGGATATGAAATACCTTTGAAAATCACTAAGATGGTCCATCGTGACCCTCACCAACTGTTTTTTTTGTGAAGCCAAGTTTGAATCTCTTAAGCTGAAAGATGGTTTCCAGACTTGTGAAAACCTGACCAGTTCAATGTTACTATTTCTAGAGTGGGGCATGGGGAGATCAGAATTTCACATATTGATATGGTGATTCACTCCACAAAAACTGATTGCACCAAATGGTTGTGAGTGCAATGAATCTGTTTGGAAAACTAACCACAGACAGTTATAGTTGTCCAATATGACACTGTAATGTCAGAAAGGTACTCTGGAGTGAAACCCTATTGCCACTGATGTCAAAGGCAGTGGGAAATCACCCAAGAGGTTTATTCAGACTGAATACAGTCCAAAGCCCAACCAGCAAATCCCTAAACCTGTGGAGAGTCTTGTAGTACTAATGTTAGACTTAAACTTTATGGCTACAGTGTTTGACTTCAGACTGTGTTGATCTAGAGAAAATAATGCCACTGAGTACGTGATGAGTGACCCTGCAGCTGGAAGAGGAGTCGTGCTCACTCAGGAGCTGACCATGGCAGCCACACTGTGCTACTGCCACTCTAAGGAAAATCATCAGATTCTTCCCTGCATTTTCACCACACCCTGAAGGGTTTTACGAAGTACAGGTCTTCTCTAAAAGTCATGAAAATACTTGGACCTGTGGGTTATTTTCTTCCCAGAAAAGAGAAGAAAGAAGCTTTCTTTCTCCTCATTTCTGCCAAAAACCTAAGACTTATTCACTTTAGCATATCAATCATATCTTTTAACTTTTTACACATGACAGAGTTCTCAGATATAAGGCAAAAGTAATATTTTTTTCTGTATATCCAGGTGTACCTGGTCATCATCAGACAATTAAATTAAGTACATACATTTTATTTCTTGTCATTTTTTTCACCAATTTTATGTTTAGAGCCTTCCCTGGAAGTCTGTATTTACTGTTGGAATGAGAGGTCCTCAATATCTCCTTAAAAGTCATATTTTTTTAAAGGTTAGTAGAGAACTCCTTCCTGTTAATTCTGTTGACTATGAAGGTTGTAAAATAAGATGGATTAGACAATGCTAAAATAACTACAAACCATTAAACATTCCTGTGAAGCTAGACTGAAATCAAATATTTATACACCACTAAATCACTTTCTGATTATAAAGCTGTTGCCAAATAGATTCAAATGCTAAAGGACGTGATGCTAAATTAATTTAAATTTTACTGCATTATTTATTTAGGCTAGTTAAACCTTTCTACAAGCTATAAAAATAAAGTTTAACCATCCAGTTTTGTTAAAGAAGTTGATGTTAATGGAATTACTTCACTATATTTTATGCCATCTTATCACACAGCCTTTTGTAATAATAAAATTGCCACTTTATATCAGAACAGCCTCCATTTGGCTTAATATGCCATCTCTGATAATGGCCAGTTCTAACACTCAGATGAATGTGAGAGATCCTCTAAGCAGAGCATTAATGAACACAGTGTGCCCAAGGGATGTTTCTTCTGTGCTCTGTTGACTGGAATTTTTCTTACAGCCTGAAGCTGGAGGCTTAATATGCATTCCAAATACCTTGTAATGTGTGAATTGAATGAATTTGGGAATACCAGTATCACTGAAAAAGCATGATCCTTTGATCATTTTAGCTCCTGAAATCTTAGTATTTTAGTAATAATAAACTTGGTGCAGTTTGGTAGAAACATCAGGTTTAAAATTGCGATCTATGCTTTTTATAAAATGCTCTATTATTTTTCTTTTGTGGGGAAAGGTAGATGTAAGTAATAGTATAACCTTGGTAGTAAGTCTGTTGCATTCTCCTAGCTGGTTCTTCTTATTGGTGTGCTAATTAAATAAAGTGGTCTCACTGGCAGGGAGAGATGCAAAATGAGCAGATTCATTGGGGGCCACGGATGTAATGAAAGCAGCTCTACTCAGAGACTGCTAACCAGAGTGTTAATTAGTGCTAGTTACGGCAATGGGTTTATGGTGTGGACAGAATTCTACCATGACTGGGTCTGAATACCAATTTTTAGCTGTCATTCTCATCATGCAGGGGAGATGACACCTTGGAAGCAACTGTCCTGAGATTCACTTGCCTCAGCGGAATAGAACTGAGGAGATTCTGTTCCAGCGCCAGATTGGAAAGCTGCGCACACTGCCGGAGAGCTCCTGCCTCAAACGTGCTGACAGCGTTGTTGTCAAGAAACAAATGCTTCAGGTCTTGGAGTCCTTGAAATTCCTGTGCTGTCACCCTTTGGATCAGGTTATTGCTGCAGTCGAGTTTCTGCAGCCTGCCAGGCAGCCTGAGGGGTACACTGTAGAGCTGGTTCTTAGAGAGTTCCAGTGTTGTTAAGTTGGGAAGAAGGTGGGCACCATCTATTGAAGTCAGCTGATTTTCTGACAGAAGGAACTCAGACAGATTTTCTAGGTGTTTCACATCTCGGAGTCTCACCATTTTAAGTTGGTTTTTCTCTAAGTTTAGAGACAGCAGGGATTTAGGTAGGTCAAGAGGCACTTTTGTCAGAAAGTTACCACTTAAGCTGAGAAAGTGTAGGCTTTGGAAAGATGTAAAGAAGTTGGTTGGGACTGAATTCAGTTTATTATCAGCCATGCTTAGGTACTTCAGCCTAGGAAGCTTGAGTGGTGCAGACACAGATTCCATGTGGTTGCCATCCAGGATCAGACTTTGTAAATTGTAAAGGGAAGAAAATGCACTCAAAGGCAAAGTCGCAATCAAGTTGTTCCGAAGATCAAGCACCTTTAGTTTCATCAAACCTGCAAAATCAGATGCATGCAGAGCATTGATGGAGTTATCAGCGAGTTTTAAAATTTCAAGGCCAGATGGAAGAATGGTAGGTATTTGCTTTAGCTGATTTTTGCAGAGTTCCAGGGACTTCAAGGTGCTCAGAGCTTTGAAAGTGTTGTTTTCTATAGATTCTGTGCCACTGCATGACAGGACCAGCTCTTCAAGGACTGACATTCTCCTGAAGTCAGTAAACTTAAAGAGAAAAAGAAATTAATGTGATAGTACATTTATAGATATCCTCACTGGTTACTCCTTCTGGATGCTTGGACAATTGCTAGTATATGCTGAAAAACAATACATTTAGAATGAGAAACTAAGATTGGTAGTAATGGCAGATGTATTACTATAGGTAGCTGAGGTTCACCAGTATTTATTTACATTTCTGGAATTCTGTGTTTTAAGTCTGTGCTGTCAGGTTTTGAGCAAACACATATATTTGAAGAAGGAACAGTCCTTTTATTTCCTCCTGGTGGATAGCCAATGTAAAATGGAAAGCTAATGTCACCAGTGGCAGAAATCTTTGCAGAGAGTGAGTGGTTGTTAATGTTCATTGTGCTCAATTGTGCTTGCTAGAGCAGTTTTGAGTTCATGGTACAGCCATTTCCATATATCAACAGCACTGTCACTGCAGCATGTAATACCCAGAGGGAGATACATGGATGTCTTTACCTCTTGCTACTGTTTTGGCAGAAAACTAAAATCCAGCACTTTTCTCTCCCTCACTACCTTTTTTTTTTTTTTTTTTTTTAATAAAAACCTCACATACTAATGTGACCAAACAAGAAGTGTCAGGTCAACCTGGCCTGAAAAATCACCTCTGTGGAACAGATTGTTTTCACAGAAACTTAGTCTTTATTAGTTGGTAATAAACAGATGCTTTGCAGTAGCAAATGGTACTTAGATGTTCACTATAACAATAATATTGAGAGGCACACAATTGTTTCATTATTTTTCTGCTCTGTTGGAATGTGCTTGTTTACAAAGCTTGCCATCTTGTGCTCAAGTTAAGCAGCAAACATAAGTGTATCTGGCAGCTTTCTCCAAGCTGACATAGGAGGAAGCATGCAATGAGGGGTATCCAGGGAGTTCTCCAAGCACACCTGTTGCCAAAACATTGGTTTTCTGAGATTACCAGACATGTTTCCCATTGACCTTGGTGACTGAGCCTTAAAAAATCATTCATATGAGAAACCCCGAAAAAAGCAAGATGAGCAGGTGCTCTGCATGGGAGTGGTGGGCAGGACTGTCCTCATCTGTTTTCCCTTCCCATGCCCAAAAACATCTCATTACAGGTGTCAGGACTACCACACCATTAAGACATGCTAAAGTAACTCTATATTCTTCATGCTTTTTCCCCAGGGCTTGGTAGCTCCCAGCACATTTTACTCTCACTGGGGGAAGCTATACAGCCTGTTCTACAGCATAACCCCTCATCCCAGTCAGGAATCTGCATGGAAGGCAGTATAAGTCCTTTTGCAGTACAGGTGCTGGGTGGTAATTCTGTTCTATAATCCTGATTGGACACATATTGCTATCATACTTGTGTAAGTGAAATCAGCTCATAAAGGTGACTGTTAAAAGATGTCTTAAGTTTCATGTGTGCTACTCTTGCATATTTTTTGGCTCTATGTCTTTATCTTAGCTACAAACTCCGCATTTTAACTTCCATTAAAATTAAAGCCCTCACAGCTGTGAAAGACGAGTCAGATTTCATTTTGCTGTGGTATCCTTAGTTTAACTTTCTGATTAATTTTATTCTGTCTTGCAAAGCAATTTCTGAATTGCAAAATTTGATGCAATTACTGAGGAAGTATAGATATGGAACATCTATTGAAGCAGGTTTCTCCATCAATTGTATGTCAATTCAATGAGGGAATGTACCTCCATTAAAAACGTTATATTCTCAATTGTAAACAGCAAAGTTGTCCAAATTATATGTATTTTTTTTCCTATAATGCAGAGTTTTGTGTATATATAGCAATATGAGAACTGCTGACATCCAGTTTTTGTCATGATTAGGAAGGTGATTTTGTACATAGGAATGAGTTGCATTGGTCAAGAGCACAAAAATATAATCTCATGTAATTATAAAATCATCTTATGGAAATTGAAACAATTATGAACCTTCACAATTCAACACATTTTCTACTATAAATTCAAAAGCAATATTTTCTGCTTTTCCTCAGTTGATTTCTATATGTCTCTAAGAGGCTTAATTTTCATCTTATTAAATGACAGAGAGCGTGAAGATCAATGTACAGACATTTACTCAGTAATGATGTTAGGCTTCTTAATGTGAATTATTATAATTTCTATTTTCCACCTATTTGGTATGCTTTGCTAAGCTTTGTGACCATGCTGTTTTGAGACTTAAACATTTATCCATGCTTTTACAAACTACCCAGTCTTTCTAATAGGAATCAAGACATATTTGAAAGCCTACTGGATCTTCTTTGCTAGGAAGCAGTATTTTATTCTCTAACTGGATTGCTTGTAAAGTGATACTGTTACAGTTTCATATTTTAAAACATTGATCTCCTGAAAGTGGATCTAATATGCTGTTATTTAATACAAACATTTTAAGGAATTTATCACTTTAATTACTTTTATTTTTTTGGCTTTTTGAGTTGCTGTGATCTGGGATTTGTTATAAGCATGTTTTTTCAAAACAGTCCCCTATCATGGGGGGCAAGGATGATTATTTTCTTTTAGCAGATAAAACCCCACTTATTAATATAGTTAGAAATAAACTGAATCTTAAAGTGAGAGTAAACAGGTTACAGATGATCTTCAGACCAAGGAGGAAGCAGAAAATATTGAAAAAATACGCTAAAATTAATCAAGTTTTGTTACTATAAAATCTGTTTATAATAAAGCCCGGGTTATAAAATTACAGAAGGCAAAAATCTCAGCCACTGTTTTTAATGCTGATCAACCCTGTTAGAACAAATACAAAATTTACTTGGGTTTAAAAAAAAACACTACCATTTTTCTTGGGTTTTTTCTTTAAAACATACTGGATTTAGCATACAAGCATATATTCTTTTTTTTAAATTATTATTTCTTCACAATTTTACTAACAATCAATGCAAATTAATGTTCAGAAGTAATTTAAACAATAGTTTTTTATTCTTCTGAGGCAGCTAATTGCCAAACCATAATATTTGTGAATGCTTACATATAAAAGACTCTTGAGGTCAGCTTTGGGGAGTCTAGGCTTTCATTCAATTTCTTTAGGAAAGTATGTTATTTTCTCTATGAGTAGGTAAATAAAGGAATTTTAAAAACCAAGCTAATAAAAAACCCCAAATCAGCCACCCAAACAAACAAAAATCCCACACCACAACCCTAAAATCCTGTAGAGTTATTTCAGTGCTTGCAGACATGTACATTACAGGCAGAAATGTCTCCCTAAGCACTATAATAGGTGCCAGTGGAATTGCTCAACTGTGTAAAATTAAACATAAGTATTTATGATGTCAAAACCTCAGAAGTATAATTTGTTGCATGGGAAAAGAAAAGTAAAAAATCTGTCCAAAGACCCAGTATAATCTCAAGGAAACAGCCTATAGAACTGCAGGGACATAGCATGAAAACACTTCTTTCTTTTCAGTGCAAAGTGACTGGTAGCAGTAAGGCAGACTCATAGCCAGTGGAAGTAATGTATAAAGTGAAAAACTCCCTTCTTAGATGGTTTCGCACACCATTTGTTTTGAACAGTCATAAAACATTTATTGCACCACTCCATTCGTTTATAACCAACATTTTAATGCTTATGACACTTGTCTTTTGCTCTAGTCAGAACCTAAGGTCACTTTACTTGCAACTGAGTTGCTGACAAGTATTGAAAACTAGCCTAAGAAATGGAAAATGGTTCATCTTACTTATCTTGGAAAGAAAATAATGGAGAGGAGGAGGGAAGAGTCTGCACAGAAAATGTATTTCCTAATACAGAATTCATTTGACAAATCTTTTGTTTGCCTAGAATACAGCTAAATCACACCAATGTTTGACACTTGTGGGTGTGTGAGATAAAACAAGAAAACCAGAGATATTAGTAGCAGCTAAAAGAGTAAACTGTCTCTCGAAGAAAAACTGTACAATCACTGACTATTTCTCAGTGGGCAACAGGCATTTCAGATGCTGCTCTAAGGTGTCTTCCAGCCTATTTCATTTAGTGCTGAGAGCGAAATCAAAGATGCATTTCAGAGCAGTTAAATTCTTTATAAGAGAAAATGTGTCTCATTTGAATGGCACACTTCTTATTATTTGTAGTAAATTGATACATAGTAAGCATTCAATTTATTGAATAAAGATATTTCAGGGTAGGAAACAAAGAATCACCATTCCAGAGTGCAGAGCAAGATGAGCATTAGCTGATGCCTTTAATAATGCAAACTAGTGATGCCTCAAGAAACCCAGAATAAACTTTTTCAATAACACAAATAGCTGGCAGCTTTGGTTAGAAGTGCTCTCATTTATGTGGGTTATTAGATGGGCCTGGTTGTTAGACAGGCCTGAACATCTCCTAAATATTTGCCCTAAACCAGGACAAACTCATACTTACTTCCTCTGCCATTTCTAATAGCAGCTGTACCTGACACTTGCAGCTCCAGAGGGGGAAAAAGAGCTTCAATTTCATTCATTAGGAAAATTATTCTAATGACATAAAACCTTTCACTTCACTGTGAAAAAGTATTATATTGCACAAGAAATAGCAAAAGCTTTTAACAGGTTAAAAAATTACTCTGAATGTCAATGGTTGTTTGACCATATATAAAACAAGTCAACCTTTGGCTGCTAGTTGTAAAATCCTGTTTTTTGAGTTTCATACAAAATATCCTTGTGGCAGCATGAGCTAGGGCTTGGAGACTGCAGGAACATGAAAACACTACAGGAATATATTTACATATCCTTAAAGTGTAAGTAAAAATAAGACTAGATCTGGCAGCACTTAGTCAGTTTTAGAACATGGAATAAGATTCTCTCCTCATTAGATGCCACCACCATCTGGGAAGTCCAACTTTCTGTTACAGTGCACTACATAAAGTACTTTTTATGGATTTCCTTACCTGGAGATGTTTAATTTTGCTGTGGCTGATGTAGAGTTTCCTGGTGGTAAAAGGAATCTCTCTGGGGATCTCTGTAACTCTGTAGCATTGCACTGACTGGGCAGGGTCACAGCTGCATCTTCTCAGGCAAGTGGTACTTAGAGCACTGTGAAAAAACAAGGCAACTAAAAGGTAAGATAAATACATCTTCCAAAACAGGAACTCTGGAATTGCCTCAGCAACATACCGCTTGAATTAAGCACCAAAGCTCTTTTATACCATGAAATCTGATAAAAGGATATTATGACTGTGTATTTTTTCCGAGTGAAAAAACAGCAAAAACAATACCGTAATTTGCCTGGGTTAAAGTGTTGGCAGGCATTACAAAGAGTGAGAAACTTAAACAGTGATAAGGTGCCTTTATATTTGTAGGTATGTGAAATTAGTGTTATTTATTACCTGACAGCTAATCTGCAAACATCCATATTATCTTCAGTTTCCTAGTTTTGTTAAATGTGACACCACAGAATTAGTGGAGAAAAGATAAAGAGCTGTTTTATAGAGGGGCTGTAAAACCTTTGTATTTTCTGTGACCCAGTATTAGAAACAGTAAAAACACAACTAAAGCCAGCACTGAAGCTTTTTTGCTCTTCCTTTTGCATTATTCAGACCACCATCCAAAATCTCAAAACTCAGGCTTCTGCTATTTTAAAGCTAAAATGTTCTATTCAATTTCTTAATGTCTGTGGTAGAGCTGCTGGTTGAACAGAAAAATTAGCTCTTCTTGTGTAATTCCCATAAATCAAAAATTAATTATTCTTGTATTTGAAAATTATAAATGGGAAGTGCTTGAAAGCATTTAGTATAAAACAAGTGGTAGATAATCAATAAGACCTATTTACTCCATGACAGATTGAGAACAGAAAGATTTTCCCTAGAGGTTTCTCTCTGCTTATTAGTGCTTCTCTGACATATCTACTAGCTGTGCCAGCTGGAGATGTAAAGTTTTGAAAGGCATACGGTTTTGGTTGTGATTATTTTCCTTTGCACTCAAGCAGTTTACAACACAAAAACCAGTGTGCTTTAGAAACCTTTGTATCTTATCATACTGATCTGCTTTGCACTGTTACCTCCTTGTCTCCATCCTCTCCATCATATCTTAATCATAATCCTATTCCTTAAATGAAGAACTAGGCTAGTTATTTTTCCAAGCAGGAGATAATGTCAAGTTGATTTGACAAACGGAGAGCAGAACTGGGGGCAGTCCTTGATGGGAATGCCTATTGGATGCAGCTGAGCTTACACTGGACAACTGCCATATTCCTTCCTGAAGATCCTTCTGTCTCCTTAATCTTCTATACTGCAAGTGCAGAATTGCAAGCCAGCATCTGCTAAACCAAGCAGCAAGAGCAGAAACCTTTTCCAAAAGCAGCCTGTGAAATTGGCATGTTTAACAAGCTTTGCAGAAAAATCCTGCCTGACTTATGCCATAGTGATCACTTGAGCAAAAAGGAGTGGGTGGGAAGCTTTAGCAACTGTGCATGAAAAGAAGTGTTTTAATGTATCTCAGTCTAGAGTTGGATACGTGACTTGTGGCTTTGACTTCTTTTTCCCCCTACAAGAGTCAAAGTATTCAGACAAAAGTGTAAATCCTTTCTGCATACTGACAGCTACTTGTGGTGTATTTCTTTGATTCCATCTTTCCTCTGACTTGGGTTTGCATTCTGATGCAACTAAGACAGCAATGCTCAGCATCCTATGTAGGAATTTGTCATGCTTTAAAATGTCATCAAAAGCAACTGCTTTCTGCACCTGGAGGGTCAAAAGAAATGAAGATCCAACATACGGTTTGGAGTTGAGAGCTCTAGAGTACTGCAGAGTGCATCTGCAAATCCCTGTAAGAACCACAGGGTTCTTACCTGGATTTTAGGTCAGTCAGCTGATGTCAGAATTCTAGCTGTGGTTACAAGTAAGGTGCAATATTCTCAGCTCTTAGCATTTTTGTGTAGTTTCTCTATCCTTGGTCTTTTCAAGCTAATGAAAGGAAACGTTATTGGTTTAATAGTTCATTTCCATCATATTTACAGCAATGATTTAATGGAGAATGATGTTATGTACCCATTAATTTCTCATATATGTCTGCTTTTGGCAGCTAGGTAATGTAAAGTGATAGCTATAAAAGATGATGTCCTATTAAACCTATTCTATACAAATTCTCACACCAGAGCTGATGACTTTGCTTTTGCATAAACTTATGACCTATGGGCATTTTAGTGACTTTAGGAAACCTGATGGCAGCAGAACAGACAAAGAATCCCAGGAGTGTATGAGCATAAGCTTAGCAGGAAGTTGTGACCTATGCAGCAAGAAAAAAAACCCAAAACCCCAAAACCAACCACCCTCCCAAAAAAAAATTTATAAACATTGCAGAATCTCTGTAGTGGATGTGGCACTGCAGGCCAATGAGTTGCACAGCTTCACAGTGCAGTGTAGGAAGGTGAATCACCGTGGCCATTTCCTGCCAGCAGTTTTTATGCAAACTCTTCCCAGCTTTTGTTGGGGATTCCTGTGCAGGATTAAAGGCAAGATATGGCACATCATCACTTCTGCATCAGAAAGAATGAGCGACAGCACCCGAACCTGCCCATGTGAAGTGCCAGGGACATCCTACATGGTGTGTGCTTTAACCCAAGGTAAACACTTCCAATCAAAACCTGCTAAATCCCAAGTCCATGTCAGACAATATCTTGTTAGTATCTAATAAGGACATGGATTAAATATACTGGACAAATTTGGATAAAGCATAAGCTTGGTTTGCTGGAAGTTAGATCTTTTGGGGTTGCTGCTTTTATTTCAGATCTAAAGGAGGGCTCATAAAGGACTGTGAATTTTGGTCATTTTTCTTCCCCAAATATATCAGATAGCCAAATAAAAATACTCTGTTTTTGTACAAGCCTTGCCTTACACCATATTTCAGCAGTACTAGGGTGTGGGCCTTTTCTTTCTTCACCGAAGTCACAGCTTTGACAAAAGCACACATATTTAGGTCAAGATATAATTTTTTAACCTAAGATTTAGAAAATGACTTAAAAGTAAGATGACGTTAAAATGGGTAGAATGAACTGCAAAACTCTTCTTACAGAATGTTTAGAAATGTCTGGAAAAAGCCGATAAAACCTGCAGGTGGATCCCTTGTAATGTGTATGATCACACAGATCATGCAAGGGAAGATGCTGTCTTACCACAAATGACATGGAGAAGCTGAGCTCCTGCAGTTGGGCAGTCCCTTGCCTATGGAAAGGAAAAACTGCAGCAAAAGACCGGCTTAGGGCTTGCACAGGGCAGGGATAAGAGCTTGATCCCTGAGGGATGTCACAAGCAGAAGCAGTTTGGCAAGTAGGAGCTGTTAAGTGATGGCGTATGCTCTGAAGAATCCTTGGCATATTTAGGTGCCATATGCTATCAAGTGCCTGCCACTGAGTACATGTGAATTCATAATTATTTTTTGCTGGAGGTTTTTAATTTGGATCTGGACCAGGTTTTCACAGGGACAGCAAATGGCATTTGTCTGCTGCAAAGGTTACCTCAATCAAGCACTTCTCTCCAGAGTCGATCAAGCTGCTAAGGGAAACAATCATAACATTATTTTTCAAAATGTTATGCTTCCCTTATCTGCTGAAATAACCTGAAATGTTTTACAGAAATGTTTCCTAAACAAAGAGCCTCAGAGGGTTACACCAAATCAGGAATGTCAGAATCAAATTAATTCTAGGCAAATTAATGAGATCTAATTAATATACAGGTTATAAATTTATTTAAAAATTATTTTGTGTTTTAATCCTATGAAGTAGAGTTTTACAAAAACAATCAGAGACCTGTCTGGAAAAAAAAAAAGTATTTCAATTTTCTGAAGCAAAGAATTTTGTAGAACTATTTTTATCCATTTTCACAGTATGTGGAGAAGGTGTGATCTAACTCCAGGCAAGGTCATCTTCATACACTAGAAACAGCTGCTGGATGAGTTAAAGCAGATTGTTCCGCACAAAGAGGTAGGTTTCCTTTTCTTCCTCCATGCTGGCCACATAGAGGAGTTGCAAGTGATAACCCCTTAGGAATTTCTCACATTTCGCTTGTCCAGGGCACATTTGCATTCCAGAGGAACTAGCATGGTGAAAGAGATTGAAACAGATGAAAATTTTTTAAACAGAAATTCACATATTGAGGAGTTTTACTCATTGCCAGTTTTATGAGTGCTAAGGGATTCTTTGGGGCAGGCACCCCAAAAAACAACCCACCTGGAGGAGGTCGATTTAAATAATTTCATAGACATGTGCCACTAATGATGCTGTAACTGTCCTGCAAAGTATTGTAGGTAATGGCATCCACTTGATGGAGGAATGTTTTTCATTAATTGAGCCACAAGAGTTCTGCCCATGAAACAAGAGATTAGGGTATGGTATAATGACAGTTTCCTGATAAGGGCATTATAAGTAATTCCCAAAAAGGAATGAAGAGGGGAAAAATAAAAAAAGGTAGATCTGTTGCCTGAATGTTCAGAATGAAACACACAGGTCTTTTGTATGTGAACAGTTATATAAGATCTGTAATTAATATATGTGAGATCATGTCTTTTGCAGTACCACCTAAAAGTAAAGTGGCAGGGAAGGATTATCCAGTCAATAAAGGAACTAAAAAAATCAATGGAACTTTGTTAGTCTTCTAGGAAAAAAAGTTAGTTCTGGCCCTTCCATTTCCTGTGAATATCTTTAGCTTTTAAAGCAGCCTGCTCATAACTGAGCATCCAACAGAATCAGAATGGAGCTTAAACTGTAAAAATTGTCTGCAGTTCAAACTGCAAGGCACAGGACTCTGGAACAGAAGTTTTCTAAATTATACATCATCTGTGTGCATAGAAAGAAGGTTTCTTTCTTGCATGCTGTAAAGCTGAACATTTTTGGCATGTGTTTTATTCATTTGTTAAAACAAAACAAAAATTCAGAATGAAAATAGCTAAACATAGAAATAAGCATGAGACTAAGAGCACAATAGCACTGTAAAAAAGAAAAGCTGATCTGAAAAGTGGCTTGTGAGATCAATAGGGAGTGGATGGTCAGAACGGTTTCAGTAAACTGTTGAACCTATGGACTCACCAATGGACTGAAAAATGCAGCCAAGTACCAACTACCTAGGGCTGCAAGGCAGGAATTACCTAAAATCTGAAAACTAAAATCTCTAGGATTTGTTAGCAGAAATTTTCTGTAATGACAACTTAAAATGTATCAGTGTCAGTGCAGATGTGCAACACCTTCCTCTCTTTCACAAAGGAGTGTGCTTCAGAAAGGCACATTGTAATCATCTTCTCTAACTCCTTTGTTTAGATGAAAATCATGCTTTACCATCTCTTATTTTTCCCCATACTTTGACATTTAAGATATTACCCGTTTTCTGTCCATTTCCCCTTTGGTGCCCCCACTTGAGACTGCACAACCACCCGTGCAATCAAACCATGCAAGATGCTTCAGCACAAACCACACAGGAGGCGGCCTTGACATGTGCAGGAGCTGCAGCCTGGCACGCACAGCTGGGCTGCTGCAATTACAGAGGGTGAACTGACCCTCATGTGCAAACACATGTGTTTATATTGTAAATTCTTTGTGCAGAGGCTGGGGCTAACCAAAGGTTTGCAGAGTATCTCACACAACACTTTCCCAGTCTAGGCATGGACCCTAAATACCAAATCTAGGTGGAGCTCCACAGCAGTGGAGATGTTGATCCAAGTAATTTATTTTTAAATTTTGATTCAGGTATTACTTTGGATTTCTTTTTTGTATGAAAATATGTCCTCCTCATGCTTAAGGTCATTTACTCTTTAAGCTCAAAGTAAGTTCTCAGATGATTAATTAGGTACTCCAGTAATCAGTTAAAGTATGCAGTTTTAAATTTATGAAGGACTGTTTGTACTCAAATGTACTTAATAGCAGTGTAATGAGATCTCATGTTCTCTATACCTTGTCTAAAATAATTGAAATTATGTACATAAATTATATGGGGAAGAATTATCTGGTGATTAGCTTCACCAGCTCTATCACTTCACAGATAAGGTCAAAGGAGCAGATCACAGAACTTTCAGTGAAATCTCTCACACTAAAGGCAGCAAATTCAAATTCTTCTTGGCATATAACTTGCTTCAACTATTTGATTGCTGGAAGAGTCCCTTGTAGAAAGGATACTTGCTGCTAGACCAGCTGACTAAGACTACTGCCCTTCTTTAAATGTTCTTCAATTATTTTGTTGATGTTATCAGGGTGTAGTATGCTACAGTTTACTCTAAATTGATTTAATCTAATTGAAGGCAAACACTACTAACCTTTCTTAGGTTCAATTCCATAATTACTGCACAGCTTCCTTCCAGAACAGAGCTAGGGTTGCTCTGGGGGATTTTGGGAGGCATTTCAAGGGTAACTGGAATTGATCAGAATTTTCTAGGGGACCTGCAAGCATAGTTTTGAGATAATGAAATTATTAATGTGTTTACCTTTAAAAGCAAGTGATACTTGCTTTTACTTTCAACCCCTCTTTTACACAGTATTTCTGGTGAGGAATATAAATAGTAGCTAATGATAGCTACATTTACTGATTTTCTTTAAAATATAAAGCCTTTCTTCTAATTTATCCATAAGCTAGCATGTATTAGACAGATATGCTGCAGGTGAGCTTCTAAAAGGATTGTATTTGAGAAGCTAATCTTTGACCGGAGTAAGCAGAGAGAAAACCTTGTTTGAATGGTGAAATGTAAGGACATGCAAAACAAAGGTAGCACTGATAAGGGGTGAAAGAATTAAAAGTAATGACCACAGAACTTTGATACCACTGTGGATAAAGACAATTAAAGATAGAGTGGGATAACCCCTAAGCTAAAGGGAAAAGACACTAAAACCCTGAGAATAACTTATCCTTTAAATAGGAGCAGTCATACATAAATTACATAATGTCTGAGTTTTTGGAGGTAGTGTTTGCTATGGATATGTTACATAGTAACTATGGGAAACTTCTCTGTCAAGATAAGGAGATACTGTTCAAATGAATGGTAGAGATATATAAACAGAAACTGCCAAAGTTTGGCTAAGTGATACATTACTTTCCATTAAAAAAAAAAAAGGCAAAAAATGTAACATAATTCTATAGGTACCTCTCCAGTGCAGTACCAGACTCAAGGTCAAAGCTAACATAAAAACTGATAGTCCTGAAATAATTAATTCTCTTGTGTGGCTGAACTAATTTAAACAATAAAAACAGTTTGGCTTTTGATCCAGCAAATACTTTGATTTTCTGTTGGACACTGTTTTGTAAAAAAGTTGATACAGCTCTGATGAATGAAAGTCAGGATGAAGGTCAGGGAAATGCTTTGTGCAGTTGGGCTCACTCCAAAGCACTTACACCCTTTTCTCAGCTCCTATTCTGAACACACTGATTTACAGAGCCAGAATGTTTTCTGTTGGTGTATGTAAAGGGGTCTGTAGCTTTTTATTCCTCCATGGATGGGCTTAACAGTAAGAGAATCCCCCATTAGCTACACATTTTGTTACTACCTACCTTCAATTGCAGTGCAGACAATTTGAGTGGTGTACTGGTTTTGTCTTGGGTAGAGTTATTTTTCTTGGGTAGAGTGGTTAGTGAGGGGCCGTGTTTTGGATTTGTGCTGAACACAGAATTGGTAATGTAGAAATGTTTTTGTTATTGCTGAGCAGGGCTTACACAGAGCCAAGGCCTTTTCTGCTTTTTGGTACTGCCACGCTGGCAAGGGGAGTTGGGAATACATGGGATGCTGGGAGGAGACACAGCCAGGCCAGTTGATCCCACTTGATCAAAGGGACATTTCAGACCATGGGAAATCATACTCAGTATATGAAGTGGGGGGAAGAAGGAGAAAGTGAGGGATGTTTGGAGTGATGGTGTTTGTCTTCCCAAGTAGCCATTATATGTGATGGGGCCCTGCTCCTCTGGAGACTGCTGAACACCTGCTTGCCCATGAGAAACAGTGAATTAATTTTTTTGTTTGCTTACTCAGATTTTGTTTTCCCTATTAAATTGTCTGTCTCAACCCACAAGCTCTCTGCCTTTTACCCTCCCCAGTCTTGCTGGTGGGCAGTGAGCGAGCAGTGAAACCACAACAAAAGGTAAAGGGCAAGTGAATGGGTCTGTAACAACACTCTGTAAGCTCCTTGTCAAGCCTACAATAGCAGGTCCCAGAGGAAATGTGATACCTGCTGGTAGTGGTGAAGTTTGCTTTTATCAAGCTCTTCTGAAAGCACAGATTGATGGAAGTACAATTCTTTCCTGCTCTGCCATATCTCTTCACATTCCAGGTGACTGGTCTAAGCACTGAGCTGTAAAGTGGTATCTTTCTGTCAATCTGTGTTCCAATCAATTATTTATGTGAAATGGAGCGAGGAAAGAAGCTCACCCCGGGATGCCCTCCAGCCCCAGGGCTGTGTGTGAGGGGTGACATCGTCTTGGTGTCCCCTCTGCTGATGGGAGGGTCCCTGTGCTCCCCCTCTCTGGTGCTGGCAGAGTAGTTTGTGTAGGCAGGATTAGGGTCCTGGTCTGGGTTAAAGTGATCCGCTTTCTCTTTTGAGGTGAAATTACAACTCCAGTGCAATAAAAGCAACCTGCATGTGTTCTCCACAAGAGAAATAAAGGCAATAAAGTTCCCACTGAAATCAACATCAGAGTCGCAGTATTTCAAAGGAGATGAGCTGTAACCAAAGAAAGTGCCTTGGTGAAAGCACCCATGTGCTTATTCCCTGAAATTTGTTTTCATTTTCAGAACCAGGATGAGCTGAAAAAAAAGCAAATACATTTTATATGGTTACAGCTGCATTCATTGGTGCTTCTAGAAATGCAACAGTGCTGGGGGCAGTCCATTTGGGACTAGGTTAGACATTAAGAAGGAATTCTTTACTCTGTAGTTGGTGAGGCACTGGAACAGGTTGCTCCGTCCCTGGCAGTGTTCAAGGCCAGGCTGGATAAGGCCTCAAGCAAACTGTTTTAGTAGGGAGCTCTCCCTGTACATGGCAGCAGGGTTAGGGCTGGATGATCTTTAAGGTCTCTTCCAACCCTTAATGTCTATGGTTCTATGATTTCATGCAATACTTGCAAACTTGCACCTTTTCTGAGCAGAAGCAATGGATCAATGTCAGTGTCATTGCAAATCCTGCTGAGTGGTTTGCACATGCTCAGCACATTGGTGAATACCATAGTTCAGACTCCTCTTTCCTCTCTCCCTCTCTTACACATAAAAATGGCCATATATACTTAAAAATGACCCAGCTGTCCAACTCAGCTTGGCTCCATGTCTGGGCAATGTGGAAGTCATAGATACCTTTTGTATCTATTAGCTCAAATGAAACTCTTGTCCACATTGCAGAAATCACTGCAATGATAGCTCAGAAAATGAAAAAACTTTTCCCAAAGCCAAGCCTGTTGTTGTTACTTTACCTGAGGGTGCCATCTCTCAGTGTGCCCCTCACCCCCTACCACTGCTTTCCCTTTCAGTAGTGGAGTTTCCTGTCACCATGGTGTGTGAACCACCATCATCGCACTTCTGAAGTTTTCTCGGTTTCCATGTATTCCACCCATGTTTTAGATCTTCAGAGATTGCAATGTTGCCCTCCTTTAGTGCCTCATTCAAGCAGTGATGCTTCTGAGCCAATTTGTGATTTTAGCATGATATCTGCTTCCTGTAGACAGAGATCTCTGTATTTGTGCTTCTCAGTTACATTTATTCATACTTTCCTTGATGTATTTACTTTGTAAGTTGCTCAGGGCAAGGCCCGCATTCTTATTCCTTACCATGTACCAACTTAGCATAAGTCAGTATGGACTATACATCAACATAAAAATGTCCATAATTACAATAATATGCCCGACGCTGGTCTAAGTGACGGGGACGGGGACACGGGGGACACGGGGGACACGGGGGACACGGGGGTATGGGGACACGGGGACAACGGAACACGGGGGGTACAGGGACACGGGGACAATGGGACAATGGGACACGGGGACACAGGGACACGGGAACAATGGGACAATAGGACACGGGGACAATGGGACGATAGGACACGGGGACAATGGGACACGGCACAGTCCGGACCCCCGGCCAGGCCGAGCCCCCATTCCCTCACA